>JAPXFQ010002200.1:810000-1257459 GCA_028564705.1 Apricaphanius iberus
GATGCATTCCAATCCCACCCGGGCCCTCGATGTGTGGTCTGCCACACTAGCAATATAAGTCATGAGTCCCGCCAGTGTTATTTTGTGGATCAACTGATAAAATGCTTCAGAACCACTGGGCTTCATGACATTCATGTCAATATTCATGTCAGACCAGATGATGCTAACTTGGGATCACAGGGACCAGTCCCACATATGAGCTGCTATAACTTAAGCCTAGTTTATACTTCTCTGTCTACATTGAAATGGATAGAGGCAACACCATCATCCACAGACGCAAGGGCTCTCCATCAACTATGCAATGACGGATGGAGTAGGGCTCCGGTTTCTAAAGCCTAGGGTGTTTCTCAATGCCCAGGAACCTTGCCTTGATGCCTTGGTCCCGCCACGGTTGCCTAGGAGATACGTCATCAGGGACCGCCAAGGCATGTTCCAATGATCATGTGCTACCGAGGCATGTGTCCTCCATTTGTTAGCCGTTTAGCTAATTGACCAAGGATACATGTGAGGTGCCTTGATGCCTTCTCTCGGTCAAAAATTTCCCAGAATACAGCACGGTAGGAGCCGGCAGCAGTTACTTCGGGGGTAAAATGTAAGTCAACTAATTGTAGCTATCGGACTTATATCTAAAATGTTTGTTTCATTTTTTGATTATTATCTTTTAGATCCAAAGCAGTTATATAATTGGTTGGTTGGTGCTTAGTAGTTGTAGCTTCGGTGGCTACCAAGTAATAATTCGCTTACACATTTGATTTAACTGACATATACACAGTTTAAAAAAAGTAAAACGGTTGTGACACATTTCCAGTTCCATGGCTGAAGTAATGTTACTACGCTACAATGCTACTACGACGGTCGGGACGTAAACAGAGCACGTAAGCCGGCAGCCGCGGTCACGTGAGGTAAGTCTGTTTCACTTAACTGTTTTCTTTGACCAAGGAAGGATAGTGTCCTCGTAAGCAAGGCACCTCGAGAGCGCACACCTGAAGTGTTTTTCTCTCTGGAGGGTGGGGCTGGAGTGTTATCCTCTGTGGTACCTCTGGCCCTCCGTTGTTTCTCCAGTTCTTGTCTCTAAAAATTGGTTATGCCCATTGTTAACAGTGCTTTTTCTCCAAGGTACCTCTTCATGCAGTCCTGGAACCAGTCATCTGTGTTGCTTTCTGGATTCCAGCACAATCAACTCCAGCACGTTAATCACCTAATTCTTTCTACAATGCCAGGTAACCACAAAGCTCCTTTTGTTCGTTCACACCAACCTGTCCGCCCTCCAGCATTCATCCCGCCTCACCTGCTGAAACAGTTTCAGTTTCCTTAAATCACCAGCAACCAAACCAACACCCTGGACTGTTCACACTCATCCCTGACATTCATCTTCATCTACCTCCACTGTCCTGAGCTCCTGAAAACTTCCTAGAGCAAGATCTCCTTCAGTCACATATCCTTGTTAATGAACATATAAAGCTTTTATTCCTGTGGATCAGAATTCTAGGTAAACTATGACAGTTGATTTACTCCTAACTGGTGGTGTCTCTTCATGAAAACGTATTGTAATCTAGGTGGAAATGTTCACACAAGTGTCATGCGAAGCTCAATGAGCCCAGCACATCACATTATCTGTTTGCTCAGCAGAGGGTCTATGAACAGAGGACAGCTCCTATTTATAAATGTGTTTCACCCCTGACCTCCCAGAGTGACAACAAGGTCCTTGCTCAGCCTACATGTGCTCCTACAAATATTAGGGAGCACAGGGGCAGAAAGCACGCCTCTGCCACGGGGGGGCGGAGGAGCTTGTCCTATCTCCTGTTTGTCTCCAGCGTGATTTTGTTTTGCGAGTGTGCTGTGGCTACTGCTCAGCACAGATCTACATCAGACAAGCTCTGTCTCTGTCTCCCAGATATATTTGTACAATAAATAAAGGGGGAGGGCTACAACCAGACTGCTGTTTTGACTTCATCATTTAAAATTTGTGCAGTTTATGCTCTCCCAACCCCCCTCTGCGCACACCCACGCCCACAGAGATTTTCTGCTGGAGTGGCAGGATCTTTGTGGACAAAAGCAGATAGTGGTGCAATCACTCTGGGTGAAAGCTACAGGAAGATGAATTACAGTGTTTAACGATAACTTGAAAGATTTCAGATTGTAAATTAGTTAGTATATCATTTCTCATCAGTGACAAGTACAGCAGTGTTGCTGGAGTTTGTCTTACTAGGAGAAACATTGATAGCCAAACATATCTTCAAAGAAAAAAAAACATATAAAGGGGATGAATTTGGCTCATTCGAAAAAAAGGACTGTTTTAGTTAAGACACGCCAGTATCAGTTCTACTTGTATAGAAGCCTGTTGAAGCTAAAAACATTGGCTAGGGATCCGTTCCATGATTACAATTGGCCATAAGCAGAATAGAAATTGAAGCCCCCTTTTCAGTTAAAGCTGCATTCCGGAGGATTTATTTATTAATTAAAGTTTTATATATCCTTAAAATGATGTGGTGTTCAGTACTATGATAAAAGGCTAGTTCTCAACAACATTTGTTACTTTTCTTTAGTCCCTCCTTCCTCCCATAGACCCTTATGCAATTCACCCTGACCGGCAAATTTTTTTATCCAATAGAATTCAAGTTTCTGCCGTGTCGACTATCAGTCAACCTGCATGAACATCGCACAAACCTGTGGAGATGAGGCCACGCAGACAGAGCGCTCTGTGTCTTCCTGTTTACAGTCACCATAATGGCAGAGAGCGGTCATGGAGAAGTCACAGCAAACTTCTGCTAAATAGTTAGCCATTCCCTGGTTACCCAGGGCTCATCAACTTCAGAAAGCAAAACAATGGGAAATACGGCGCAAACTTAAAAAATGCCTTAAAGACCGGAGTAGGGCGTAACGTTGATATGTGTCCCCCCCGATTTAAATCAGAGATGCATTTCAATGATCGAGATAGGCTACCATCGAATCTTAAAAGGCTTCAAACCAATGCAGCTTTGGACAAATTTCTACTGAACAGGCAAGACAGTCATATATTCAGAAAAGCAAATTTATATGTTTTATAGAAAAAGTACAAAATTACATACTAGAGGGAGCGGAAAGCTTGGGGGGTGGTCCTTCATTGGATTAAAAAAACTCTCCCCAAAATAATGCGGACAACACCATGTCACTTAAATCTACAAAGCTTGTTTTTTTTGGAGTAATACCTTAAAACACAAATTTAAATATTTCCCAGTAAGCAAATCAATTGTTTGAGCATGAAATCATTTTCTTCACATAATTTAGTTTCAATATCTGTAAGGATGAGGTTATATATCTGGTTTAAGCAGCAATGGTGTCCTCTGTTCCCTCCCTGTTTGTGGGCTGTTCCACGAAGTGTGCTAATCTGAAAAGCCAGACACACAAAAACACAAATGAGGATATATGCTCATGCTCATACGCAACCTATGCTATTGGACAAGCCTGTTCCATAGTTCTTTTGAGCTTGATAAATAAGATTAGACATGTGATGTCACTTGAACTATCTGCTTTTAAGACAGAAGTTGTGGTTTTTGGACCAGAGGCTTTAAAGGGGAAACCGCTAAATCAATCACTTCATCGGGATGACATGAAATTAGCCGGTGGTAATAATGTAAAGAACCTCTGTGTAATTTTTGACCGAGACATGACAATTAAATCCCATATTAAACAGGTTTCCAAGATTTCTTTCTTTCACCTCTGGAATATTGCTAAAATCAGAAACATCCTTTCCAGGAGTGATGCTAAGAAACTGTCCGGATGTTGTGCAGTGGAATGCATGGACCCAGACGCAGAAGCAGAGTAAGTTCAAGGAATTTTATTGCCTTACTGCTGGTGAATGTGATGGTATGGACAGATGACGGTTCTGATGGTGCAGACAGCAGGAACGGAGTGACAGGACAAGCAGGAGGGAGAACGTCAGGACTACACACAGGAAAGACAAGGTAAAATAAGGTAACTTTATTGTCCCAAGCAGGGAAAATAGTCTTGCAGCCAGGAAGATGCACACGAAAAGCACACAGATACAACACACAGATGTACAACAACAGACAATATCATAACATAGCATAAGCATCACATCATGGGTAGAACAAAGAACCAATAATAAAGATAAAAATTTGTGCAAAAGTGGGAGGCGCTCAAGCAGGCCCCAACAGCCTGAACCATCAGCAACCAACAAACATGAGCACCAGGAATTATATACCATTGACAAGTGATCTGTCATTCAGCACCTGAATGGCAGCAGGGACAAAGGAAACCTTAAATCTCTTAGTCCGGAGAATAGGCACCTTCCACCGACGACCTGATGGCAGCAGTACAAATTCAGACTGGAGAGGGTGATCTGCACATTCCAAGATCAAGGAAGCCTTTCTGAACACTTGTCTACTGTACAAGTCATTAAGCTGGACTTGAGTCCTCCCTGTAACCTTACCGGCCACTTTAACCAGGTTGCCAAGCCTGTTTTTATTGGCCAGGGTCAGGTTTCCGTACCAAGTAACAACGCAAAAAACATAAAAACTGATTCAATAAAACTTCTATAAAAGAGGGTCATCATCTCTGAACGGACATTAAAGGATGACATTTTCCGCAAGAAATAGAGCCGTTGCTGAACATTTTTAGTTGTGGAGGCAACGTGAGCATCAAAGCATATTTTATCATCCACGACCACTCCCAGGTATTTATAGCTGTTAACCAGCTCAATATCTGCACCTTTAATGCTGGTTAATTCAGGGCAAGGACTGGACTTCCTAAAACTTAACAATTTTTAGTCTAGTTTTTTTTCAAAACTAGACAATGATCTGGCACTGAGTGAGGAGGAATGACGGGTTATAAAGGGAGGTGGTAAGGAGGATCAGTTATGGATGATGATTGATAATAAGGAGGAAACAGGGCAGCATGACAGAAACTAGTCCATGCATTTGTTACTTCAAGGCTGGACTACTGTAATTCATTGTTAAAAGGAAGTCGCCAAAATGCATTTAAAAGCCTTTAGTTGATCCAAAATGCTGCTGCAAGGGTTCTGATGAGTATTAAAAACACTTCCTGTGTTTTAGCTTATCTTCACTGGGTCACTGTTAAATCCAGAATAGAGTTTAAGATCCTCCTCTTTGTGTATAAAACCCTTAATAATCAGCTCCATCGTACAGTTATACAGCAGTTATGCTGCTATAGTCTCAGACTGTTGGAGGACAGACTGACCACTTTTCTTCACTCTTCTACTTTTCTCTTCTTCTACTCCTCAGATATATTTGCTGCTGTTTTTTCAATTGTTATCCTTGTTTTCTCTCAGTGTGTTTCTCTCCATAGAAGCTCCACCTGGTCTGGTATCCTGCTCAGCTACAACACCCCCTGTTGGATAGGGAGCATCGATTCAGATGATGCTCCAAGTGACCGAACATCCTCCATGTCCTGTTGTCAAGTTTTTACTTTCTTTAATATAGAAAGTACTCTTACATCAGTTCTTTTGTTCTCTGTGTGTGTCTTCTCTGTCTTATCAAACCCCCAGATCGTTGTGGCAGATGACTGCTTGTACTTAATCAGGTTCTGGTTCTGCTGGAGGTTTCTTTCTTTATACTGTGTATACAAGCTTGCAGGGAGGCTACTGCATCCTTTTATTTGTCTATTCATTTTAGGTAAATGGACTGAACTTATATAGCACTTTTCTAGTCATACTGACCACTCAAAGCACTTCACAGCAGAGCCACATTCACAGCCACAAACATGCACACACTGATATAGAGCTTGGTAGGCAACTTGGCGTTAAGTGCCTTGCCCATGGACACATGAACAAGTGACAGGAGGAAGCAGGAATTGAACCTAGGAGGACTCTGCCTACAGAGCCACAGTCACCACTAACAGGAATGGATTGATCCTGCATTTATTTCAGTGAGCAGACAAACGGGCTGTATTATGTTCAGACCTTTGGATGTGCATTTATCCTTTAGTTGTGTAATGTGCTCTGATTCTATGGTTTCTATCTTGACTTCAGTTGTGAAAGTTGTTTTGTTTTGTTTTATCTTTATTCAAGAATGAAACATGACCTTCCACTTTAATAAATATTCATACTCATATGGTGTTTATTTTATACAATAGAGTATTAGGGCCATACTGAGAAAGAAACTCCTAAATGTATTAGACTGGTAATTTCTGCAAAAAAGAGGCATTTTCTTGCATATCTTTTTCAATTCCTGATATGGTGATGTGACGCTCGTGTACCAAAAGATTAAATATCTCCTTGTTTGTGAAACCTATAATTAAGTAAAATTCCATGAAATGCTCCAAAGCCCTCATTTTAAAAACTGTCCTCCTCATTATCATAAAGATGGGATTACACTGTGATCTCAGCTGTCCTAGAACTTTTGTTTAGTTGGAAAATGAATTGTGATGAAAAATGGTGTTTGTGATTCACACTTCTGTGGCCATGTCATGTGACATGCTCCCCGACAGTTTATTTAGAGATTGTACAAACAAAACCAGCCCAGAGGTGACGATATTATGACTTTATTCTCATAAATGTAAGTCTATTTTCTCAAAGTCTGTGGTTATTTTTCTCTGTGGCCATAATAATCCTTCATTTCATATGTAGCCTTGACGTCTATGGGAAACTATAAATGGTGTAATGATTGCAACATGATCTAAAATCATTTATTCAAAATAATAGGAATTAATTATCACAAATGTTTAATAATGTGTAGTGGACAGTGGAATAATTATGGGTTTCCATTTGTTGTGACTGCTGACTGAGATAAGGGATTAAATAGATCATGGAATTTAGCCTGGTCTGAGCCAGGTTATCTCCACTGATTACATTACCATAGTAACATATACCATAACATATCCTACTCCCCATGTCCGGTTTTTGTACAACCGGATTACGGATAAATTTAGCCAGAATATGCTAAATATCCCGGCTCAGTCCCTTATCCTAGTTTTGTAGGTCCATGGAATCGGTGGGTGTTTTTGTATTTGGTTCTAAACGGTTTTTGAATTTGGATCATTTTGACTTTTTTATTGTAGCTGTTAAGGTTGTTTTACATATTACTTAATTCCTATGTATTTAGATTCACCCTTGTTTTCTGATTGTTTCTTTTTGGTTTTTTAGTCCCTTTCCTGTAGTTCCAAAATCTTTTTGTGTTCTGCAACAGCTTTCTCTGTGTTCAGTATGATAGTCACTTTTCCTCTGTTTTTCTGGTCTGATTCTTCCACAGCCACACTAGATCTACCTAACTATTCACGCCTGGTTTTCCTGCCACTCATCAATTCTCTAAGTGGTTAGAAAGTTATGTGTGTGTTTCCTCACTATGTTCTCTTTTCATCTTTCAGTTCACCATTCCCTGTTTACAAATCTGCTTTTTCCACACTGGTTCTCATTGCTCCAGTTTCTTGTCCTTGGTTCTGTAAGTTATTTTAATGCTAAATTCCTTTAGTGTCCAGTCTGGCGCCCTATGCGCCTTTCTGCACTTGGGTCTTTGTCATTACAACCATAAGATCTTATGGTTTTGGAACATTCCAACAGATGCCTCACATGCTAAGTTTAATAAATAGATTCCACATAAGTTAACTAAATAAAAACCCTTCTAACTTGGGTGGTGAGCACTAAGGTATCTTTGATGCTGGAAGTGGCATATACATACAGAGTTTTATAAATTAAAAGCCCTTTATTTAGTTATTTAGACCAAATGAAAAAGATGGGTTTGCTTACAAGTTTTCTTTTTTTTAAAGATAATTCTAAAGGTAATTACATTTGTAGTAGCCTACCTACATCACTAACTTATTTGGAAAACCCCTTTGCAACATTATTTCCTCAGTCTCAAGCAATTAATCATCGGCCATTCCTCATTAATTTTTATCACTTGAATGTCACTTTTGTTAGTGAACATATCTTTCTTTTAGGACAAAAATCAAAACCATCTTTGGCAAAAAAAAAAATATATATTAGCACAAATGCTTCACAAAAGGGTGACAATTTGGGCTTGTTTCAAAGTCAAAGAACCTAGGCACCTTGTAGTTACTGAGTCAAATGTGAGCCTGTGTTTCTAACAGATCAATTTAATTCAGTTCAATTCAATTTATTTATATAGCCACAATTCACAACAGATGTAATCTCAAGGCATTTTACCAGTAAAGCCATTTCAATACAATTATACAAACATTACAATCTGTTAAAAGGTTTTTTATTTAAGGAATCCCAGCAGATTGTGTTGTGTCATTGGCTGCAGAGTTTACAATACAGTGAATCACTGATGGGCACATTTGCAAAAGAATTCAAACTCAGCAATGAGCCAGTTAAAGCCCAAAGCTCCATGGTAGAATCTTACATTTTATTGATTTATTAAGGGATGACTACATAAAGACAAAGTAATTCGGGTTTCTAACGAGGAGGCTTTCCAAAGCTACAACATGCTGTAGGTGGCAATATAATATAGAAGGCAGCATGTTTTTCTAACTACTTTACCAGAAAAAGCTTGCTAAAAAAATGAACTGGGAGTTGTGGTAATGTCCATCATTGACTCCTTTGGAAGTTGATTTATCTAGTGCTGCCAGTCAAAGGAATTTTCTAAATACAGTTAGAAATGGTTAGTTTAAGTATGAAGCCTCAAAATACAGAAACTATCAGACAGTTTAGATAGATTACACACAAAATAGGGTTAGGTTTTTGCCTGATTGGACCCTTTCTCTAAATGTGTTGAATGAAATACCTAATAGGGCCACTAAGAAGATGGTACTTTATCAGAGTGTTTTGTAAAACACACAAAAACTATAGCTGGCAGAGTTGTATCACATTCATTTTCATAACTTCATGCAAGTAAAAACTTTGCAGACTACATTAATTATAACAGGCATTAGCCAGATCTATGTGTAGCCCAGCACCATGTCGAGCCAACACATTTCAATCTGGAATCTTTGCAACAGAAACTGTCTGAAAGAGGGTGGGCCATCTGGTAGAATATTTTGAGCTGATTGGAGGACACGCAAGGTAGCGCCCGGCTGTCAATGGCTTCTATGCGAGTGTCACCTGGCGCGGCCATGTTTGTTTCACTTTTCACAAAGTGCTTCCCTGTGCTCATTTTTTAACGAAGAAATAGTATCCAGTTCCTCTACAACCGATTCAATAGCTGCTTCGAAGTGAGACTCAACCGGCACAGGTATGTTTGTTTCATTTAGCTGGGACCTTTATACCATCGTCATGCGTGAACCCATGCCCTAAAGCAAAATGCTGATCAACAATTGGTCCAGCGAAATATGGGTTGGAGGTCGGACGGTTTAGAATAAAGCGGTCCAAGATGGATTCTCCTGAGTTTGGAAAAGTCAAAACCTTGCTAGAATCCATCTTGCAGAGCAAAGTTACATTACTTACACAATGAGTTATTTTATAAACTGCTTACATGAACATTTTCTAAAGGTGAGGACAGTATCTTTGTATAGAAACATTTTAGCAACAAAGCAATTTAAAGTGCTTTCTATGATGAAAAGATGAAACTTCATGCAGACATTGCATTGCAGGTGCAAAACAAAGGAAAACAATGAAAATCTGGAATGCAGAATACAATTAATGATGTTCCATTTATTATTCCAGGGCATTGCAGAGCAAATAAGTTTTTCACCTTGATTTAAAAGATCTCTCTGTGTTGGCATCTTTGCAGTTTTTCAAAGTGGAGGAGCATAAAAACTAAATGCTGCTTCTCAATGTTTGGTTCTTATTCTGGGGCTGCACATTTGAACCAAAAGACCTGAGCGGTCAAGCACTTTGGTACAATGAGAACAGATCTTTCATGCACCATCTTTGATTGGAGCTATTCAGTGATTTATAAACCAGCTGAAGCATTTAAAAGTTTACGAATTACAGGGCGCCAGTGGAAGGACTGTAGAACTGGGGTGATGTGTTCTACTGATGAGGTCAGCAGCAGCGTTCTGGACCTGCTGCAGCTTTCTGATTGTCTTTTTAGGTAGACCTGTGAGGACGCTGTTGCAGTAATCAATCCAACTAAAGATTCAATTCAGTTTATTTCTATAGCGCCAATTGACTATAGATGTCATCTCAAGGCATTTCACAAGAAAAGTAATTTCAATTCTAACTATACAAACATTCCAATCAGTTCAAAGTTTTCTATGTAAGGAATCCCAACAGACTGAATAAAGTCATTGGCTGACAGTTGTGCCAAGAGCAATCCTTCTTAGCTCTCCACCAAAATGTGCAAGCTTGTAGCGACAGTGGAAAGGAAAAACTCTCTAACAGGAAGAAATCTCCAGCAGAACCAGAGCCAGAACCTGGCTCAGTATAAGCGGCCATCTGCCACGACCAACTGGGGGTTCAAGATGACCGAGCAGAGACACAGACAGAACAAAAAAAACTGATGTAAGAGTACTTTCTTTATTAAAAACTAAGGGTGTGCAAAGCAGTAGGTATTTGTATCTGTATTTGTATTTGTTAAAGGGGGAAAGTATTTGTATTCGAGTAAAATTCCAAAGGCGTAAAAATCGTTATTTTTCATTGCATTTCTAATTTACATTATATTTAATTATCCATTATACTAATTATGGATATGCAATATTGGTTGATGGTTTTTACATCCAGCAATGAACGTGTAACAAGGAATGTCATTGAAAAGAACAATGAGCACAATAGCCATTACTGAATCCAACAGGGGCACAATATTGCTCTGACAGAGCTCTAACACAGATGTTAACGCTAATACAGGGTATTGGAATAAACTCCTAATCAAACTCCACTTCCTGAAAGTTATAAACTGCCTCCAGAGCTCAGTTAAGGTACAAACATCTATCCGTCCATCCATCTTCTTCCACTTATCCGGATTCGGGTCGCGGGGGCAGTAGCTTAAGCAGGGAGACCCAGACTTCCCTCTCTCCGGCCACTTGGGCCAGCTCCTCGGGAGGAATCCCGAGGCGTTCTCAGGGCAGCTGGGAGACATAATCCCTCCAGCGAGTCCTAGGTCTTCCCCTGGGCCTCCTCCCGGTGGGACGTGCCCGGAACACCTCACCAGGGAGGAGTCCAGGAGGCATCCTGACCAGATGCCCGAGCCACCTCAACTGGCTCCTCTCGATGTGCAGGAGCAGCAGCTCTACTCTGAGCCCCCTCCGGATGACCGAGCTTCTCACCCTATCTCTAAGGGAGACCCCAGCCACCCTACAGAGGAAACTCATTTCAGCCGCCTGTATCCGCGATCTCGTTCTTTCGGTCACCACTCAGCGTTTGTGACCATAGATGAGGGTAGGAACGTAGATCGACTGGTAAATCGAGAGCTTCACCTTTCGGCTCAGCTCTCTCTTCACCTCTACAGACCGGTACAGCGCTTGCATAACTGCAGACGCCTTAACAATCCGTCTATCGATCTCCCGCTCCATTTTTCCCTCATTTGTGAAAGAGACCCCCAGATACTTGAACTCCTCCACTTGAGGAAGGACTCCATCCCCGACCCGAAGAAGGCACCCTATCCTTTTCTGACCATGGTCTTGGATTTGGAGGTGCTGATCCCCATCCCAGCCGCTTCACACTCGGATGCGAACCGCTCCAGCGAAAGATGTAGATCCCGTTCAGATGAAGCCAGCAGGACCACATCATCTGCGAAAAGCAGAGACCCGATCCTGAGGTCACCAAAACGGATCCTCTCAACACCTTGGCTGCGCCTAGAAATCCTGTGCATAAATGTTATGAAAAGGATAGGTGACAGAGGGCAACCTTGGCAGAGTCTAACTCTCACCGGGAACGAGTCCGACTTACTGCCGGCACTGCGAACCAGACTCTGACACTGGTCATACAGGGACCTAACAGCCCGAATCTAAGGGCCTGGTAGCCCATACTCCCGGAGTGCCCCCCACAGGACTCCCCAAGGGACACGGTCCAACGCCTTCTCCAAGTCAAAAAAACACATGTAGGGTGGGGTCTACAAAAATAGTCATACAGTTAAGTCTTGTTTTTTTTTTTGCACAGCTGAGCCCCTCTGTTGCTGTGTGGAGCAGCAGCTGTGACAGACACCTATTTTACCTCCCTCTCTACCAGAGGTTGCGCTATACATATTTTGGACCAGCAGAGTCAAAAAAATCCGGTCACAATCAATTTTTTGCTGTCAAATTTTTTATTCTATGCAGGGGAGGCATGCCTGTCTCTAGTAATTGTCTGACAAGTTATTACCTATTCAATAGAATATATTTATTTTTTTATTCATTTTAGGTATAATTTAATCAAAACAACCTGACCAGAGAACTAAACATAAAAAGGAAATTAATTACTTTCACTCATAATAATAATACCTTATGTGGCTCCTGCATGGCATGGAAAGCAAATGCTCACCATTTTTTTGTTATCTAATAGTCAGGTTGTTGCAGCAGTTATTGATATTAGGTTTTGGAGTTTTGCCTCAGACAGACATGGGGGGCTGAAATGTTGATCTGCAGCTAGAATCCGTGCTTTACTCATGCACTTAGGTTAATCATTTCAGACATTAGGCTTTACCTGAAGGAAACATGGTAAAACTTTCTGACCAGAAGTTGAAGACTCTCAGAACAAGCAATTTCCTGACCCTTAAACTACCAAAGCAAAGCACCTTTCTCTTCTAACCGGGTGCACTGGGTGGAGGAAAGACCTGTCTAGATTGTACCACGCCTCTCGCCTGATAACTGCCGGAGATAAGCACTAGACCCCCCCCGTGACCCTTCAAAGAGAAGCAGAATAAAGTGGAAGGGAAAGAAATCTGCACATTAAAAGAAGGAGCTGTAAATACTAATCTGTAAAAATGCCGGACAGCCTTCAGATTTTTCTGTCACCATTCTAAAACAACAGTCAAATATGGAAAATATTCGGTTAAGGTTCATTTCTGATGTACGATGGAGCTGATTATTAAGGGCTTTTTACGTAAAGAGGAGGATCTCTATTCTGGATTTAACAGGGAGCCAATGAATAGAAGCTAAAAGAGCAGAAATGTGATCTCTCTTTTTAATATTCATCAGAACTCTTGCTGCAGCATTTTGGATCAACTGAAGGCTTTTAATTGCATTTTGTGGACTTCCTGATATTAAAAAATCGCAGTAGTCCAGCCTTGAAGTAACAAATGCATGGACTTGTTTCGTCCCTGGACAGGTTGTTTCTAATTTTAGCAATGTTCCGAAAGAGAAAGAAGGAAATCCTAGAAAGATTTTCAATAGAGCGAGAATTCTACAGAAATGCTGCTACTGACCAACAGATTGAAGGACATGTCCCTGGAATAAACAAATCAAGACAGAAGGTTGCAGGAGCTGCATAACAGCACAGTGCTTTATACTGCAGATTAAATGCTCTGCGCATCGTCGGAAAGTCTCCAGCTGCAATCAGACTTTTACATTAACAGACTTACTTTCAGCTGCAGATGTTAGGTGATGTTAAAGAAAAGGTTTTTGGGGTGCTATATAAGTAGGAGAGCTTTTTTATGCACCTTATTCAATCTGGTGTATAAAGCTGATGGCTTGTGTTGATCAGACATGTCCTTGAGCTTGCAGTTATTGATATTAACAAGAGTGTGGCACATGCACAAAAACTCAAAGGTCAATTAAATAAAATTAACCATAGCCCATTTTAATCTGAACTGGAATACAAAAAGGTAAGAGCCATTTTTATCCTATAAAGCCAGTTAATATAAACATATTTATTTTAGCAAGACCAAAAATTACTTTACATGAATCTCTCCTTTTGAGACGCTTGTGGCAACAGTAGAAAGAAAATGCTAACATTTGACAATTTTAGTGCAGCAACAGCTATTCCAATGGTGATACGTTTTGTTATTCGGGTCAGACTATGGTGATGTACAGTGCTTAGAGCACAATTAAACCTGCAATCACAGCCTCAAACAAAGTTGTGTAATTTAAGTATAACCAAGTTATTTGTTCAAAGAAGTAGTCTGTGTGGTTAAAAAAAAAATCATTCTGTCGAAGCTTTTTCAAAATGATCTTGTTCTTAGGCTCAAAACAATTATTTTGAACTTCACATTTATTTTGTTTAAATTAGGAACAATGAAGATGGATCTAAAACGATCAAACTCAGTAAATTTTATTTATATTGTAGAGAACTAATGTAGAATGCAGGTTATTTAGATAAAACAGATTCTGTTCACATTCAGATTTGTATAGTCATCTTCAGCCCAAATGCATTTATTCAAGTTCTATTATATTTATTTATAAACACAGTCAAATACAAATTTAAACTGTTCAAGTGAATTCAACTGTAATTTCAATTCAATTCTTTTATTTATATAGCGCCAATTTACAACAAAAGTCCTCTCAATGCAATTATACAAACATTCCAATCAGTTAAAAGTTTTCTATGTAAGGAATCCAAGCAGATTGCTTTGAGTCATTGATGTAAGGTTGTGCCCGGATCATGCAGACTCCAACCACAGCTATTCTTCAGCAATCCCTCATACTGAGCAAGCATGTAGCGACAGTGGAGAGGAAAAACTCCCCTTTAACAGAAAGAAACCTCCAGCAGAACCAGAACCAGAACCTGGCTCAGTACAAGCGGTCATCTGCCACGACCGTCTGGGGGTCTGAGAAGGCAGAGAAGGCAGAGAAGAAACAGCATGGAGGATGCTCTGTAACTTCGAGCCTCATCTCTTCGATGCTCCCCATCCAGCAGGGGGCATTATAGCTGAGCAGGATACCAGACCGTGTGGAGCTTCAATGGGGAGAAAAATACTGAGAGAAAACTGGGTTAACAATCACATTAACAGTAGAAAATGGCGACAGTAATTAATCTAATTCAGATTCAGTCGATCATAAATATGAATTACTTGAAAGAATATCCAAGGATTGCATCAAACATTTTCTTGAAGAGTTCCAGATCATGAGCAAGCACAGGGAAACAGTGGAGAGGAAGGACTTCCTTTTAACAGGAAGAGGAAAGACGCTCAAGATAAGCAAACATTTGTCTCAACCAACCCTCTCCTGAGAAGACCAAGTAGTGCAGTATTAATTCAGGTCAATTCTGTTCAATGAATTGATTTTTATAAAACAAAAATGTATTAGCAAAACCTGAGTTGTCTAGCTAAGTAAACATATCATACTGTATCTTCATGTTGATTTACTCCATCATATGCACACATAGCTAAGGGCATTGATAAAGAGGAGAGCTCTCAGTGTCATAGTATTTACAAACTCATTCAACGAATTAGAATATTGCTACAAAATACACAGTTACTCACTAAGTTTAACATGTTAAATAGATTAATTCCACACATTAGTGTTTTTAAGCCCCTTTTTCTGTTAATCATGTTTTTTCTGCTAGCTGCTCATGAAAACATGACTTTTAAGATAACACAAATATACAGCGGACAAATAAAATAACTATTTTGGTACACAAATTTGGGCTTAATGAAATCTTTAAAACCAACTTAAAAAGATTTTTTCAAAACGTGATTTTAATCTGAAAACTGATCCTGATTAGAACACATATTCAAATTTATTGAATACTGTCTGACAGTGGACGATTGTTGGAAGTCCCCTGGTGCATGAAATAGTTTGTTACTCAAAGTTATGTAGAAAAATAGATGAATATGGCTATCAAGGAGAGACCAGTTACTGAACATGAGAGGCTGTTGTTCAGTTCAATTATAAAATCCTGCTGAGAGCAACCAGTCAGTGAAGCTGCATACTACAGAAACATTTAGATTTTACATTCCCAGACGATCAGTTCAGTTCAGTTTAATTCTGTGGTGCCAACTCACTACACGTCATCTCAAAGCAGCCCAATAAAAAAAACATTTCAATTCAGTCATAACTAAAAATAGCTAAAAATAAGTTTTTCTTAAACAAAGATAAGATATAATTTTGGCATATATTTAATATAAGGTTTTGTTAAAACATAAATGGACAGAATGAACCGAAAGACAAATCCGTTCTCACATTACCCCCAACCCAAACTCTTAGTTTTTACAGTTCCATGTTTATCTTCTAACAGCATGGGCTCAGTTTCAGTGACCATTAGTATGACAATTTAAACATGTGGCCAATCCAGTTCAGGTCAATAGTGCACAGCCAATACAAATCATAAAGGAGTAATGGCTAATTTTATCATTCTGAAACTGAAGCAGGATATAGAGATTTTGCTCTAACCATCCAAAAGTTCAGTGTCCTCACGCTTGTCCTTGACAAAGCCAGGGCACAACTACAAAAAGCACTTAGAAAAGGGAAACTAATGAGAATGACCACAATAGCATTGAGAGAAAGCAAGCTTGGCAGGGGGTTTTCCTCAGAGTCATCCAGCAAGGTCATAAAAAAAAAAAACAACTCACATGTTCCTCTGATCCCTGTAACACCCTGCCTTTCAGAACTACTCAAGGCTAACTTGTACTAGACTTGCACTGAATGGTGGATTTCTTGAAGAGGGTCATGAATAGCTCCTATGAATGAGCACTGATAGCCACAAACCCACTGTTGGTAAATTTTTATGTGTTGCTTTGCAAAATGTAATACACCTCCACCCAAATCATTGCTTTCAAAGAGATTGTGATTGTACCAATTAGAATCTACTTATCAAATGACAAGTGGAATGTTCTCATTCAATTTTAATTCCTTAGGCTCAAAATGCAGTTATTGTAATCTATGATATTTATATCTGGGGATAGTTTGCAGTTATTATACACAGTTTATCAGGATTGAATGTTATAGACAAACAACGTAGTGCACATGTGAAAAGTGGTGCATATGAAAAGAAAGATTAAGCAGAGCTCTGAAATGTTCAAAGCTCAAGATATTGCTTTTTAACCCGACGCTTCTTAAAACTTCTCCACAACGTTCTCCCTGAGCTGTCTGCTGTGTTCCTTGCTCCTAACTATCCCGCTTGTTCTCTAATAAACCTCTGAGGCCCACACAGAACAGCAAGATTTATACAGAAATTAAATAGTGCCCATAACCTCCTGGTTGCCCCCCCCATTTTTGTAAGACAGTGAAAAGTGAGAAAACAAATGCATGGCGCACTTTTCAGACTTGTGTGAAAATATTTTGAGAAACATGTGTTATTCGTCTTCAAACTTACAGGTATGTGCCACTTTGTGTCATACTTCCCAATAACGTACAATGAATTCTGTGTTTAATTTTTTGGGGTGTTGGTATCTAACTTCAGCGGTCATGAGCATTCAGTTCCTGCCCACGGACTCTGATTGGCTGATCAAGTTATTCCATTGTTAAATAGCCTTCTGGGTAAAAAAATAAGCCACTTGGGAAATCACCATCATGAAATCCCGTTTCGGAATAAAAACTGATAAAATTAAATGAAAATGGCTACAAACAAAATTAGAATCTAATGTTTAAATACGTATTTAAAGGAAAATTGAAGATATTTCATGCTAATGAGCTAAGAATTTCAAATGAATTCAGTTTTTCACAATTTCATTGTCACATTATACATTTGTCCATTATTTATTTCACAAAGTTTTATTAAGTTATTTAATTTTGAGCACTTTGATGTTCCATAGTCATTGAGAGGTAGCATGTACCTTGGACAGGTGACATGTTGAGTGAAAACACTTGTTCTGTAGCAGAATTTATAGAGACCAATTCACCATAAAAGTTTTTTGGAATGAGGAAGGAAGCCGGAGTACCCGGTGAGAAGCTGCAGATACACTGGGAGAACATGCAAACTTCCACAAAAGATCCTGGCCAGGATTCTTTGTCTGAATGTTATCTCCATTCATGTGAAGGTTTTCTCAGTTCTCTCTCAGAGGAGTTAATTTCATAAACAGCTCACGGATCCAGATTTTCAACAAATCTGATCAAAGTCCAGAAAAAAAATTAATCTGCAGAAATGATACATATAACAAATAATCTGCATTGGCTCAATGATAAGGGGAGGTTTAAAGATTTAAAAAAATACTGGCACCCCAAACTCAGTCAGCCTCTGAATGACATGTTTGGTTACTTGACTCAACAGCACAACCACAGACCAAAGGTATTTTAACAGAGTTTAGTTTAATCTCAGGAGAACCAGGGTGGAGGCACCAGAAACTCTGAACTGAGGAGAGGTAAGTGGAGAATTAGAATAACGGTTGCGAGTAGCTGTTCTGAAGGTGATCAGAGCTTGGAAAGGCGAGTAGGATTCTGATGGCTAGGAGCTGTGGTGAATGAATACCGACTGTTCTTGGTTCTGGTTTCAGGTGAGGCGCCGACGGTGGACCGAAGGGGAATCCAAAAGGTGGTGAGGATGAAGAGCGGCACAACCAGATTGTTACTGATAGAGTGAATGTCTTACTTGAGGTGGATGATGAATTGGCAGAAGGACGGCAGGCGAGCGATAGAAACCCAGGGAGTATAGAGCAGTTACCAGTTGGGAAGCGGAGCAGAGGAGGGGCAGCTGGGAAATGGAGAAGGTCCACCTTTGTGGAATCCAGGAATGAAGGTAAGTGAAGCCTGTGAGGAGACAACTCCGGTAAGGATCCAGACACAAAAAGGAAGTAAATCTTACTTGGTATTGCACAAGGAGTTGGTCCAGTACCACGCTAAGAGCGAGAACCATCTGACGTCAGCTGGCTGGAGTTGCTTCCCTTATAAAGCTGGTGGTAACAAGGGTGAATGAGGAACACCTGGTGCTGCTGCCTGCCTAGAGAGAAAGTAGGGGAAAAGAAAAAACACACACAAACACTCACAAGCCACAGAATCCTAACACTGAATGGAATTGCTCCTGACTTTAAGCGCTGTGTTTTATGAATAAGTTGCACACATCCTGCTATGCAGTTCTTTCAGTACTTTTCTATAAGCGTGTTCACGGTGTGTGAAACCAAAGAGCCAAACACCTTCCAATCCCCGTAAGGTGTTCCTTGACCTTTCTGTCCTTTCACTGTTTAGAGAAAGTTTTGTCTGCATGTGTCAGGCTAAATATGAAAATAAAAACCAAACCTCAGTGGCCTGTATAATTCTTCTCAATACATATTAGCAGCAGTTATAATCATTATTTATGTTTAAAATGTTTTCTCTTTTACTTTTTAGTAATTGTGAGTGTGATGCCAGAGAAACGTATTTTCTGGACACCAGATGTTTAAGAGCAGATTTATACCAGAGTCACATACAGTTTCAAGGCCGCAGTGTGCGGGCTGCTAATTAGCCGTCATGAAATAGGTCTTTACAAAACTGCAGATATCAGACTAAAGCACTAGCAAAACTACAGGATGTGAAAAGCTACTCTGAATACATTTAGTTTTCCAACAGAGCGACAAAATATGAACTCAATTAAAACAAACTGAGCTGATCTGTTCCCTTCACCTCTCAGAGGTGCTGGTTCAGATGTTGCCTGAGTAATTATGTAGTCACTAAGTGCATTCAAAGACATGATGCAGCCAGGGATTCAGCAATGTATAAGTAAGTATATTTACCCCTTTCAAGCATATACCACAGTATGTCACTGTAATAAAACCATAAATAATATTATATTTCTTCCCATTAAATGGCTTTTAATGTAATGGCAGCAATAAGACGTTGAAACGTTTCTCACTTTGGGATGGAATTAAAATCCTGTAAGGTGGAATATTGGAGTAACTTTAAACAGTTTTTCCAGAGATTGTAGTTCAAACAAGTTTGTGGCTAAACTTAAAAAAAATTACCAAACCGAAACCTTGATGAGTAAAATGAAATGATCATGCTAAGCCAAAATATTTATTAGTATAGTTTAGATGGTGTGTAAGATGGCAGTCCATCCATCCATCCATCCATCCATCCATCAGGCAGAGTGGGCCCTGGCTAGGCTATCTCTCATAGAGCTAAACTAGGTACAGCCTAAAGAGGAAACATGGGTCCCCCTTCCTGTGGGCTAACCACCTGTGGGAGGGACCAAAGGGCTTCATTAAAGCAAAAGAAATATATACTTTTTTAAATGTACCATGTGTCTTTGTTTTGTCACACAGTATGATTTTTTTTTTCTTTTGGCCTGAGCCATTAGGCACAAATGGAGAAAACAGAACAGTGGTGAACCTTCTCAGGAGTGGCCAGCCTGCCTAAAAACAACCCCAAGATTTAGGAAAACACAGGAAACTTTTTTATTACCTCTTTTATTTGGCAGAATGGTGTTGGTGATGTCTCTTATTAAAATGCCTGATATCAATAATATTGAGAATAACTTGGAGAACAGCCTTGTTTCTGGTGGATCCCAGTTTTAGTGCAGTGCATTACCAGTCATTTATGTGGAAACACTGGTATACATGTCTTTTTTTTCTTTTCTTTTTTGTTATATGGTGTTGTTTTTGTATATAGACCTTGAGTCTGACAAATAAAGATGATGATGATGAATAATTATGAATGGACTTAACCTTCATACACTGTGAGCACCACACACATTCAGCAGCACCTCCAGAAGGAACAAAAAATGCAACACTCATGAAAAGAAGAAGATGGCAGAAATCTGTCCCAATGCTGTTGGCCCCAGTGTGAAATTCCCAAATTCTAATCTCATCATGACCATCACAAATACTGTACGTCATATACATCACTCACTTTTGGACACATTTTAACTTTCAAGAAAAAATGCTTTCTTTTCTTATTTTATTCTTTGTTTTGCAGATTTGCCATTAAAAAAACCAACATTTGTAGATATATTTTGCTTACCAGCTCATAACCATGGTCATTTGGTCCTTTTTTAAAGTAACAAATAAGAATCATCCATTTTCTAAGCAGCTTAATCCTCCAGGGGTTGCAGGCGGGCTGGTGCCTATCTCCAGCTGTCAATGGGCGAGAGGCGGGGTACACCCTGGACAGGTCACCAGTCCATCACAGGGACACATAGAGACAGACAGGACAAACAACCATGCAGCTCTCAAATAAAAATGAATGCCATGATAAATAGAAATAAGGTGTCATGGTGAAATTTTCCTAAGTTTGGTTGGGTTGTGGTGTAACATAAGAGTTATCATCAACACAGCCTTGCAGAGTGGGATTCCTGACCTTCTGACCTTTGCTGCATGTCTTCCCCCTCCTCTGTCTGCTCCTTCTATATCTAATTCTTTTGAATAAATAAATTCAGCTAAATGCAGCTAAATAAATTTAAATCTGCATTTGAGTCAGTTTAATACTATTTATGCTATCTTCATAATTCTTCAGAAATACCAAACATTCAACAGAAATAAACTGATATGCATTGGTGAAAAACATGATTATGAAAAGTTTAGTTCACAGGTACTAAATGGCAATAGGAAGATGGCAAGAAAATGAAGGGTACATACTGCAAAAGGAGTGACTTTAATCAGGACTTTATATGCCCTCATACGTTTTTTACATACAGTAAGTGAAAAGACACATTAGCGTTTTTCTCACCGTCTGACATTAGATCAAACTAAACTCTTCTTGTTTTATCTTTCATTTCCCAAATCTCAGAATAATTCGATTTTTTTTCAGTCTTTTCTTCAAAGTCAGAAATGTACATACACTGAGATTAGTTTGAGATTAAACTTTGGAAAGGTCCAGATAATTCTGTCATTATGGCCCTGAGTGGAAATCTGAAGAAATCTGTACTGTATGGATTATATATATCCACATTTATTGTGCCTTCTTGCATCAGTACAAGAAAAAATGTATTTTCAAATATAGACAGTCTGCTTATTGGAGCTTTCTAACGTTGATCACCATGAACATAGATGGGTTTGATGAGTTCTATCAGCTTTGAGGTCTTGACTGCTTTAAAATGTAGAGC
Organism: Apricaphanius iberus; assembly: GCA_028564705.1. Classification (NCBI taxonomy): domain Eukaryota; kingdom Metazoa; phylum Chordata; class Actinopteri; order Cyprinodontiformes; family Aphaniidae; genus Apricaphanius; species Apricaphanius iberus. Next base: position 831,656 of record JAPXFQ010002200.1, read on the forward strand.
AGACCCTTATTTGCAGACGTGTGGAAGGAGGGAAGTATAGTGGAGGCTCTGCAGAAATGTGAAGGAACAAGGTTATCGCCCTCCTGGAAGTGTGTCAGTTGGCCACGGTTCAGGAATGGTGGGTTGGTGTCCCTCTATCAGCGTCTAGGTTACAACTTGTCAGGGTCAAGGGGAACAAGATGAAAGAGAGATGGGAGAGCAGAGGGCCGAAGGAGGACCACACCTGGTGAAGGCACGCTTCTGGAGCGTGGTGGACCACGCGCGCTCTGTTAACACCAGCCAGGAGCCGGCAAAAAATGGAGCGTTTAGGCTGAGCTGCACAGCCAGTTCTGGCCTTGACATGGCTGACGTAAATACAGAGGGCCAACACCAAACTGAGCTGGGTGGAAGGCTTGGACATTACCTTCTAAAACACATCTTCATCACATTTGTGAGTGAGTTCAACTGTATGCGCAACTTAAAACTGTCAAAAACGAGACCTCCTTTAAATTCCAGGGTTTATGCATACTTTTAAATATCTTTCATTTTTTGGGTGTAATTAGGTCTACACACAGTTTTTATTGTGGCTTCATCTTTGTTGAGGAAAATAATAAATAATAAGGTGCCTGTTGGATGTGAATGATTTTAGATTTAGGATTACTAATTCCTTTGTAAATTCTAACTCTAATACAGGATATGGGTTTACTTACTTTGCACAGTTACTACAAATACTATATAAATAGCAGTGAAATATCTTTTACATAAGAGGTTAATGGCTTAAAAGGCCTTGAGCCAAAAAGTTTACTTGCTTTTCTTAAGAATTTTAAATTTGGCTCCCAAAAATCTATTTGATGAGCATTTGTCTCGTCTTGTTTGGCTAAAACCTTTGACCTTCTGCTTTATTCTCATGCCAAAGCTGGTTGGTGGGAGAAAAATTGGGTTCTCCTCAGAACTTTTTGTCAAACATTAATTAAACTAAAGGGCTGTGTTGCAAATAATTTAGGAACCATCATCTAAACCTCTGAAGTACTTTGACTGTTTTGGTCTGAACCGGGTTTACAGTTTAAAAATGATCAAACCTTTTTGTATTTTTTTTTAAATCATTCTTGGCTCTAGGATCACTTTAGACTGAGTCAATTATATAGATTATTCAAGTTAATAGTTGTAAAAACTATATCAAAGGGGGAAAATATTTTTAGTTCTTAGAAATATTGCAAAAAATCCCCAAATATACTTGAAGTATACTAATTTTAAACTAAAATTAAGAGTTTACTTTCAGTTAACTCTTAATGTACTTATTTGAAGATATACTTTGCAAAGTTTATATTAGTTATACTTGGCTTTCACTTATAAATATACTAAAAGTCTAATTACACTCAGCTCATACTTATATTGAAACCTTTGTCTGATATACTTAAGTGGTAGTTTATTAATAGTACATTGTATTTCAGACAGTTTTAAACTGTTGTTTAAGTTGACTGCTCTTTACTTTGCAGTGACAAGGTTAGAGATTGAGGTTACATTTTACTGGAAATGATTGGAGCCAAATAAAATACCAGAATCTATGTTTGTTTTTGTGTTTTGTTTGTTTTTTGCTTAGCATTAAACATGTGAAAGAAGTGTAACTTCTGGGGTGACCATGGCTCAAGAGTAAGGAGTTTGGTTTATAAATGGAGGATTATTGGTCGGCACTCCAGCCCTGACTCAGTGTACTTCACAGAACACACATTTTGTGAACTTAAATTGGCCCTAGAAGTTTACTAGTTGTAAACTAATAGTATACCTAAAAGATTCCTTTCAGAATGCATTAGAGTGTACTTTCAGGGTGTAGTAAGGGTTAAATTGGTGAGATTTTTGATCAGGATGCTGTTCATGCAGGAGCTGCTATTGTTAACCAGCAGCAGTGTCCTGATCTGGTAGAGAGGCCTGAAGGCAAATCCTTTTAAAACAGGGAGAATCTTTCTTCTACCCCCGACATCGTTCCCTGTTGTAATATTTATTGTATATATTTTGTTGTAAAATGCCTTGAGATTAAATATGTTGTGGATTGGCACTATATAAATAAAAGTGAACTGAATTAATAGGCTAAAATTGTTTTTTCTTTTTACTTTGGCAACACTGCAGCTTGGGGACTAGCCCTGCCTCACAGCATACAGGGCCGAACGAAAGAAAGAAAGAAAGAAAGAAAGAAAGAAAGAAGGAAGGAAAGAAAGAAAGAAAGAAAGAAAGAAAGAAAGAAAGAAAGAAAGAAAGAAAGAAAGAAAGAAAGAAAGAAAGAAAGAAAGAAAGAAAGAAAGAAAGAGGACCGGTAGAAGTCTGAACTGACGATACAAGATAGGGAGGTAAACAAAGAACCACCTCTGTTGGTGGTAAAAAAAAAAATAAAAAAAACACGAATAGAACAGGACAACACTAACAAAACTGATCTAGTAATATAAACTAAGACTAACACATTCACTACACACAAAAATGGATTAATGAACACAATACTAATGTTTCTGTTCAGCTCCTGGTAAAAGCTAACTAATGATGATAACCTCAGCTCAAGATTATGTCCGTACTCACCAATGTCCCCACACCTATACGTGTGTGTGAGCATGCAGGTGTGAATAAGGTTTCCCCATGCAAGTGATTGATAGCTGCTATAAGGAACCGTCAAGGTCGGAGACGTAAACGTCCAGAGGCCCCAAGAGTGCAGGGGCCACAAGCGGACCAGCGCAGAGCCGACCGCCCACCAAGAGAGGAATGGATGGAAGCACCAGGGGAACACCCAGGAACCGCAATGCTGGGGCCCAGGAGGTCGCAGGGATGAGCCCATGGGCACCGCCAGTAACCCACTACACCTGGGCGAGCCCGGACCAGGACCCGGAGGCCACGGGGATCAGGGGTGCCCCGCCCCCCGGCAGGGCCCCGACCATGGATGGGCCGAGAAGGGTTCCCCGCCACCGCCGCAAGGCAGGAGGGACCAGCAGCCGGCCGACGGACGTCAGACGTAACCGCCACCCCGGGCCAATCCCCACTGCCAACAACCCAGCCTCTACTTTGACCCTTATGATTGTAGCGAAATGTAGATGATCTTATCACACTAGTGACTTGTTTCCTGGGTATATTTTTTGCTACCAAATACAAATATTCATAAAGTATTTTTTTTAAAAAGATATATCTAAGAAACATTTTAATAGTGCCTTTCGAATACCGTATTTCAGTTCTGCTCCACCCTTACTGCCCAGGTACGATTCCATGAAATAAGACGATATCAAAACTCCAAGCTTCGACCATTTCTAAATACAAGCTTTTATGATTGAAGATTAATTGGATATGTTAACATGGCTGCACATTCTACAGAGAGTTTTAGCTGTACAGGTGTTTGTGTGCAGTTATTTCATTTCTGTTCATGTCCTGCTGGGGTCCCCAACTAAAATAACAAGAGGTCTGCCATAATTCCATCATCCAAACAATTTAGGGTCCAAACATTTTAAATCAATCAACAATATTCTCTTTCATATGACCAGTAAGTAGGGATGTCCGATATTATCGGCCTAAAGTCATTATCGGCCGATATTGGCATTAAAATGTAATATCGGAAATTATCAGTTTTTATTTTTTTAATAAAATGACTTTTTCACACCCTACACATATTATATATCAAACTCTTCAGCTACTTCTTTTCTCTCTCATAATGTAAAAATATGACAGATTTGAGGTTTAGTTTTTGAGATATTATTTGTTTGAGACAACTTTCAATATATCAAAAGGTAGGTTAATTATTGGCCCTGCTTAAATATTTTCTGGTGTTTTATTTTTTATTCTTGTTTCAGTTGTTTCCACTTTACCTCAATGCTATAAAAGTATAATGTAGGTTACATTTTCTAAAAGTAGAAATTTGTCCTGAGTGGTGGGCCTTTGTCAGTATTTTCTGTGTGAGAAAATGTTCCAGCTACTTTTGAAGACAAAATAAAAATGGCACCTTTTTCAATTGCCTAACTAAAATTCTAGTACTTATTACACTTTTAAAATTTTTAAAACTCAAGTATGCATGATACAAGATATCTCATTGTGGTTACCTAAAAGGGTTTAGTAGTTTTTGTTTTTTATCAGGGAGGGTCCCCACATATCGGTATCGGTTTATATCGGTATCGGAAATTATGAGTTAGGCTATATCGGTATATTGGTATATCGGTATAAAAGCCAATATCAAACATCCCTACCATTACGTCATCTGATGAACAGAAATGTGCAGCCGGTGAAATGAATGGGATGCTTCTATCGTCCACTTGATGGATTTTTGACAAAGTCATCTTTTTTAACTTCTTCATCTGTACAATTCAATTCAATTCAATTCAGTTTATTTATATAGCGCCATTTCACAACAGATGTCATCTCAAGGCACTTTACAAAAAGAGTTATTACAATACAATGTTTAGTGTAGAAATTACAGAACCACAGAAGATTGCGTCGTGGAATTCTCAGCAATCCCTCATACTGAGCAAGCATGCAGCGACAGTGGGAAGGAAAAACTCCCTTTTAACAGGAAGAAACCTCCGGCAGAACCAGGCTCAGCACAAGCGGTTATCTGCCGCGACCGTCTGTGGCTTGGAGAATACACAACAGAGACACAGAAAGAGCAACAGAACCGATGCACAAGTTTGTTGCAGGACGTGGAGAATTTTCCGTCACTGCAATGCCATCTTAGTCAGGGTCGTCAAGCAGGGCTAATCCGGAGCACCTACTATAATAGAAAACAGGTTAGTGCTTGAATTGACAGCACATCATGCAGTTGGGGAGAAGTAGGAGAGAAAGTAGGAACAGACCCTAATAATGTCCTCCAACAGCCTAGCCTAAAGCAGCATAGCTACTAACATTAACCTGTCTCCTAGCTACTAGGAGACCTGGCTACCAACACTCTGTCTGAGTCCTCCTGACCCGTGGACGGTGTAGGGCCGGTAACGGCCCCCGTCATGCCGGGGTCTTCTCGGAGTCGGGTTGTTTGAGAATGCAGCCCAAAGTGGGTGGTAAACTCCATCTAAGGCTAAATACCGGCACGAGACCGATAGTCGACAACTATCTTAAGGAAAAATAGACAGAACTGAGAGGACAGAGTTGAAGAGGGCGAGAAACGTTTAAGAGATAAACGGGTGGGGTCCGCACAGTCTGCCCGGGGGATTCAACCCGGCAGGTAATGGGCGGCCGCACTGTGCGGGAGGATCCCCTTGAGGGACCTCTCTCCGGCGCTGGCTGGCCCCCGTGGGGCGCATTTCTTCCGCGGCGGTAAGCCGCGACCGGCTCCGGATCTTTACCTGGCTTACATTAATCTATCTCTACCTAGCTACTCTACCTCTTCCTATCTCTTCCTAACTTTTGACACTCTGCCTGACTACTAACATTAACCTGTCTCTTCCTATCTACCTGTCTGACCTGACTCTAACTACCTATAAACATATCTCTAACTGTAAGCTTTGTCAAAGAGGAAAGTTTTTAGCCTAGTTTTAAAGATAGACAAATTGTCTGCTTCACGAACCAACCCTGGGAGCCGGTTCCATAGGAGGGGAGCCTGATAGCTGAAAGATCTGCCACCCATTCTACTTTTAGAAATCCTAGGAACTACCAGTAAACCTGCAGTCTGAGAGCGAAGGTCTCTGTTGGGAACATATGGAACAATCAGGTCTCTTATGTATGATGGAGCTAGATTATTAAGGGCTTTATATGTCAGAAGGAGGATCTTGAATTCTATTCTAGATTTTACTGGGAGCCAGTGAAGAGAAGCTAAAACAGGGGAAATGTGATCTCTTCTTTTAATATTCATCAGAATCCTAGCAGCAGCATTTTGAACTAACTGAAGACTTTTAATTGTATTCTGTGGACTACCTGATAATAAAGAGTTACAGTAATCCAGCCTTGAAGTAACAAAGGCATGGACTAGTTTTTCAGCACCACTCCTGGACAGGATGGTTCTAATTTTTGCAATATTCCTAAGGTGAAAAAAGGAAATCCTACAGACTTCTTTAATGTAAGTTCTAAATGACATATCTTGGTCAAAAATAACACAGAGGTTTTTTGCTTTATTACTGGAGGCTAATTTAATGCCGTCCAGGTGAAGGGGTTCACTAAGTAGTTTCTTTTTCAGAGCTTCTGGTCCAAAGACGACAACTTCTGTTTTATCAGAATTTAGAAGCAAGAAGTTTAGAGTCATCCAAGTTTCCAGACATGCCTGTAGTCTACCTAACTGATTGGATTCATCAGGATTATTACAACACTAAGTCAAGGTACTGTCAGCCACCGGGCGCTCTCATGCTAGTAAGTTAGTTTTTGTATATAACTACATGAAAAATTTGATAATCCTTTGCGGTTCAGCTAAAATGCTCTTGCATCTGGATTTGAACCAGAGTCCAGGGGTTGAGGCCCACTGATATACAGGTTTGGGTGCATAATGCAGGTATGGTGTTTTATGGTTCAATCTTGACCTGTGGAGCAAGTCTGTCCTTTGTTGATCAGCTTGCGACATTACAATGATAAAGTTAGCCTCACAAAAAAAGTGGACAAAGTTAAATGGAACTTTTAGTGATATTTACATTAGTTTAATTCGTGTGAAATAGGTTAAATCATGCATGATATTATGTCTCATTATGTGTTCTACAGTGGAACTGCCAGATGAAAACTGAATGGCATAATTAATTTTAAAAATCCTGCATCAACAGAACGAGCCTAGACAGAAATTTGTCTGCTAACCTGATCCGTGGGGAAAAAATCTGGGATAGGAGGAAAAAAAGCTGGCAGATAGAGTGTAATATTTTAAACCATGCTCTCCTGGGAAACTTTGAATCTTGTCTTTGATAAGAATGTTTGACATGTTACACGTACAGCGTTCTGCTTTTTCAAATTAATTCAAGGTCATTTTAGGTGTCCCACTACTCCAGTATGCCTAATTAAAACCAAGTACAAACAATTTTCTTTAGAAGTCACATAATTTCTAAAAAGTGACCACTTGTATGAAGTTTGATCTCAGTACAAAGTAAAAGCTTTTATATTTGTGGATGAATGTGCTTTAGATTGACTTGACTTGAGAGAAATATCTGGTTGCATATTTAGGAAAGTTCACCTTCCTAAATATGCAACCAGAGCTAAAAAATGTCCTGATTAAATCCTGTTGAGACTCAAAAGTTGATGTTTATCATCCAATCTGACAAACCTTGAGCTGCTTTGCAAAGAAGAATGGCCCAAACTGTCCATGTCTAAAAATATGTCAGAAATAGATCAACCAATAACTCTGATTTTAGAAAATATGGTTCTACAAAGTTTTGATTTAAGGGGCTGAATTCATGTCACCTTTTAAAAATGGTATTTAAATAATAGCTTTAAAAAATGTATCTATTTTATTTAAATTCATAATTCTGCTCTTCTTTGTGTTTTTTATTGGATGAAATCGCAATTAAACTGTTTAATTTTTGCGACGGATGCCCATATTTATTGGTCAACCAGGAAATCTTTATACATCTGACAGATATTCTATGACATATATTTCCAGGGTAAAAGCAGTGGAAAATAGAGAATATTTATATTCTTTCTGAAACTGGGTCATCAGGTTGAGCAGGCAGCGAGTGCATGACCTATAACATAGAACTAATCACATAGAGAGAAAACATTATTTATTTGTATTAAGCAGTACAAATGATTCTGTAAACAACTTTAGCTGCTGATTCAGCTGCTTCTGTTTGACGAAGTTTTGCAGATTTGAACCTAGAATTGTTCCATGAATGAGACCAAAGTGACGCAGAACATTTCAGGGTCACCGTTTGGAAAAACAAACAGCAGTATCAGCACAGTGATGTTTTATACTAAAAATTCAAAATATTAATAAACAACAAACACCCTGCTTGCAGAAGAAATACATGCTTTATTTCAGCAATGGTTCTTTGTTTAACTGATTATTAGCTGCCAAAGATGTTCTGCTACACAATATTTAATAATGTTAGGTGCAATATTATTATTTATTAGAAAACCTAAATGGTTAACATCACTTCATCAGAGGTGACCAACCTATAAATTATCCACTGTCGTTCTCTTACAATTCTAGGGTTTTATTTGTCAGAATATGATAATAATGATCTTTAATGGTAAATGGTCTGAACATATATAGCGCTTTTCTAGTCATACTGACCACTCAAAGCACTTTACATTGACGCCACATTCACCCATTCACACTCACATTCATTCGATAGCCAACATGGCTCGGTAGGACAATGTAGAATTTGTGGGGTTAAGTGCCTTGCCCAGGGGCACATCGACATGTGACTGGAGGAAGCTGGAATCGAACCTACGACCCTCCGATTGCAAGCCAACTACTCAAACCCAAACTAAAAAAAGAGGGACTCAATATATCCCACAATGGTTTTTTATTATTATGAAACAAAAACAAAGCCAACATTGAAAAACTGTGGAGAAACTACAGTGGAAAACAGCAGAGGATGTTGTGATCAAATGCAGTACATTACCATGAGCAAATGTTACTACTGCTACAAAAGCACGGCTTGTTGCAGCACACAGGGATCTGTAATACAATTGTTCCAAACAGTTTGCAATTCCCTAGGAGTCAACATCCAGGCTTATTCCTTTCAAGGATAGACTTTACACTGCACCAACAGCTTCATCCTAGTCCCTCAATTAGCAGGATTAAATTACTTGGAAGTTTGATTAAAAAAGACCCTGGAGACAAAGCCTCTTGTTTTCTCTTGTTTTCTTGTTTTCTCTGTGATCTCAAACCCCCAGACGGGCGTGGCAGATGGCCACTTGTACTGAGCCAGGTTCCAGTTCTGGTTCTGCTCGAGGTTTCTTCCTGCTAAAGGGGACTTTTTCCTTTTCACTGTTGCTATGCGTGCTCAGATTGCTGTAAAGTCAACTACACAACACAGGAGACCATCTACTAGGATGGACCCATCCTGATAGCCTCATGATTCGGTTGTGATTCAAGTGCTACAATTCGATTATTAAACAAGTAAATCATTTTCTTATTTATTCAGTGGTTATGTTCTGTTTTTAAATCCATCCATTCTCCATTAGTTAAAGTATCCAAACAAATAAAAACCACAAATAAACCCAACATACTGTATGCCCAAAAGATGTTTCATACTAATATTATTGTCATATTTTTCCAAGTAAGGTACAGGAGACGTGCGTTGGCAATAGAACCGTAAAATAGAGTGACAATTTTTAAATTTCCAAAACAGAGGACACTTGGTCAACGTGTCTATCATGCTCTTTTTAGTTAAAGTAGAATTTTGATTTTCACATATGTCATTTGTTCCTTTGCTGTGTGGTTAGATAGAATAGTTAAATGTATTTGAAATTGGCTTTCACTGGTTAACAGGAAAAAAAGGACAAAATCGCTACAAATAAATAATAGAGATAATTAGTGTTCTGCTTTAGAAAATTAACTTTTAACAATAATAGCTTACTTTTTAATTTATACTGGACAGAAAATACACGGAAATTAGAAATTATATTCTTAGAAAATAAGAATCGTTTACTTTTCAATGTAATAATGACAAATAAAAAGCAGCATTCTCACAAAGACACTTAAAGAAAAGGTGTTTACCTCATTATTAAGTTTTTCTTAGTCAGTTTTATACATCAACTCTTGCTTTGCACAGCCATTTTTGTAGATTTTGCGTCGGTGTGAGCAACTGGATAATTTTTCAGTTTATTGGGAATGGTATTGTAGCCTGGGCACCTACCACCCGGAAGTAGCTCCATATATGGAAGACACGCAGGGAGAGGTACAGCCATAGACCGTATATATAAATAGACAAACCCTCGTTGACGTCACCCATAGGTTTCTGAAGAACAAAAAAGAAACCAACTGGGCGGTTCCCACCGCCGCCATCTTGTCCGCGTCATTTGGCTCGTCACTCTCAGAAACTCCAAAAATGGGCAAAGAGGGGTAGTTGACAGTGGCGCTGTGAGGCTGGGGGCGGAGGGTTGACCAATGGCCACTGACTGCTCTGCTTTGTGACCACATACCCTGGAGGCCAGAATTGCTCCTCCATTGCTGTAGTACCTCCATTTGGCCGCTAGGCCCCCATTGAAAAGCATTGGACATTAGACACGTTAAAAACAACTTTAATCCGGATATCTTACAAAAAAAATGCATGATTAACTTTCCGGGCTGGAGTTGTAAAGGAATTGAATACCTGGAGCATATATTTGATGCGACAGACTTTTTATCCCCTATAATACAGTGGTTACACACACAATTCGGAAAATTAACAAAGAATAAATAGTCTTTTAGAATACCAACGAAATTAAATCTATTATAAAAAATAAATTTAGGCTCATACAGTTGCTTTTACAAATTCCAGGAAAAGTTTTTTAGAGACGTGCCTTAATCTTAACCATCGCCAAACTGCTATCTAAAATGAGTACAAAGACATTAAATAAGAATAGATGAATCAATAGGAGCCATCCTATTTACAAAATGGGAGATGGACTTGTCCATCTCAATAGACTCAAACCTCTGGTCTCAATTTCATTAAAACCTTCAAATTTTTCTATAAAGGAATCCTAATCTACGATTAATACAATATAAAATCCTTCATAGAGTGCATTATACAGGGCAACGGATGTTCAAGATGGGTTATACGCCGTCTGATACCTGTTTACAATGTACAAGCAATCTACCAGACAATTATATTCATGCTCTTTGGTTCTGCCCACCTGTTAAGAAATATTGGTACCAGATATGTGAAGATCTATCAAAGTGTCTGAAATGTAATATCACACCTGCTCCCAGAGTTTGCTTGCTGGGAAATATAGATGAAGTTACCATGGATACAAAGTCTATGCAATTATTTTACATCGCCTTATGCATCGCTAAGAAAAATATCCTCTTGAACTGGAAAAATAAAAATACTCTGAATATTAATCAATATAGAGATCTCCTTCTGGATTACATTGGTCTAGAAACGGCATCTGCCTCCACATCTGATCAATCTTTCTGGTCACCCTTGATCAGTTCCATCACCTAGTGGGGTCGGGCCCTTGATTCCGTTCTGTGGGACACGGTTGCCGATGTGGAGCTTAAGGGTTGGTGGTGACTGCGGGGAGGTCCTTGGGGGTGGGTCCGCTTGCGGTTCGGCGATAGGTGCCGAGACCCTCGCCTGGGGTGGGACTTTGGGGTCTTTGTGTGGTGACTCCTAGTGGCTGCATGCGGCGCCTTAGAGGGGTCGTGCTGGCGGACACGGGTTACTGGCCTGGTGCTGTGCTGCTCTGGGGGGGTCTGGACTGGGCCTGGGGCTCGGGGTTCTGGGGCGGCGCGCCCCCCGGCTGGGGCCCTGGCGGGGCTTGGCCGGGGGGGGCCGCTGCCGTCGGTGCCGGCTGGGGGGGGGCTGTGGTCGGCCGGTGGTTGGCGGGCGCTGCTGCCCTTTCCATCTCCCCGGGCTGGTTCCTGTCGCTTGCTCCCCGGTGGCCGCTTGCCGCGTCCGGGCGTCGGCGAGAGGCCGTGGCGGGTGGCCGGCGTCTCCGGGCCCGATCGGCTATATTGACACTGGACATGGCTCCTGGGTCTTGGTCTTAGCCCTCGCGGGGGTGCTGGGGTGGGGGGCTCTGGCCGGTGTTGGTCGGCCTCCACGGTGACTGACCAGTTGGTGGGGTGTGGGCTGGTGGGTGGACGTGCTGGGTTCTGTTGCCACCCGGCCATCGGGCGGTAGTAGCAAGGCTGGAGGATGTCGGCCTGGGGATTGGCCGCCCGGGACTTCGGTCTGCTCACGGGCCTGGCGCGGCATGTCCGGGGTACCCGAGTCGGTGGTGCGCCGGGTTCCGGCCTCGGCCCGGGGGTCCTCGGACGCTGGCGGTGCCTGGGGCGTCTCTTATTGGCGGGGAGGCTTTTTACCATCTAGCACAGGCGCTCTTTTTAACGGGGTGCGCTTGGGACGGGAGGGGGGAGGGCGTTGAGGGTGAGGGGGGGCTAAACTCAACCTGGGTGTCTAGTGACATGTGTTTTGTTAGCAGTGTGAATGTTGGGGAGGATTTAGGTATGCCCCTGGCATGGGGGCTGGTGGATTGCCGGGGCCCCCATGGGGCTCGGCGGTACCGCTGCCGTGGGCCCCGACTGGACGTGCTGGGGCCTCCCACCCCTGGTGGATCGGGCCGAACGGGGGTGCCTATTGGAGTCAGCAGGGGAGCTGGCTCCCTGGGGTTGGCAATGGTCACCCCAGTTATTTTCTCCCCATCCCCATGCCTCTGTCCACCTGCTCCTTCATTCTACCATTCACAAGGCCTTGGGACGTGGGCACGTCACTGGGGTGCGGGATGGAGCTTCCGTCTTCGCTACCCGGTGGCGGCCTGGGTCCCGATTTTATTGAGCAAAGACACTACCGTTGTGGGGACCTCGCCTGTGGTGCCGGCACCCACTGGTTAAACGCATCTAGACACTGAGGGCCCGGGGGGGGAGATGGGGGTACCCGGCAGTATTCCCATGTCCCCCCCCTCTGTTTTAAGTGCACATTAGAACAACACGCAACAACACCACATTGAGCTGGGGGAGAGAGGCTGGGGGGTCTTTCCACACCCCTGTTCGTTGGACCATCAGGGGTCGGAGCCCGGATAGAACATCACGCCGTCTGGTCGGGGTCCTGGGCTGGTGGGCTGCTCTTGCCGGTGTGGGGCCTTGGCGGTCTACTTGTCCCCGTCCTGGTGGGCAAAGGGGTCTGTCTCCTGGGTGCAGGGGCAGGGTTCTCTACTGGGGCGTCTGTCCCTGGGCCTGGGAGTATGGAGTATAGTGTACGTATGGGGGGTATGAATGAGGGTATAGCGTCCTTTTTTCGTATGTCCTGTATTTGTAAGAATGTGTACACAAGAGAGGGAGGGTACGTATGAGTGTCTCTGTCTGTCTATGTCTACCTGTCAGGTTGGGTGTTTGGCTGCTCTCTGGCCTGATGCATCTTCTTCCCTCCCCGTCACTCCCCGTCGGTGATGGTTGCTCCTGCCCGCTGGTTGATGATGACTCTCGATGCCTGGGGCTGGGGGTCCCGGTTGCGGCCCGGCTCGGTCCTGGTGCATGTCGGGCGGGTCCTGGGTGGTCCGGTGTGTCGGGCGGCCGCTGTTTCGGGCCGATGTCCTCCTTGGATGGACTGGGGCACCTCTTATGGGGGTGCCGGGTTTGTAGAATAGGTTGGTGCCGTCCGGTGGATCGGTGGGGACCGTGCCTGGCGCCCAGTCCTCCTGCCGGTTCCAGGACTTCAGCTGGCTGGTCTGTTCGCCTGGTGGGGCTGTCCGGCATTGGCTGGGCCCCTGATCTTGGCGCCCCACGTGGGGCGGGATCTGGACCCTGGAGCTGGAAGATCTGGATGTCCAGGTGCCGGCTGGGCGCGGCCTGGGGAGGGCGTACATCCGCTGTGGCTCTTGCTGTGGCTCCCTGGCGTGTGGATGTGTGGAGGCGGGCCGGGTTGTTGGCGGTGGGTACTGGTCCGGGGTGGCGGCGGCGTGTGTTGTCCGTCGGTTGGCTGCGGGTCCTCCTTGCCTGCGGCGGCGGCGGGGGACCCTTGTCGGCTGGTCCCTGGTTGGGGCCCCGCTGGGGGGTGGGGTGCCCCTGGTCCCCGTGGCCTCCGGTTCCTGGTCCGGGCCCGCCCTGGCGTAGCCGGTTACCGGCGGAGCCCGTGGGCTCGTCACTGCGATCTCTCGGGCCCCAGCATCGCGGCTGGTGGGTGCTCCCCTGGGGCTTCCATCTGTTCCCCTCTTGGCGGGTGATCGACCCTGCGCTGATCCGCCTGTGGACTCTGTACTCTGTGGGACGCTGGATGCATACATCTCTTGCCTCCTCCATGTCTGTGCCGATTCCTGTAGGACGGATTGACGGTTCCTTACACCAGCTATCAATCACTTGCATGGGGAAACCTTATTCCGACCTGCATGCTCGCACACACATAGGTGTGGGGACATAGGTGAGGACGGACATATCTTAAGCTGAGGTTATCATCATTAGTTAGTTGTTCACAGGAGCTTACCAGAAACATTTGTATTATGTTCATTAATCAATGCTTGTGTGTAGTGAATGTGTAATTCTTTGTTTATTCTACCAGATCCGAACTATTGGTTTGGTTCTGTACACTTTGTTGTTTTTGTTTTGTATTACTGTTTCTCTGCCGTCCGGCAGAGGTGGAGGACTGGGATGTTTTCTTGTGTTCTTTATTTGCCTCCCTGTCTTGTGTCGTCGGTTCGCCCCTCTGTTGGTCCGGTTTCTTTTCTTCACCTTCTTCCTTTCTCCCTTCTTGTCTCAGTTTAATGTCCATGACGTCAGGAAATTGAACCCACAGTAATCACTAATAAAGATTTTTCATACATATACATCAAGTGGCGTACTACAGCGAAGCTGTAATACTCTGCTTGGGAAAGTAAAACTGTTGGGCTTGTACTTGGTACTCAGACACCAATTCTGAGTAGCATACTGCTAGACAGGACACGTTAAAAAAATAAAAAAAAATAAAAAAAAATAATAATTAAAAAAAAAAAAAACAAAAAAAACAACTTTAATGCCTGGTTTAAATTTTTTTTCAACTTTCTATGGCTACATATTCTTCCTGAGATAACGCTGGGCTAGTCAGAAAAATAGAAACCAGGCTGGCTTTCGTGAGAATTTTTTTTGAAATCTTGCATAATTAATGAGGGGCCGGACTTTGATTGACAGGCTGTTTCGTTTCAATTTAATTATAGTAACACTACATTTTAATAATTATTTCAAGTTACTAGTTCTTACCTTTAGAGGTTTGAGAAATAGGAGAACCGTCGGAGGAGCGCAGACACGGCAGCAGTCAGGCATGGGGCTATTAGCCTTTAGCTTAGTTAGCCAAGAGTAGCATCAGAGCTAAAGACGCGGGAGCAGAATGAGCGTGATTATGACCGAACTACACGCCAGAGGGCAGAGTCTACAGTGAAGATCCCGCCCCTATGCCCTTTTTAGGAACATTCTTCGTCAGAGCTGGGGAGGAGGAGTCTGTAAATCCTCCATGAATTCCCCCATAAAAGTGTGTCATTCTGGTAAAAGGGGAGGAGTGAGGAGGCGCTGTCTACTCTTTTTCACAGTCTAAGGGGACCCTAAGCTCCTCCCCTTCCGGTCGGCCCATGGGTCCCCAAACCGAAAAAATAAAGGAATGGAAGTCAATAGAGCGATAAAAGTTATTTTCTGATCCGCTTTGTCTTATGATCTGAATCACACATATGTTGTACTTCGATTTAAATGATAACTAACGATGTACTTTTCGACTGTGTTTGTCCAGTGATTTGTGATTTATTTGATTGTAAATATTCACATTTGAAATGCCTACAAATCAGAAATCAGAAGTCGCATATATGACGTAATTTTGCTAACGGAAGTTAGCACTAGCAATAGCACGGAAAACACCCACCTAGAGCTTGTAGAGCTTCTCCTCCCTGCTGGCTCTCACTCCACCGACTGCTTTATCCCCAACATAGCTGCTACTTTCCACATGGTCGGATTTATAGAGGTTTTCTCCGTGTTAAATACTACTTTCTTCGTCCTGGAGGCTACGACCATCACTCTCGTTCTTTTTTACACAAAATCTAGAGAAACTTTTGCCTCCGGTCGAAAATCAACGTTTTCTCTGAATCAAAATTTGTTTTTCAAATTCACGGACATCATTTGTTCGATCCACGGATCAGAAAATAACTTTAATCGCTCCATTGACTCTCATTCATTTTCTTTGGTTTTTGGTGACCCATGGACCAAAAGTAGAAGGGCATGACTTAGGCTCCCCATGGGGTTGACGCTCCGAGCCGACATGACTACAAGCTAGTCAGAAGCTAGTCGGGAGCTAACTGAAGCTAACATAGGCTGTAGACAGTTTCAGACAGAAGACCCCGGTTAAAGGACTTTTGCCCCGTTTTTCCACTAAGGCCGCTTTAGACCCAGACACATCTCGAATAGAGAAAACATATTGATATAATAAGACCCAAATGGGTCGGATCAATACTGCTAATATGGTGTTATTTCCATTATCACCTGTGGACGGTGAGGACATGAACGGCTTTTATTAACAAGACATCCAGCAAAAAGCAGTCACAAAGTCATCATGAAAACTCAGATCCGCTCAAAAAATAAAAGACTTTTGACTCACCTCACATCTCAGACATCCATTAATTCATGCCTCCAGCAGCTGAACTGTTCCTCACACCAGTACTGATCTAACCAGCGATCATCCAGTCTGTCTAGAGTCCAACTCTGTTGTCTTCCAGCCTGATCTAGCCGTCTCCCGCTCTGGATGCCACGGCTTCTCGGTCCTGCCGACTTTGATGCTCTGCTGTTAACCGACCGATCGCCTGCTCCAACTCGCGTGTAGAAAGAGATAAAAGCTCCGACCAGAACAGCATTCCTCTCAGCCACCTGACAAGAACCCCCCACAGCTGGTTAAGCTTCAGCCGGTATACAGCCTCCCCCCAACGCAGAAACTTCTTGGACGGTCTGTTACTGTAATCAACACCAAAGCAAGCCATCTTTGTCCAATAATTGCAGATTAACATCCAAAACCGAAAAAAAACTGCAAAGGCAACTAATAGTGGAGTTCAGAAACACCAAATGACTGAAGTCTTTACGGCTGTCCCAGGCTGTGAAGAGCTTCCCCGCAAGCAGAGGGGAACAGCAGACTACAGACCAGCTATTAGCTACAGTTAGCCACCATTAGCCACCAGCATTAGCCTAGATCAGTGCATCTCAAATGGTGAAGCACTGGTGAAGTACTAGTGGTCAGGGGGGCGTCAGATCAGCCCAGCAGAATAAGTCTACACAGACAGCTCTGAGAGACAAAAATGTTATTTAATCCACGCTGCGGGAAAGGGAAATGGAATCGTGGAATTTAACAACTAAAAATGGAGTACACAAACGCCGTTCCTGTAGTGATCTGGTGGCTCCCGCTCCTGTAAGGCTGCCTGTTTGCTGTTACCAGGAGGTCAGCCCACCTCTCCATGCAGACAGACTAAACCTGCCCGCCATAGCGAGAAAACTCACAGAACCACAGATGCCCCCCCATCCCCACCCCCCCCACCCCACCCCACCCCACCCCCCAACAAACAAGTTGACACTTAGCGTAAGGAACAGAGATATTTATGAATCGGAGGGGGATCCTTCTATAAATTCTGTAAGCCCATTGTGACGACCAGTGATAGCAAGCTTTGCATTAGAAAAAAGAAGAAACGAGAGCTCTGTCGGGGAAAAAACGCAAACGAACCGCTGCAGAAAGACCGTTATACATAAAAGCACTGACATACATTGATTTCACTGGAGTCCGGCAAGGACTAGGAAATAAAAATGAACACAGGTTTAGATAAATATGGAAGTAATATGAATATTTACTGTTTCCAGGTCTCTATGAGACTTGATCAGGTGGTGAGAGATCTTATGTAATAGGGCCTATGAAAAATATGAGATTATTCGTTTTGCACATAGGATGCTTTTGTTCTTTAAAAATGACAGGAAAATACTTCAACCATAGCACAGTAGATTTATGAAAATAGTTGTGAATAACAGTAAATGGGGTATTTGGTTATTGATTTGGTCAATTCTTTTCAGTCACCACAATTACACTTTTTTTGGTTTAATAAACATGACTAGAATGGAAAAAGCAGAATTCAGAAAAATCTAAATGGAAAAAGTGGAACTTGTGAAATAAAGCATTTCTAACATAATAAATGGATTTCATAGGGTTGCAGAGCTGAAAAGAAAAACAGTGAAGTTGAAGTTATGTAGCTTGAAAAGTGATAAACTGATTAAGCTGACAGGTTATCAATGAACACAGTTTAAAAAAGCTTTAATATTTAATATTAGTTTAAAAATCACATCCCATTGAATCATTTGAACTGTTTCTGTTCTGAGCATCACACAGACCGAGCAGTCTGGATTAAATGTTACCAACTGAGTTAATAAACTAAATTAAATGAGCTGCAACCATTTGAAGTAGTTGCATCTTATTTAAATAATCTTTTTTCATAATCACTATATACTATATGCAGTGTGCTGGTGCCGGTTTGTATCAATAAATAATTAAATATTTTTAGATATCAATCTGGGGGGGATGGGGGGGCGTGAAAAAAAATCTGTTCTCTAGGGGGGGCATGGCAGAAAATAATTGAGAAACACTGGCCTAGATGGACCTCTCAATCAAAATGACACGCCCCCAATTATTCATAATTTCAAGATTAAATTACAAATAAACAGAGAAGTTAGAAAAAAACTCACCCCCCTCAGAGTTGTCATGATGGTAAACCCGAACTATCTAACCTAAAATGGTTTTCTGAACCAGGCTGTAAACATGTTTATTTTTGCTGTAAAGTTGGCCTTTTTAACATAGAAGTCAATGGGAAGCTGTTCCTTTTTGGAGCCAGCCTCCAGTGGATGAGGGAGGAACGGCAATTTTTGCCACTTCCTGGTTGGCTTCACATTCTGCGGGCGGAGCACATTAGCCACTGTGACCCTGCAAAGGATAAGCGGAATGCTATAGACAATGATGGAACGTTTGAAACAGGACATGTTTGAGTTCCTCTTACTTAGACAGCTAATAATGCCTACAGGCATAGAACATCCATGTATTTTCTATACCACCAGCCACATGGCTGGTGCCAATCTCCAGCGGTCATTGAGTGGAAGGTGGGGTACACCATGAATATGTCAACAGTCAATTGCAGGGCAATGCCATGGAATGCCCCCACAGTTCCTCTTGTCCAGTCAGAAAAACTGAGCATTATTTTTTTTTAACTTATCTCATTAATTCAGAAAAACAGAAATGTATTTATTTTTCATTTTAAAACTTATCTCATTAATTCAGAAAAACTGAGCAGTATTTTTTTTTTAACTTATCTCATTAATTCAGAAAAACAGAAATGTATCTATTTATATTTTTAAAACTTATCTCATTAATTCAGAAAAACTTAGCAGTATTTTTTTTAAACTTATCTCATTAATTCAGAAAAACAGAGCTTTTCTTTTTTTTTTCAAGTGAATGCAATAAGCTTCCGTAGAAACATTTCAACCCAGTGTGAACTTAATAAAATGTATGTCTAACTTTCAAGCTAGACCTCTGTCATCCCTTACAAAACCATCTATGTGAAGGGTAAGGGGTGTTTGTACCTCAGGTCACAGTATGAAGGAAATTTAATTTACAGTTCACACTTAAAGACACACTCCGTAACTTTGCAGATGTTTGCCATCTGTCGCCTGAGAGGACGACAGCAGGATGAGCAGCAGGAGGTACACAGAAACTGGCACAACTTCAGCATCCAGCTCTGCGGCTCCACATGCTGCAACTTTCCTTACCCCTGATTCACATCAGGTGCATCCAATCAGCACCTGATGTGAATCAGGAGTAAAGAAGCCTTCTCCAGAGGTGAGGCTCCAGCAGCTTTCAGCTTGGGAACTCAGCTGTAATTGCAGCCCAGTTTCTCTTCCTGGCTTCTTCTGATAGCATCTTCTTTGTTATCTTTGATCGATCTGCCATAGCTCAAGTCTCAAAACTGCGGGGTTGTTCATATCATTAGGTAGCGTGTAGCGTCAGACCGAAAGAACGAGATCACGGATACAGGCGGCTGAAATGAGTTTCCTCCGTAGGGTGACTGGGCTCTCCCTTAGAGATAGGGTGAGAAGCTCGGTCATCCAGAGGGGGCTCAGAGTAGAGTCGCTGCTCCTCCACATCGAGAGGAGCCAGTCGTGGTGGCTCGGGCATCTGGCCAGGATGCCTCCTGGACGCCTCCCTGGTGAGGTGTTCTGGGCACGTCCCACCGGGAGGAGACCCAGGGGAAGACCCAGGACCCGCTGGAGGGATTATGTCTCCCAGCTGGCCTGGGAACGCCTCGGGATTCCTCCCGAGGAGCTGGCCCAAGTAGACGGGGAGAGGGAGGTCTGGGCCTCTTTGCTTAGGCTACTGCCCCCGCGACCCGACCCCGGATAAGCGGAAGATGATGGATGGATGGATGGATGGATGTAGCGTCAGTCATTACTTTCACCAGGCGACCTGCAGGAGAAAAGTTATATTGTGCAGGTTTTATTAGCGGGACCCTCCCATACAGTGATAACTCAGAAAATTAACATTATAAACAATGTTCTCTCACCAAAACATTTCAGAAACCTGTTTTATGGTGTAAACGTTATGGAGTGGGTATATAAAGATACACTTGTGCTCTTACATCTTATTAACACATCTTATAAACTTTGGGAGGAGGTAAAATGAGAAAAAGTCTGTCATATTCATTTGGTGCCTTTAACAACACAAATAATCAATGTACATGTTGGTCCAGGTGGAGTGAGTAGAGTGAATACTGTAAGTCATTGACTCCAGACAATCTGCTGGGTTTATTTAAATAGAAAATGTTTAAAACTATTCTGTATAATGACCTAAACTTGATGCATTGATTAATAAGTAGGATCAGTTGGAACGTATGGATGAATCAGTTGAATTTACTTTTTTGTTAAGTGAGCTAAATAGCCATAACTATATTGACTTTGGTTTAGAAAGTTGCATCAGAATTAATCAGTCTGGGACATTTCCCTTGGAGAGATGAGACTGGAGTAGTCATGCTTACCCAAAATAAAAATAATCCTGTTTGGTTACATTAAATAGCATCCCGCAAATACGAATTATCATTACACAACACTTAAAACAAAGAAAAAATTATTATAAATTAATTATCTTTTTTAATCAACTTAAAGGGTCTATATCACGTAAAATCAAGTTGTTGGAGTGTAAAAATCCTAAGAACTAACAGTTAACCTGCGGTCTGAGAGTGAGGTGCTCTGTTGGGAGCATATGGGACCATCAGGTATTTGATGTATGACAGACCTTTATAATTATGGCTTCATACGTAAAGAGGAGGATGTTATGCTGCATTCCAGTTAACCTTTCCGAGTCGGAAAATTGGAAATCTCGTAGTTGTCTTGCGTCATTTCACCGAGACACGCCCCATTAGGTTGGATATTTTGAGCTCCAACTCGGATCTCTGATAGTAGACCGAGTAGAGCGGGAGCTCGGAAACAAAGATAGCTGCGCCCGTAGTTGAGATGTATTTTCTTTTTATTTGTACTATGTTGGTAATTCCAATGTCGTTTTTAAATGCTCTTACACACATGACTACATTTCCTCTTTAATCCGGTCACCAATTTATACATTGCATGGCCATGCTGTATGTGCAAGACAATGTACAGCTTTGTTTTTCATGCTGGTCTGCTGAAGATGCTATGTCGCAAACAAAAATAGCAATAACTAGCCCGCCCCTCAACAGCTGCTGCCCTCAAAGCGTCCATGTTCTTTCCGACTTGGAGACAAACTGGAACACTTTAAGTGGGCAATTACGTCACATTCTCGTGTACAGCAACTCGAACGCCCGAGTATCCGAGACAAATGGAATGCAGCATTAAACTCTATTCTGCATTTAACAGGAGCCAATGGAGAGAAGTCAAAACAGGAGACATATTATCTCTCTTTATAATATTCACCAGGACTCTTGCTGCAGCATTTTCTATCAACTGAAGGCTTTTAATTGTATTTTGTGGACTTACTGATAATAAAGAATTACAAAAGTCAAGGCTTAAAGTCACAAAGGTATGGACTACTTTCACAGCATAACTCCTGGACAGGATATTTCTAATTTTAGCAATCCGGAGTTGAAATAAAGAAATCTTGGAAACCTCTTTAATATGGGATTTGAAAGTCATGTCCTCATCAAAAATAACACAGAGGTTCTTTACATTGTTACCGGAGGCCAATTGACTAAGTAGTTTCTTTTTAGAGCTTCTGGTCCAAAGACAACAACTTCTGTTTTGTCTGAATTTTAAAGCAGCAATTTTGTGTATCATCAGCATGACTGAAAATGCATATGCAATGTAGTCGTAGTATTCCAGTTCTAGTGCTAGTTATATTGCTATTCTATTATTATTATTTAAGACTAATGATAAAATACTAGCTAGTATTAGCATTAATACTAGCTAGCATTCTCCGATAGTAGCATTTTAGCTATTTTTTAGATTTAGCTTACTTTTTGCACTGAGTATCTTCATTTTGATCAGCTTTTCCTCTTGATATTTTTAAGCTAATGATAGCATGCTAATTAGCGTTAGCATAGTAACTCATGTTAGCATTTGAACTAATTTCCTAATTTTTTTGTAGTGATTAATTCAAAGCTAATAAAAGTGAGCTAATCAAAATGAATTTGCTGAAATCTGATTGATTGGGGTGGGACTGATTATGGACCACGTGACAGGCCCCTTGAAAAATTTTCGGACATTTTCTAGTTTTGTTCATTATTGTTACATTGCTGCATTCCTTGCAAAAAGTTACATGACAGGCTATGATGAAAAAGCTTTTTATTAACCTTTTTTTTTTTCTATCGCACCAGACGTCTATCGATTAATATACATTATTATTGAATTATCATACATAATTAATGTCTAACGATCAGTTTGTGACCTAATATCTTACACAGATAGTTCATTTGTGAAAACTCTCCATGCGGCTGAATTAGAACAATTCTGCCAAAACAAGTGTGCCAACAACTCTCTGCAGCAATGTCAAAGATTTACTGTCAGGCCACGCATTATTGCTATCAAGGTTGGGACAATGTGTTCTGGGGGGTATTACTTTCATATATGCCAGGTTGTTTCACTAGCTATTTTGTAATGTTGGCATACAAATTGAAGTCATCGATCATGATGAGATAAATATGATTATGGAAGTTATTTGATTTAAGACATTTTTCTGTGTTCAATCGTCCGGTCAGATCTGGTTAACATATTCTATCCCTTCAAATGGAAAAATATGATCCTTGTAAATGTCTTCTTCATGTAAATAGCCTTCACATAAAGTGTTGACATCTTTTTAAATCAAAATTGCTTTAACATGGTGCGAAAACACACGTTTCTTGGTCCCACTTAGCCATCAGCTGAAAAACTAATCAGTTTATCTAAACTGTCCCTTTAATGCAGGACTTCTTATAGCATTCAATTTCAGGTCATTTCTCACATAAAGTTTAGAATTTGCTACTCTTAGTGAATATTTCTTGTTTTCTAATTTAATAAATCCCCTCGTTATCAAATACGTTACTCATTCCATACAATGAAGAATCTTATCAGATTGAAACCATAAAATAAGCGAGTAGGAATGAGTGAAGCTATCAGAGCTGTATCTTAACCATTCATTCCTGAGAGATCACTGATTTTGATCCCTGATTCTCTTTAAAGCTGTGGCTGTGCTGGAAGTCCGAGGCCAGGAATCTTATCTCACTTTGAAACATCCATGTGCGTTATCAGAAAGAAAGAGGATGCTGGACTTTTGGTACAGATAACACAACCACAGGGGCTGGTAAAGGTGAAGGGCAGCATCTGATGGCGTGCGCCAAGGCGAAAGCAGACAGATCAACCAGTTGAACAAATAAACACGGTGCACACTGATAATGCCATCTCATTAAAGATAATCATCTCACAGCTGATAGTGATGCGCAGGTCGTGCACTCTTACATAATCATGAGTAAATAGCATCCTCTGACAGCGCCCCTGCAGCTCCCCTCGGTGCTGTTGTTGTTCCCAGGAGGATCAGCAGCCTTGACTGGCCATGATCTCATTAATACTGCAACTAGAGGAGGGGGCGGGGCCTTAGGGACAGCTTGTCAAAAGTCACCGGTCAGCCTTGAGGATATAAAGTGATGCCCTCTGGACCTCTGGCCTGCTCCACACACGATGCAATCAGTGGCCCAAAAGACAACCATCAGTCACTGCCAAGAAAAAACCTGAGTGCATTAATGCTGAGGATCTGCTGAGGATCTACCTGTTTTCATACAACCAACAGTCCGTATTTCAGACCAAAATATGTTGATTCTAGTTGTATTTACTTCTACATTTTCAAATTGAAACAAAGATAGAGAAAAATATAAGACTACTTTGTTTTTTTGGTTATATTTTTATTTGGATGAGCAAGCTATGCATCTGTGGTTCTTGAATAACTGCTGCCACTAGTTAAGCTCCTCCCATTGTTTTATAAAAATCTGTAAGAAATGTAAAATAGTTTTCAGTCTTGTTTCTGTCCAAACATTAACCTCGGGCTAAAAAGATCTATATTTTATAATTATGCTATTTTAGTTTGGTCAAATTAATTGTTTTACACTTTAAACTGTAGCTTTTCAAATGCAATACATTTATATTAAAAATGTTTGCAGAATTGAATTTGGAATTGGATAGCTTTAATTCAGCCTTCTATCCTTCCATCCATCCATCATCTTCCGCTTATCCGGTGTCGGGTCGCGGGGGCAGCAGCCTAAGCAGTGAGACCCAGACTTCCCTCTCCCCGGCAGCTTGGGCCAGCTCCTCTGGAGGAATCCTGAGGCGTTCCCAGGCCAGCTGGGAGACATAATCCCTCCAGCGAGTCCTGCGTCTTCCCCTGGGTCTCCTCCTGGTGGGACGTGCCCAGAACACCTTGGCCTTCAAAACATATTTTTTATGTCTAATGTTAAAATATGTTTGATAAACTAAAATGTTTAAGTAGTACCCAAAATACCCAAAATAAATCGTAAAGGTGGTCAATACCTTGTCACAGATTCATGGTTCAGATGTTTTAATGTGAGGTTCTGTGGAGAGGTTCTGAGTAGTAAGTAGCTTGATTTGTATGACGTGTATAGCAGCCCATGTTTTGCATGGAATGTCGCTGTAAATTAGCAAATATCTGTTTAAAATCCTGTCCTATAAAACTATACCAGTTTTGATATAAACCTGCCTTTAAAATCCCGACGCCCCCGTTGTCGCTCTGACCCCTGGCTTAACCTTCATACCCGTACTGCCAGACGGGAATGCAGGAGATGTGAGCGGCGGTGGAAAAAGGCTAAATCCCAGGCTTCCTTCCAGCTTCTCCGTGAGGCCTGGAGGAGTTACCAGCGCGTCGCTCGGAAGGCCCGCTATGATTTTTTTACTGCTATTGTTACTCAACATTCGGGTAACCAGCGAGCCCTCTACTCCACTGTTAATGCAGTCCTGTCACCAAATGTCCCTGTATCGAATACCTCCGAGGAAAAGTGCACTCGATTCTTGAACTTTTTTATCTCTAAAGTTGCCACAATTAGGGCTCAGATTCTGCCTCCCACTCATCCAATAGCCCCTCTTTGTTCTCCATTATATTCTTTTGAGCATTTTTCCCCCGTCTCTTCTTCCTTCCTACTGATGACAGTGGCTGCTATGAAGCCTTCTGGCTCTCCTTGTGATTTTATGCCCCCTCGTTTTTTGAAGGAAGTCTTCCCGGCGGTTGCTCAACCGATCCTGGAGATCATTAATGCAAGTCTGAGGACGGGGATTGTTCCCCAGGAATTTAAGCATGCGGTGGTCCAGCCTATTCTAAAAAAACAAGGCTTGGACTCTACTGACCTTAACAATTACCGCCCGATATCAAAGCTTTCTTTCCTCTCCAAATTGTTGGAGAAGATGGTTTTTATACAGATTTTTAATTTTCTTAAATCCAACAATGTTTTAGACATTTTATGTCTGGTTTTGGTAGCACTGAGACGGCTCTTATTCGGGTTTTTAACGATATTTTGCTTGCCTCTGATTCTGGTTCTCATGTGCTGTTGGTGCTTTTAGATCTATCTGCTGCTTTTAACACTGTAGACCACGCAATCCTACTACAGCGACTGGAGCACTTAATTGGCATTCGTGGATCAGCCTTAGAGTGGTTCCGCTCCTATTTTAATGGCAGATGTTTTAATGTTGCCCTGGGGAATTGCGCCTCTAGAGTGCCACCTCTTTTTTGTGGGGTTCCCCAGGGGTCTATTTTAGGTCCACTTCTTTTTAATCTATATATTTTACCCTTGGCAGCCATTTTTAGAAAACACCGGGTGAATTATCACCTCTACGCTGATGATTGTCAGCTTTAAGTGGCCTTAAAAACTCCTGACCCTTTGCAACCACTGACTGACTGCTTGAGTGAAATCAGGTCCTGGCTCTCAGCCAACTTCCTCCACCTGAACAGCTCCAAATTGGAGGCTATTTTCTTTGCCCCCTGCTCTCCCGCTGCTGCGGAGCCATCATTGCCCCCTTCATTGTCTGCATTGGTAAAGCCTACAATAAAAAATCTGGGGGTCACTCTGGATGCCTTTCTTAAAATGGATGTGCAGATAAATCAAGTAGTCAGGTCATGTTTCTTTCATCTCCGACGGCTTGCCAAGCTAAAATCAGTCCTGAATAAAAAAGATCTCCAGTCAGTTGTCCATGCTTTTGTAATGTCTCGTCTGGACTATGCTAACGCTCTCTTATATGGTGTTCCCTCCTCTTCAGTGGTGCGGCTCCAACTGGTACAAAACGCAGCCGCTAGGTTTCTGACGGGCACAGACTGGCGGCAGCACATCACCCCTGTCTTGGCTAATTTACACTGGCTTCTAGTGAGATTTCGCATTAAGTTTAAAATTCTCCTGCTGGTCTATAAATCAATGCACGAAATGGCCCCCTCTTATTTGGCACAGCTTTTAAGCCCTTATGTCCGGCGCGAACCTTGAGGTCATCTGAACAGCACCTTCTGCTTGTTCCTTCTGCCCGCTATAAGGCCCGTGGGGAACGGGCTTTTTCAGTTTGTGCTCCTAAGCTGTGGAACCAACTCCCCCTGACGGTTCAACTCGCCCCGTCCCTCCCTATTTTTAAAGTTCGTCTTAAGACATATTTTTATTCCCAAGCCTTCTCGGCTGAGTCGGTTTAACCCCTGTGAGATCTTGTCTGTTTGTTTTTACCATTTTTACTTGTTTTAACTATTTTATGCTGCTGTATATTTTTAAGTATTTTATTGTCTTGTACAGCACTTTGGTTGGCGTTGTCGCTGTTTAAATGTGCTTTATAAATAAAGGATGATGATGATGATGGTCTGCAAATTGCATTGACTATCATTTTCCTTTTCATTTTCTCCTTTAACTTTAAGTTGAGGCCATAAACTAGTCACGGTTAACCTGTTAATAAAACATCCCTTCCAAATTATTCCCCAAAGATACACCATTCTGTTTTTGTTGTGTTTCAATACATAACTGGTTTGTGTTCATTCTGTAATGATCAAACAGTCAAGTCAGTTTACAACATGTTCACTATATGGAATGAACATCTGATGAATAAGCAGCTCTTGAGTGTTAAAGACCCACTCCGAACATTTTCTGAGCTATTTTAAAAAGTTCCCAGTGGTCTTTAAACTATTACTGATATGCTGTTTTAAGCCAGTCACAAACCCCATGCCATATTCTAGGACTTCGATTCTGCCAGCACCTGTGGAACCATTGGCACCTGGTGGGACTGTGGTTGATTGGCTAGCAAATGGGCAGGAACAAAATGCAACAGAGAATCTACGTATTCAAGATGGACAGAGACCAAAACCAAGGATGAAGGTGACCTGAAGGCTGCTATTTGGATAAATTAATAAATATGATTTATTTATTTTAAAGGGTATAATGTGCATTTATGAAGACATGATATATGCAAATACACAAGATTGGTCTGGGTTAATTTTCATCTTCATTTCCTCTGCTGGAAAAAACAGCAACATACTAAAATAAGTCATATTTAACTAAAACACTAACCTTAAGCACACCTCTCTTTTATATTGTGATCGTGCTTAATCTATAAAATCACTAGAATTTAAAAACATTCTCAGATTGTTTGACATGTTTAACAAACAATTCCAGACATAGATTGCCACATAAAAAAAAAATCAAACAAATGATAAAAACAAATCCTGAGTGCAATAATATTGTAGCCTATTCCACCTGGATATTAATACATAAACAATCTCTCTGACACACTCCCTTATACCACCCACCTG
This sequence comes from Apricaphanius iberus, assembly GCA_028564705.1. Lineage (NCBI taxonomy): Eukaryota > Metazoa > Chordata > Actinopteri > Cyprinodontiformes > Aphaniidae > Apricaphanius > Apricaphanius iberus. Next base: position 859,447 of record JAPXFQ010002200.1, read on the forward strand.
TAAAATTTGAACATTATTAACAAAAACATATTTTAGTGTGAACTTAGCTATGAGGGCAATCTTGTGTATCCAGCATCGATACCTTTAACTGCTTTTTAAAAGAATAAAGGGAACCTATATTTCAGATCTCGGGTGGAATGATATTTTATGTTTTAGAAGCATAAAAGGAGAACAGGGCATGACAAAACTTACTTCTCCTCAAAGGGAGCAAACAGTCACCCCCTGTGGACCTTCTGTGATTACCCACTGTTAATATAAATTCCTGTAGTACAGGTGGTTCTATACCTGGTATAGTTTAATAAACAAGAGTAGAATCATTGCATTTGTCATATTTTCCTAATAATAACCAAGTCATTGATATTTGTTCATAATATTCCAGTTATAATGGGTACCTTTAGGTATTTTTAGGGATTGTTTATGCATTTTTGATAGGTCAATATTGCATGCCGATGTCCAGTAGCTTAAATAGGACATATGTGAGACAATCCTACCATTAAAATACAATAATGCTGACTTGCATGTTAAATAATCTCTCATATACTTAAAATAGGATAAAATAAACTAATTCTCTTAACTATGATGATTTACTTGTATTCCTGAAAGTAAGATTGAAGTCCAGCAAAATATCTAGATATATGAATCAATGCACCAATAAAATGTTCCCTTCTTAAAAATATAGATGATTCTGTTTCTTTGTCCTCACTTGAATTAGAAAAGAAAAAAACATGGTGACAGTTTTTGAAAAATGTAATATTAGTTATGAATATTCTCCTCATTGCTGTTGATAACTTGTGGCTCTGTTCTTATTATTTGCATGGACATGTATAACTACATCATCAGCATACATTTGGCAATATATATCTGGAGGACAGCAAAGAGGAAGAGGATTTACATATATACAAAATAAGCACCATGCCAAGTATGATTTTAGGGTACTTGGAAGCACTCTCCTTTATAGACTGTTTTATAATAGGGATTATCAATGAAGCTTTATAGTTTTTGAAAAAGGTGTCAATTCCACATATGCCTTGTTTTTGAATTCTTTAAAGCATTTATAATCTCATCTATACATGTCGGAGTTACAGTTGATGTCATTTCACATATTCCAGCTATGCTGGTGTTAATTACATGCCTTACCGAATCCACAAAATAAGCATTGAAACTTGAAACTATCATTTTTGGATTACTGCACTGAGGGTAGGACATTAAATGTTGGTCCACACAGATTTGTGACCCTCAGTCCAAGTCAAACTGAACCATCCCCTCCCTCTGTAGATAAAAAAAGACAAAAGACAAACTGGTTTTACTTGCATAACATTCACATTTATTTGGTTTCAAGTCCTAAAACATTCTAAACATGCTTTAAACACGTAATGGATCACATTCTTCACAGGTAGTTACAGTAACGAGAGCAGACAAGAGATTTCTGAAGAGAAAAAAAAAGAAATATCAATGAACTGATTCAATTGTGTAAATGTTTTTAATCCCTGAGATATATCAACATTTCATTTCCTCCTGCATCCTCCTCTCAACTTGTGCTCCTGTACAAAGGTTATGGCAGTATATCAGCACATAGTATCATTTTATTATGCATCACTACTTAGATTAAAGGAGCCTCTTGCTTCATGAAAATGTCAGACTCCACAGTGAGTAACTTGAAGCTTTACGTTCTGTGGCCAACCAGAGCTTTGACACTGAGGATATCTGCTGGGTTGAAGAGTGACAGAAAAGCCTAGAGCTCCGCCCTGCTGGGTGTCGTCACCGTCTGCATCATCAGAGCCTCGCTCAAAGCATATCTGCGCTCTCGTGCCACGGCGCCAGGGTCACACCAGAGTGCCAGCGCACGTTAACACAAGGAGATGTCAGTTTGACCAAAGCTCCATTCTTTTAATTGATAATCGATCAAAAGCAGCATTGACAGAGCCAGATATGATAGCGCTCTGTGTTACCTTGAAGGAACAATAATCAGGGAACACAATGGGGATAAAAAAAATAAAAACAAACACTTGGGCGTATTATAATGTTGAGAATATAATGCGCCCAACCAGCAGCCATTCACATGATAACATTCTGATAAGGTCGATGTGGAAACCTTAAACACCACTCAGCTCAGTGTGCTGACACCGTCACTAACATCCGTCCACTTAGCGACTGGATTCATGACAAGAGGGCAGGAGATGAAATATGAAATCATGCTAATTTATCAAGAATAAAGAAATAACAAAAACGCGTTAGGGAACAAGAGAACTCAGTGTTTTCAAAATAAAAGCTGCCAAAGGACAAAAGGAGTGTCTGAGGTAGAAAATAACAAGAGGCAAAATGTGTTTATGGATTTAGAGTTTGCATTAAAAGTGAGAGCACTCCTGAGTGAAAAAACAACACAGAACAGAACATTGTTTGCACTGACAGCAATAAATAAGAAAACACAATGACAACTTAAAGAGGTAGTTTCAGCACAGAAATGATGAATGACATCTCCCTTGTCTGCGCATTAAAATCACAAATACAGGAAACAAAAAGAGGTGTTTGTCCAGCGTGAGCAGGAGGTCACGCAGCGATGCAGCTGCTGCTACTCTGTTACCGTCTGATCTCGGCTTAGACAGCGTTGTCACAACCCTTCCCACCAGCTAACATTTATACGGTCCTATGCAGACACGTCAATGACAGCTAACCTGTCTGATGGCAGCGGTAACAGAGGGAATATAAAAATGATTTGCAAAAAGTGGTTTATCCCTGAGGTCACATAGAGTCAGTCAGTAATATAGAGCCATGCAGCTCCACTGAGGAAATGAATGAGGCAGAACAACAGGCTTGTTAAAGTATGTGAGCTGCACAAATAAAATAAAAAAACCATTCACCTCTAATGTACCGGACTGAGCTAGTTTAAGAATCAGACCATCCACATGGCTAAACAATATGAAAGAAAACATAAAAAGGTGTTTCACTGGGAATGAGTACATAACCATTCAGATTAAGGATCAGACTTCACATTTTTAGAGTAAAACATTTTGAACATAAAAACTCCATGAGGCCAGAGCTGTTCCCTCCAGATTTCTAAACCACTGGCCTTTTGTGATGTGATGAACAAGACAAGAGAAACAGGTTTGTCTGAAAATCCTCTAAAGTTCTTAAAATGATGAGAATTGCTTTGACCCACTGCCAAAAACTGGGGAAAAAAACACAACAAAAGCAAAAAACCATACGGTTAAAAAGAGGTAGTGTGGAGGTGCTGGGAGAGGACAGGTGGCGTTTGTCCGAGACACGCTCCGAGAAGCCGTGCCACACAAAGCCCCCACGCCCCGCCTCCATTCCTCACCTTCAGACTACATCCACAGGAGTGAAACAAAGGGGGAAAAAATGTCTACAAGAGGACCTACGATGTCCCCGAAGCTACGTCTACTAACACTACAGGTACATCAGCACAGTCACTGAGGAACTCCTGAATGCAACATAGAACACTCACTTTACCCTGTTTAGATCCAGGTCTGCAGGGACCTGCCAGAGAGGAACACACTGGGAGGGCAGCAGCCATGGTCAAGCGTCCAGGTCTCTGAACCTCATCGTGTGTGCAAAAAAAAAAAGAAAAGCAATTTGACAGGAAAAAAAAAAAAAAAATTGTTGCAAGAACATCATCTTTCCTGCCTTTCTAATTGTTCGCATGTTGTGAAACAGCTAAAACGTTAAAGAATCCATGAGGAATATTCCTGCGATCTGAAATGATCATCTCACATTTTAAAAATAAAGACCATTTTCTATAGTTATCATTTTTAAAACAATGTGCATATCTGTCATAGGCTCATCCAGACGCGGGTCACCCAAATTCCATCATTTAACCTTGATTCTTTAAGACGTGGGCCACCCTCAGTCACACTGAATACTCTGAGCCAGCTCTGGGGAACGAGGAGCCTTTCCTCACTGCCTTACATTTCATCTATGGAACTTGATACCGTTTGTTCAGATCAGACATAAAGGGACGGATCAAAAGCTGCATTCAGTTCAGCTTGGAAGCCAGAATGTCCTGAATCACATCTGAACAAGTCGCAAGTTTTCTTCCAACCACGAAAACCTACATGCCTGCCTCACATTTAAATGGCCTGTAGTACCAGAGCAAAATTAGGTTTGCTCATGTTTGTGGCTTAAAAACCTGCAGTACAAATACTACAACCTCTACTACAAGATGCTGTTTCATGGTTTGACTGACGGAATACCAAGGAGTACACAAAAAAACTCCATAAATCTGGCTAATTGTGTGAGTTCTGATTTCTGAACGGAACAAACAAAAGGAAGCAGGTTCCTAAACTGCAGCTTGAGTGCTGTTATAACATGTTGGGATTCATTCCCAGATCAGAGTTCTGACCACTAGGATGAATGGAAAGCAGCATTCAGCTCATCTTCCAACTGATTCCACAACATGTACTCAGGCATATGTCTGTGATACTGTTCATTTTTCCTGTTGCTGTCCGTTTTTCTGCTTAGCTCCACTCTGCTGGACAGCCCTAAACGGCTCTGTTAGGACAGGATGGAGAGTGTACTGGTTCCGGCAGAATGACTGGGACCTTCTAGAACGTGTCAACACCAAAGCGCTGCTCTGAGAATCCAGACTTTTTTCTTTTTTTTTTGTTGATTAAACCTAAAAAGCTGCAAAATTCTGTATTTTAGTTCTGAAATATCCTAAAGATCTCCCTGCAGGTTGGGATGTAAGAGTTGGTGAGAAGGGGTGAGCAACCATGTGAATGTCTACAGGCTGTGTGAAAATGGCTCAACATTAACCGTTAGCAGAGCTCCACCACCGTTAACTGGTCTGAGTGTAGTCCATGTCGGCTAATTTGAATGGTTTAACTCAGAAAGATTGTGCATCTCACATTCTTTAGATTTTTCATGATATAGTGAAAGGTTCCACGCTGAGGTTGCATTGTTGGTGTTGGAACCTGCGACGCCGCAGTGCGAACAAAAACACGTGTGATTAGCAGCATTAAGGTGGAATTTCGGTGACCCCCTTATTCGTCCGGCTGAGGGTCTCTCCTCTGGTACATAATGATTAGCTTCTTATCATGATCCTTCATCGATAAGAAAGTTCTGCTTTACATATATTTATTCTTTGTTGAGCTGTCAGCTCCCTACCCATTAGTGGGTGTTTGAAGAAAGCATTGCATAACACTTTGGTCTAGAAAGAAATAAAAACAGCAAACCTAGCTACTCCCACTCCCCCCCCCCTCCCCCTCCCTGCAATAAAGCCTTACATCCCTAGTCTATGATTGTAGAAAATACCCGTATGCTCCTTATTCAGTGATCCCACAGATCCAACAACGGCCGACTTAACTAATGGAATGTTAAATGGACAAGACCGCCTCCCAAATACAACTGAGAGTCCATGCATATAAAGCAGCTAAAATTCTGCTAATGGATTTTTGCATTTTCAGTGCAACAAAACACTGATGTTTCTAAAATCTGATTTCTGCAGCTCATTTTAACATTCAGTCTATGATTGAGATGTCATAGCATCCACAGGCTTGATTTTAGACCTGGCAACTCTTCATTTCAATACAAGAAAAGGTACCTGAAAATAGCAACAACATCTTCCTGAGGTAGTCACAAATCACAAATGTGTCTTGCTGCCCTGTCTGAATAAAATAAGCTCCTTTACAGTCTAATCTAACAATGGCAACGGTGACACATTGAGCAAACTGGATATACACTTGTAAACTCCAAAGACCAATGCATCTTTGAGCATTTCTTTTGTATAGAAGATGTGCACAGTGTAAATCAGCATACATTCAGCTCTGTCGTGTAATAAATATATAAAGAAAAATATTAGAAAAAAAAAGAACTAGCTGCTTGTCACATTCACAGGAGGGGAGACCGGTCCCTAGGCTCACGCAGTCGGGATAGGTTAGTTTCCAGAGGGGGTGGTCACGCAGGGCGATGGGCCGGTCCTATAGCTGGTCAGGCTGGATTTGCAGGAGTGCAAGACTGCTTTAAACAGGAGGGGGAGCTGCTCCAGAGGGACATTCACCAGCTTCCCTGTGACGAAAACCAAACATCAATCCAGTCATTTTGGTTCGGATTCTGAGCTGACTAATAAAATATGACAGATCAGGACCTCCTATGGAGACCGATTATTCGCCATGGCGACCCCTGAAGCAAAAGTAGACGGCCCTTTGATCCAACCAGGAAAATAAGCAACCTCCCACAGGTAGATGTGTTACCTGTTACATTCCTTTAGACAATAATCAGACTAAGTCAGTGTGTCATGTCCTGTGTCAGACTGCTCTATTTTATTATGCAGAAGTTTGTTCAAAAACAGGCAAAAAACTCAAAAGAATGGCAAAGAGGAGGAATGTCTGACCAGGTTTATAACAATGAACAATCCTCTAAAACCCCTAAAACATCAGCAGCTACACATCAGGAACAGTGGTGATGTTGGAACGGTTTCCCTTTCTAAGAAAACATCAGAACATTTTCAGATAGAATCTTGGTGCCAAAATGTTTACACCACCCAAAGCAGCTGTTCCAGTGAATGTTTGATCCTCCCTCTTTGTGTCTTCTGAATTTCAGGAGAGGAACTTAATACAGTGGGACGATTAACCAACAATTCCTAGAAGTTTATACTTGTCATTTATGTCCCTTTTCCACTAGGATCAGTAGGTAGTGTGTTTCCATTATCTGTGTGATGGAAATGATTACTACCTCTCCTACGAAGCATGCTGAAGTGACCCAACACGCCCATCTATGGACTAACTGGTCCAGTAATGTGATATCCTTCTCACTCCTACTTAGCAGTGCTAGCTGCTGATTGGCCTGGCATTGTTTGTTTGAAGTGATGTCAAAGAATGGCGAAGTATGGCTTCCAGAGAGTTCAACACATTACTGGGGCAACTAAAGAAATAAGAGTGTGGTGTACGGTGTACGGGTTGGAGCAGGCCGCGGTCGGGTAACGGTAGAGAAGGCTAAGCCGGTGTGTGACAGGACGGAGAAGTCGCAGAGGAAGAAGGCTGGTAGGCACCAATAGAAGCAGAGAACCAGGATGTCTCCTGTCAGATGGATCAGTCTGCAAGGCTGTGGAGCTGGAGTCTCCACAGCCTGGATGATCACTGGTAAGATCAATGCTGGTGTGAAGAACACAGATCAGGAGATGGAGACTGAACGGATCGTTGTCGGAGACATGTGAGATTATTAAATAAGAGTCAACTTTTAGAGGATCGGAGTTAGACATGATGACTTTGTGACTGGTTTTTGCTGGAGCTTTTGTTAAGCTAAGCCCGTCCAGCTCCTCGCGTATTTCTGGGCTCATGAAATAATAATAGAAACACAACCATACTGTTCAGTGGTGACATAACCTATCCAAGGCTGACCAGTCCCTAGTGGAAAAGGGATATTAGGCAAAAAGAAAAGAGAGAAATAACTAGGATAAGTCGAATATGATGCTGGCCCAAACAGATATTAACCAATGAAGACAGCATCAGAGGTATGGAGCCCTTAAGAACTCATCAATAACCTGACCTTCTACAGAGCCATTACTTCGTCAATTCCCAAACCACACACCCTGACTGGTGTTCTAACTTTGATACCCCCCCACCACCACCTTGTGAGCTCCCTCAGGCCTTACCTGCGATGCAGCGGATCTCAGGCAGACACATCATGATCTCAGGAAAGCGTTTGGGCTGGTGTGGGTACTTGTACTCAGTGTAGTCCTGGCACACGTACCAGTAGCGCTTGTTCAGCTGCTCGAGCTGGGAGATGTTGGACAATCCTCTGATATCTGAACAAAGAAAGCATCGCAGTCATGAGGTGAGCAGTGCACCTCTACATGTTGGACTGAGCGCCCACAGATAGCTTCTCATCATTACCTTGGTTGAGGAAGTTGATTGCTTTCATACAGGCGTACTCCTCATTGCTGATCTTCAGGTGGTGGAACTTGCGAAACAGATATATCAGTCTTTCCATCACTTCCATCCCATCTTCACTGAAGCTGGTGGATCAAACACACATACTTGTTAGTTTTACAGGAACTCCATAAAAGAATAAAAAGATGTTCATTTTTAAAAACTGACTGTAAAAATTATTGAATCAATAATTCGATTCAAATGTATTTATATAGCGCCAATTCACAACAAATGTCATCTCAAGGCACTTTACAACAAAAGTCATTTACAACAACAACTCCTTGAAAAATTAATTAGCAACAACACTTAATTTCCTTCTGGGATCGATAAAGTATTTTTGAACTGAATTGAATTTCAATACAATTATACAAGCATTCCAATGAGTTAAAAGTTTTCTATGTAAGGAATCCCAGCAGATTGCGATGAATCATCGACGTGAGGTTGTGCCCGGATCATGCAGACTCCCACCACAGCTGTTCCTCAGCAATCCCTCATACTGAGCAAGCATGTAGAAATAATGTTCAGCAGTAACTGCAAAAACGTAAAGGTTTTGTGGGGAAATGATATTGGATGTGTGTTTGAATGGGGTGGAATGGATGAAAAGTATTTCTAAAGCCGATTTTTCTCCGTCAGTAACTTTGCACCCAGACGCAGACGTATTGACAGAAACACTTTTCGTTTATGGTTCTCCGTTTCTTTCTTTGCGTTCTTCATAGATTTTCCTGTGATGCAAAGCAATTACCGACAGCAGGGGGTGCTAACTTTTCATGGTGGGTCTGCCTGCCATTGTAGCCTAGTTTCTGGCCTTTTTTCCCCTCAGCTTGTGAACACATTCCCCCCTCAAGAAGCAATGGACGACAGAAAGAACATTTTGTTTAAGCTTTAAGTTTTTTTACTAGAAGAGCAGCTCATAGAATGCTCTAAAAACGCATGGAAATACACACAGCCTTCCATTTTGTTGTTTCTCTACACCTCCTTGTGTTCAAAATCACGAAAAGACCAGATAGCACTTTCAATATAAAGCACGTAATGCCAAAATGCTGGGTTAACTACTGATGACATCGACTATGGAGCACAATTCTGGTGAAACGATCTCTGGCTGTTTTTGAGCTGAGCAGTCGTAGGCGTACGCTCTCCATTGACAGAGACGGACAGTTAGAAAATTTGGCTCTACTCCGTCTGTCCTTGTGTAAGTGATGGAGAGCCCTTGCATCGACAAAAATAACGGTGCTGCATCAATCCGTTTTGATAGAGATGGAGTAATATAAACTAGGCTTAATAGTGGGAAAATTGTATGGTAAAGGAACATTTACACAAAACAAATTTCTACACAGATAATACTGGATTCCTATAAGATGGAATAGATTTGGTGTCATGAACAACTGGGTTAGAAATGTCAAAAAGATGTTGGCACTTCGATGCACTATTTATGGGAATGCCCAGTTATTAGACGCCTCTAGCAGGTGATTGTCCATGCTTTAGTGGTTGGTTAGGAGGAACTGTGTCATACTGTACAAATCTAAAAATCAGAAGTAAAAGGCTCCCAGCATCTGTCTAATGCCCTCCCGGTTCAGGAAACCGGGCAGAAATGATGGAGGATTATGTCAAATCTTCTTAAAGTGCTTAAAACATCTTGTGCTCCCACAGATTTCTGGAGCAAATAGAAACATTTATGAAGTTTAAATTTCCTCATCATCACCTCCCTGTCTCTGGAGCTCTTAAACTTCTAATCTCTGACAAATGTAACCATTACTGCTGTAAATCAAGCTCCACTCCTAAAAGTCCTAAACTCAAAGGCCGACTGTCCGGAGCAGTGGAGTCCCACCATATATTAGGGGAATGTGTGTCATAAAGGCAGATAATTCCGGCATGATTTACACAGGTAACCCCCCCAAGGTGTGTTTTTCTCATGCCAGACGGTACTAGTCACAGCTCTGGGCAGAGGAGTTCTCCTGTTCACAGATCACTTCGCTGGACCTGCACCAACATAAATAATGTCCCTGCTGTGATGGAACGAAACCTCCAACCCTCCTGGGCTCACGGGTTGTTTTGAGGAACCTGGAGCTCATGATATTTGCAGTTTTCTCTGTGAAATATTAAATGGGCACAACTCCAGCAGACCACAATGAATGTTAATGGTGAGCTAGACTGTACAAGAGAGCCACAGGAGGCAGTGATTAGTGTAATTGGTGAGATAACACAGATAGATACCCCAGTAAGTTCTGACATTCATGTAAATGTTACAAATCAAGCTACCCTGATCCTAAAGCATCGACCTCCTCCACCTGAAGCCTTTTTAAATCCAGTAAACAGCTTTAAATAGAAAAGAAAGCCTGTCTGATTTTCCTAATGTTTCACTAATAAAAGTTTGATTAAGATCAGGAAGAAAGCATATAAAAAAAGAAAAACACATGGAACTGCTCTCAAAATCATTATTGAGATTAGACATCATTAGTGACTGATCACACCTATAGTAGCAAATGTTGTATCAGAGTTTAACACTGAGCCAAAGAGGAAACACATGAGCAATGTTTTTAGAAAGGCCGATGTTGCTCCTCGTCAATCTGGGAATGAGTATAAGGCAATTCTCAAAAATTGTAGAGTTCCTTGTTTCACTAACAAAACAATTTGATCAAAATGTTAAAACATTTAATACAGCTGTCCATCTGCCCATCAGCAATATTTGGATAAAACCAGCAACACAGAATATCAACACAAACGTATATAAAGCATGGTGATGGAGGGCTAATGGTGTGGTGAACACTGGACCTGGATGCCCAACAGTCAGAAGCTATTTTCAAACAGAGAATGGTTCTAGGAACTGAGTTATTATAACCATGCTCTTAGAATTTAGTTCTTATAACTACCTTTTCAGATTCCAGTTGTACCGGAGTCAGGGAGCTTGAGAGATACTGCTGAAACATGACTACCTGTTTTAAAAAAGGTTTGCCATACTTTCCGGACTATAAGCTGCTACTTTTTTGCTTTGACGAATGCGGCTTTTAATACTGTGCGATTTATTTATGGATTACTACAGCTAACGGCCACTAGAGGGCCTCCTGGATCAACAGATTGTACAGGTTACGTCCTTCACCTTAAGGGATACTGTGCCTTTAAGAGGACCAGAAGCGAGAGAGAGAGAGGAGAGAAAGTTTTCACGAACAATGAAAGTAAACATGGAACAGACAGACATTACCAGAGCGGTACACTGCAAAAAAACACGTTTTCATGCACAGTCATTATGGAAAACAAACAAAAACATTATTTTGAAACCGCTTTTAAGTTAAAGCCAGTCGATCTGGCTTTAACAGAAGGAAACAGAGCCCAGTGGCTATATGTAGCCTACCCATAGCAGCATGAATTAATGGTGAGACGTTGTGACGCCTACTTGAAGAACTGTCTCAATGCAATAAGAGGCAAAAAGCTTTCAGAGGTAATAAAAGCATAAAGCATATGGCCAAAACTTCAAGTCGTTCTTGAAGATTGGCTGAACACCAAGAGAGGACAGCTGAGGTCTTTCCACCATGTTGACAGGTTAATAAAATGGAAGCTGGATCAAAATGTTAAAACATCTAATACAGCTGTCCATTCCCAAGCACCAATAACTTCCCTGACAATCCCTCTGCACAAACCCTTACAAATGGTAATTAAACGTTAAAAGACCTGTGGCCTATATTCGGCTTCTATCTGTACATATTTGTGGTTTTTATCTAAAATAGGCTGGTATGTTTTATAACAAGGTGCGCTTTATACTCCGGAAATTAAGGTAGTTTAATTTTAAGTAGTAAAATATATTCTTAGCTTTTTTTTTTTCTTTTTTTTTTGAGAAGCAGAAATCTAGCAAGGGACGTAGGTTATGAGTTCACCAAACACCTACATCATATGACTTCCAATGGAACCATGAAAAGACCTTGCTTCAAAGTAGGAGCTAAAATCGGTCTAGAATCCAGCTAGGATGAGGGTCGTGGTCCCTAGTTCTTATCTTTCAGGATGCACAAAAAAAAATGGCCTGGTTCCTGAAAAGGTTATAGGAACTACAAAAGGTTCCTACAGACTGAAGTGGATCATGAGTTCCTCTGAATACGAGGGAATGAGGGTCTGTCTGCCTGACAGGTGTAGCCAGGTCTACAACATAAAGGAAATATGGTTCTACCATAAATCAAGTCGTTAGCTGTCTTTTTGCTATTTACATATAGATAGATCTAATTAGGACTTCAACACATTAATTTCAAATAAGGAAACAAATAAGGTGTTAAAAATATTAACTAACTTCATTGCACTATGGGATGTAAAGACCTGTGCCGTCTATAAAGACCCTGAATGGCTAAATAATACAAGACTGTTTACGTAGCTCGCTGCTCAATCTCTGCTGACTTGAAGAGTTCCTATGTTCTTCCTGTGTCTGACAGATTGTTCGGCCAACAACCAATGAAAGAACAGGGTAACCACGTGGTCCAGTACCTTAAGGTGGGACTGATCAACAGGCAAATGTTTCCTGAGCTAGCCCACAGGATGCTGCGTGAGTTCTACAGGTGAGGTGTGAGGTATTACATCACAATGCTAGTTTAGCGCTTTCTTCACTGCTGCAGAGTTCCTTCTTTTACAGAAGAGTCGCAGATTTCTACCCAGAGTTTCTCTTGGTTTAATGTCCTCGATTTTTATTTGGCCTTTTATCCCCTTTTCTATGTAAAAAAGCAAAAGATATTAGACAACTAACTTTATTCTACTATTTATGTAAAACAAATTATTACAGTCAGAGTTACAGTCTTCTTATACTTTATTGCTGGTGCTCAGTAATATCTGTGGTAGCTAACAGCAACTGACCCTAATGTGTTGTTCTATAACACCGGGAAGTCAGTGTTCCCAAACAGAGGCTTTAACAACAGAAGTCTTTAAGCAATCAAGCTCCTGCTTTCAATCAGAACAGTCTCTGGTCATAACTTCTGCTAGCAGGAGGCTGGCCTGATCAGTATTGGTTTATAGAGTCAGTTCTGGGGCTTTTCAACAACACATGATTTAAAGGAGGACCATATTTTAAAACTTCTGGTTTAACTTCAGCTCAATCAATCAAATATATCTTCTGGATAAAAATGCAAATAATCAGGATTAATTAAGAACAAAACCTCTAATTAATTTTCATGAACAGATAGGAACCCTGTTGTTCTACTCCTGTTTTAAGCCCAATATGTGGTTTGTCAGCTGATCAGCACTTCACTAGCTTGCTGCTAACCTTGCCTCCTTGTTACCTAGTGCAGAGGACATATTCAAACACAAACAGCTGACTGCTGCAAAGAGGCCGACCGATATATTCATATTTTTCTATTTCGACCATCAGCCGAAATTCGTTTTAAAAAGCCAGTATTTATAAAAAAAAGATTAGGCACCTGTGTGGCCAGTGGTGGCGGGATTTATTTTGTGGTGATTTTTCTTTGCTACTGTAAGTCCAGATTCTACCTAAACCAGCTATTTGCACCATTTTCCTGGTTAGCGTTTGAATTTATTTTATTTTGTATAATTAAACATGAATCTTTTTTTTTTTTTTTATTGTTCTGAAACCATTTGCACTCGGGTTACTGTTCACAGTTTGTTTTTATATCGTCCTATATTTGAAGTTAAATAAATATTTTATGAATTTTATTGACTTTTTAATTTATAATGACACAATGAATGTTCAGTTGTCCTTCACAATCAATGTACCGCTAAAAAGTATATATATCTGCCTTGGATGTTGGCCTAATTAACTGGCCTTAGATCAAAAAACCTACATCAGTCGGCCTCTACTCCTGCAGCTGGCAGCCAGGTTCCAGACAGAACTAAAGCTGGAACTACAGAGATCTGGTGGAATGTTACGAAAAGCCGGTAGAGATTTAAGGCTCAGAACTGATCAAGTCCTTCCATCACTTTTGCTGCATATGCTTTGTTCTGGTTTAGGCTGGTCAGAGATACTGATATCAAATACTAAAGGTAAAGCCATATCGCATCAAACATGACTAAAATTCACCACTAGGGATAAACCGATAAAGATACTATTAGTGGGGCCGATACCGTTCTAATGTACTCCTATCGATTAAACTTAACAGGAGCCGATACTTAAAATGTGGAAACTCTGTAATCATTTCACAGGAAAAAAAATTTCTGGTCATTTTTTAATCAATATTTTATTTCTTTTTTTTATCAACATAATTTCTTGTAACAAACAGAACAAAATAAAACCTGTCTTCCAATCCTTCCCGTCTTCGGTATCGGCAAGAACTCTTTTTTGAAAAAAGCAGGAGCGATGCATCCCTAGTCATTAAACATTTCTCCTTCACATGCACACCACTCACCCCTGGAGCTCATCATCAGATGGCGTGTACTTGGCAGTGACGTCGGCTAGGTCTCCGAAGATCTGGGCGCTGTAGATAGTGAGGCAGGAAAGCAGGATCAGCTCCTGCCAGGTGGAGCTGAGCAGACAGGTGTAGTCCTCTATGGAGAGCTCACAGAAGAAGGGGAGCTTCTTGATCCAGGAGATCTGCCGGAAGAGCAATTCATCTGCCAGGCGACACAGCAGGGCAAACAGCTCCACTTGTGTTACCTTGTACCTGGGACAGAGGAGGGAAACGGAGAAAAATCATTCTGCTGTGAAACGAAGGATTCAAAAGTATGTAACCCCTTAAGGATTTCTTCTGTTCTTACATATATTGTTTCAGTTCAATCTTTCAAGCATCAACTTCAGTATAAGACAGACAAAATATAAAAAAATGTAGTTTTAATATTTGATTTCATGAAGGAAAAAACTGCAGAATCAGGCCCTATGGAAGTAGTAATAGTCTCTAAACCCAATATTGATAGCAACATAAGGTGTTTTAATACCAGGGATACATTTTTATATCCCATTTTCATTTTGCATCATTGGCGTGTTTTTCAGCATGAATGGCCTGTTATGACACAACATCTCAGTGAGACCAGAATTTGACTAGGTCATTTGGTAAACAGAAAGTTAGAAGCCCTAGGGCATCCCACTACTTTTCAGTGTTAGACTCTTCGATGTTCTTTTTTAAAATGCTGCTAGTTTTCCATCAGATTTACGCCTACAGTCACAGAGTCTTTTCTGAAATGTTTTTTAATAAATAAGAAACAGGCCTTCGTGTTGTTTCTGGTCAGCAGTCGTACTGGCCTTGGAACTCTCCCATGAATGCCATCTCTGCCCAATCTTCTCTTCTTATTGTTCAATCATGAACTCTGACTTAACTGAGGCAGGTGAAGTCAGCAGGGCTTTAGACGTTTTTCTAGGTTTCTTTGCGACCTCCTTGATGCGTCTTTGATATGCGCTGAGAGTTATTCGGCCACTCCTGGGAAGGTTCTCCACTGCTCCAGGGTTTTTCTGTCTGTGAATAGCAGCTCTCACCTGATTTCTCTGGAGTTCCAAAGCTTTAGAAATGACTTTGTAACCATTTAAAGTACGATAGATTTGAGTGACTTTGTTTCTCATCTGTACTTGAACCTATGATGTGCTTTTTGAGCCTAGTTCATATAGTCAGACAGCTTGTGTTTAAAGGACTTTGTGACTCTTCAGCTCTGACAGTCAACAGGCCTGAGTTTTTATGGGAAAAATTACTATCCAAAAAAATGTGTTTAATCAAAGTTAATGCATTATTTAATAAGGTTACTTTTACAAATAGGGCAAAGTTGGTTTGGAAGCTTTTTTCTCTTTAAATAAGTCATTACAAAACTTATTTTTGCATTTACTCTGCTTGTGTTTATCAGTAAGTAACAGTAAGTGACAAGTCTGCATCTTCCTCAAGCCCATGATGTGTTTGTGTGTTGTGCATTTGTCGACTCACCCGTCTTCTATAAGCATAGGGGTGGTGAGGGGGGACAGGTCCTCAGCAGCCACCAGCTGCAGCACCAGCGGGTGGGACTGTGGGTAGAGGCTGCGGGCCTGGGGGGTCAGCAGGCCGGACTGAGCTGCATAGCTGAAAAGGTGAGGCAGGAGCTGGTAGTGTGTGGACATGGAGGTGTTGATGTACTGGTCCCTGAGGGCTGCCGTGTAGCCGTTCATCTCCACGGATCGACTGAGAGCACAGTAACAGTCCACAGGTTAACATGGGGTCTATTGGTCACATGTCCTCATATGAATCACACTTTCCCAGCCAGTTGCAGTATAAACCAGACTGCTTCAGTGTTCTCACAGACTGATCTGGGAATTTCTAAACATGTTATTTTTATCTAAAGAAGCAGAGCAGAGCGGCTCTCCTGTTTTTTATTAAAAATCTTTGCATTGTTTCACAAACGTCAAGACAAAATGTAGCATTTTTTGCATAGTGAAGCCCAGACTCTGCTGGACTGCTGTTCATTTCTGCTAAGATTCACTCTGATAAACCAACTATCGCTCTGAATAGCTATCAGACAATGAGAATGCTGAGATAAACCAAATGTTTACATAGATTGAGACTAAAATAAATGCCGTCATGCCGGTGTTAGACAATATTCGTCCTTGATGAGTGCAGACAATGCGCTCGACTCTGCGGCGAGTTCTCAGAATTTGCCATCATCACCAAGCCTGAGCAAAGGGGGCAGGGGGTGTTCTGGCATTCTTTAGCTGCTGAATGCCTTAACTAAGTTGTGTGTGAAATGCGAATGAAGTGTTAGGCTATCAGGGCCTGCTCATTATCTCAGTTATGGGGCAAGTGCTGGCACTGCTCTGCCAAGTGGGTGAGATGAAGGGCTCACTTGGACGACAAAGTGGAGGCGGGCGATGGCTGGTTGCCCTCTGAGGCTCCGTTGCTGGGGGAGCTGTGGTCGCTGTCACCGTTGTTGCCCCAGGTGTGCTCCGGGGCATCCTCCTTGAACTCCTGCCCCGTCATAATTCGCTCTATCTCCTCTTCTGTGATCTGAAACACACAGATAAACACGCTCACAGAACGTTCAATGAAAATCTGTGTTTTTCTCCGTTTAATTGAATAGGACTGACTGGCAGCGTGCTGCTTTTTACTCAAGCGGTGTGGAGCAAGGACACAAACACACAATGAAGCAGGGAACTGGAGGAAAAAGAGCCGCCTGTGTGTGTGACAGCGCTCAACTGAGTGGTGCACACACCTAAAATAATAGAATCCTCGCAGGCTGGCGCAGCCAGAAAGACGAACAAAAGCCACGATGAAAGATGAAATGTGGGGCATTGCAGCTGTGACCAGGGTCAATTTCTTTCCATCAATTCAGAACATCAACCAAAACAGGCCGTTTATTCCATATTAATGAGAGAAAGGTCCTCCTTCAGGTGGGGTGCAGAAATAAAAGGGATTTTTTTTTAATTGAGGTAGGCGGTAATGTGTTCTGACTTGGTGAATTGATCAGGTAAGAATCTAACACACACTGCTCTGGTGAATAGCGCCTCAACGCCACTTATCCTCATGCCGCACATGTTCCTGGCCGCTCAGCTCTTCTCGCTCTCCTAAATAATGAAGCTGCAGCTGAATAGGAATAATCAGAAGCTACATGATTGGTGATATAACAAGGTCAGGGCTCATATTCATAACTCCACAAACGTTCCTAAGATGAAATGAGTAGTGCTGGTCCTCTCAAACCTTTATAAGCTGTTATTTAGTGAATGGCTTGGTCTTTAAAGACACTCTTTTTCTGTGAGCCATCTCTGAGGATGAGAGAGAATAAAACTGTATATAGAGTAGTTGTGTGTTGGACTAAGGTCAGAGCAACTCACATAAACCAACATTTCAGCTGATTTACCTGCACAGGCCCGATGCTTTTGTTCCTCCCTCCCGGCATGCCATCCTCCCTGATTGCTGTGTGCCAAGAAAAAGAAAAAAGAATTGACATTAGTTTACATGACAAGAACAAGAGCACAGCCTAGTGGCTAATATGGGACCTTTCTCATTGATCATCCTGTTTTCATATATATTCATGTTTGTTTGTTTTTTTCTATTGCTAAGTAAGTGGATAGATTAAATCTAGGAATAAATTACATTCATGCTTTAATATAAACTTGGATGTAGTTAAAGTCATAATAAAACAAATATTAATAACAAATATATACTCAAAGTATAATCACTGTGGAGGCCCACATGGACAGTAATAACTTCTCCCCACTAGGGGGCAGCATGCGACCATGCAAGGCCTAAAGACCAAACTCAGCTATAGACTCAGGCAATGTTTCAATGAGGGAGATAAATGACAAGAATATGAATATGACCAGGCTTTTTGGGTCTTTAACATCAGAATGAAGAAGCAGAACTGATTCAGTCGGTATCACTAAGCCTTATGGGTTAAATATGAGTCCCGTTTTGTGGGTTTTCCCACAGAAGAGCTTCCAGTCCTAGATAAGAGCCGGTGCTAGAGCTCGTTACTGACTGGTTCTACAGCATAAAACCAGTTTGGCTTTCCATAACCGGACACCCAGCTTGGGGCTAGGTCATCACCTGACCTTAAAAAAAATGGGTCACAGAGCAGAGTGGCAGTTTATCTCCAAAGATCAGAGCCTTTGTCCTGTTTCCCCAGCAAACAGAAGTGCTAGCATCATCAGTTTTATTTCTAAACACTGTTATTAACAACAGAGGCTGGAGAAAGCTCCTCATAATGCCCCCTGCCAATCAAAAGATCTGATCAGCATTTAGAAACTGTGATTAATAGTTAAAGTATTTCAAGCAGGATGAATGAACATTATAAGAAGACAGAAAAAAAAACTCAGACATTGTTTTTAAACTAAAAGACAAGAAAAATGGAAACCGGCTTTTTATTTTAACACACTATCTGGAAAAACGTACAAGTCTAACTGGACTAAAGCTTTTATGCTTTTAAACTCTTGATCCTATTTATGCAAAAATATGTCTCAAAACTAATCTATTGGGCATGAACTGATATATGTGCTGATTTTTACGATAGCTAAATACATTTCTGTCTCTTTTAGTTTCTGGTGTTGAATGTAGGCGCACTTTACCTTTGCGGTTCATCCCCATCTGCAGACACTTGAGCAGACGGCAGTACTGGCAGCGGTTGCGCTGCTTGCGGGACATTTCGCAGTTCTTGTCCCGGCTGCAGCGATACACCCGCTTGTTGCAGATGCTGCGCTTGAAGAAGCCTTTGCAGCCTTCGCAGGAGATGATGCCATAGTGCAAGCCTGTGGCGCGATCTCCGCAAATAAGGCAAGTACGCTGGTCAGCTGCATCATCTGCACAAGAGAAATAAAAAAGCATTAAAAAATATTAGACCAACATATTTGTGCATTTTCAGTCATTCTGACATAAATATTGAATAGTGGGTGTTAATATCTTGACAGAAACCAAAGTTTTAAACTGAGATCATGGCGGCTGTTTGGGATTAGGGAAGGTAATCCATCAGATTCTTGGTTATTCATGGTTATGTGAAAGTCTGGTTGTAGCAGGAACAAGGATGGAAAATCCAGATGTCTCAGGCATGTTTTATTCAGTATCACTGATGAGTAAAAACAAGAGTCTCTCCTTTCTCTTCTAAGAACAGCAGTGTCGCAGAAGAGCACCAGATTCTAGGAAGACGTCTGGCTCTTTGCAACACAGACTTCTTTGGGTGTAGAAACGGTAATCAGTGCATGCCAACCAATCCTGTTCTATACCTGTAACATCTAGATTTTGCACAAGGCTGTAAAAAAAATATTTGGCCTGCTATAGTTTTGGTTAATGATCACCATTAAATGATTCAGATAATCCCAAAGATGTTCATATAAAAAAATTAAAATAAAATAACAGGGTCCTCGATCAAAGATGGTAGCCTACAATTTTCAAATAAGAATTGAATTTAATAGGGGGGAAAAAGCAACCACCACTTCCTTATAGCGCCATCTGTAAGCAAGGCGGATTTGACCGGTGTAGCAACACACCGGCCGGGTCTGTCAAACGTAGCATCCTATGCATGGATCACCATGATCCAAGCATTTACCATGCCAAAATGGTAAATGGCCTCTACTTGAATAGTGCTTTATCTATTCCTGAAAACCACGAAGCACTTCACACTATATTCAGTCATTCCTAAACAAACCAGCGACGGCGAGTTTCAATGTAGCCACAGCTGACCTGGGGAACGCTGACAGAGGCAAGGCTGCAGAACACTACCAGTAGACAAGCTGGGAGAAGTGTCTTGCCCAAGGACATGGCAACAGAGCCAGACAGAGAGGGCTCAAACCAGCAACCCTCCAGATACAGGACAAACTCATATTCCCCATCAAGGTACAACATAGCTAAGGTGTTACATGGAGACAATGCGTGGTGTTTGCAATAACTGCTGATTAATATTTTAACTCTCCGTGGAGCAAATCTGGCCCACTCTTTTATGCAGATTTACTTTGATTCTGCCACATTAAAGGACCTTCCAGTATGAATGGACTATCTGAGGTCATGCAGTAGCATCTTAATGTGATTAATGTCCAAACCTTTACTAGGCCTGGGCATCAGAATTAATACATCGTCCAAAAAGTTCCACTTTTGACTCGTCAGACTAGAGAATAGTTTTCCATATATCCTGGGATCACAATGGATGTTTTTGCAAATGTTAGATGGACATAAGCGTCTTTGGTTAGCAGTGGTTTTGGTCTCGTCTTTCGAAATACACAGAACAAAAATATAAATGCAACAATTTTGTTTTGATTCCATTTTTAATGAGCTGAACGCAAAGTTCTGAAATACCTTTGACATACTCAAAAGACCCGTTACTCTCAAGATTATTTACAAATCTGTGTTAGTGACCACTTTTACTTTGCCAAGATAATCCATCCCACCTTAGAGGTGTGGCATATCCGGCTGCTGATGACACACGGAAATGTAAAGTTTTGTTTCACTGGGTCACTATCTGGTGTGGCCAATATTTGCCTCATGGAGGCATAGAGTTAATAAGATTATTGATTGTAGCCTGTGGAAAGTTTGGTCCACTCCTCTTCAATGGCTATGCAAAGTTGCTGAATATTTGCAGGAACCGGAACATAATGTCATATACATCGAACCAGAGCATCCCAAACATGCCCAAATGGTGACATTTCCAGTGAGTATGTTGGCCATGCAAGAACTGGTATATTTTCAGCTTCCAGGAATTGTGTAAAGGTTCATGCAACGTTGCAATGAGCCCTTTATTGCCCAAAATGGGAAATTCATTTCAGTACAGTCAGATCACTAGTAGAGAACCAGACATCATAATCTCACAGACAGATACAGGCCAACTGTGCTATTGCAGCCAGCGTCAACAGTGCACCATCTGCAGAATGAGAGGATTAACATTGGGTTGGTTTGGACCTGAGAGAGAAAAAAAGTGTTCATCTTTGTCCTGTTCCCACTAGGAGGTACATGACCCAGACAACAGAAAAACAAAAAAAGAAATCAAAGGTCCTGGGTATGTGTAGTTACACATGCTCTACACTTATGAGGCCGGGTGGATGTTCTTCCAAATTTTCTGAAACGCCTTTGGGGATGGCTATGGTCGAGAAAGGAACATTTATTTCCTGGGCAACAGCTCTGGTAGGCATTCCTGCAGACAGCATGCCGACTGCATGTTCCCTCAAAAATTGCTATTTCTGTGGCATTGTAGTGTGATGAAACTACAGATTTCAGGGTGTTCTTTTATTATTATCTTATTATCGTATTTTATTGTGGCCAGCCTAAGGAGGACCTGTGCAATATTCAGGCTGTCTAATGAGCAGCTTCATATGCCACAGCTGTAAGACTAGATTGATTATCTTGTTGAAGGAAAAGTGGGAAAAAAGGAAAAGTTTTTTTCACAATAATCAGTCGAAAAAAGAATTTTGTATTTTCTCATGATATCTTGATTTGATATGAAAATTGGTTTGATAACCAGAAGCCATGTATTGGGAAAAAGCAAAAAGTAGAGGCATCTGGGGCAAATACCATTCACAGCCTTGTCTCAAACTGTGACAGTTAAATGTGGGTCAAACTAACCCGATTCTTTGGATGTCAGCACAGAGCATCGTATGGTGATGTGGCGTACAAGGGAGAGAGGGCCTGAAAATCTTTTCAAAAAAATCTTGAAACAAAGCAGCCAATACCTTACCATATTGTTGACATTTACAAAAAAAGATGTGGAGAAAGAAACGGGGAGACATTTTGTGAGGAGGGCATAAAGTATTTAAAAAGAGTTGAAGAGGATAAAAGAGAGATGAATCCTGCTTAATATCCAACAGTAAAGCTACTTTACTAATCATAAAAGTGCTGTGAAAGTGTAAGGACTTTAGAGAAAGGCAGCTGCTGAAAATCTCTTTCTAAACCCACCCATCTACATCCTACTCTGATTAAGCCAAGAATAAAGTTTGGGTGCATGCTCCAAGCTTCATAAATGCATGTATACATGTCTACAACCTCTGATGATTAAAAAATCTTGTTCTTCCAATGTCATCACACATTCAGACAACATATTTGACTTTTTCACCCTTAAAATAACTGAATCAAATGTTTTAATTATTTCAAGAATAAATGTGTGCAGAACGAAGACTGAGAATGTAAATGTCTGCTGAACCTGGAGATAACTCAGACATCTGATTAATGTAAGACTGATGCAACAAGATGCAGTCCACACACACACACACACACACACACACACACACACACACACACACACACACTCCGACCTTAACCCGTCTCTTGGATTCTGGTAGGGAAGCCAATAATGGAGGCAGACAAACAGGCTTCCTAAAACTGACTCTGCCGGCTTTCTTTCCCTGTGAGTGAAGCTTTGTTTTATTACTTCTTTGCTGGTTTTACTGATTTAGTTAATAACATATGGTAGGGTTGGACCTCAAAACTATAATGTGATATAATCTGAAGCATGTGTGGTAACCATAATTACTGAGATATATTGTTTTCTTCTGTTGATGTATGTCAAAATGATCGTTTAGGAAATTTTTACATAACAGAGTCATTGCAGCAAAACAACTTGGAAAAATATAGAATTCATTTTAAAGAATATTTAATTTGTAAAATGTATTTTTAAAGGCTTTTTGGCCATAGCAGCCTTAATTCAAAAATGGACAGTACATTTGAAAGTGGAGAGAAGCGAGGGAAGACATGCAACAAAGGTCCAACGGGACAGGACTCGAAATGGGGACAATCGCAGTGCAAAATGTATTTTAACAAAGTACAAAACCTTTCAAGTGATTTTTTTTTGTGTTTTCACAAATCTTCTTCCAAACAATGAAACAAAAAATTATAATAATACAAATAAAGATATTTTAAATACAAGTGAACTGTCAAGAAAACACAAAATTCTAAATGGTTTGAAGTGAAGTGCAAAATATTAAAACAAAAGTCTTCCTGCTGTCCTGATTCCTTATTTATAAATTTGATACTGCACAAAATATGCTTCAATGTCAACACTTTTCTATTAAATAGACAGCAACTTTTTAAATAGAAAGTATCTAGTTTAAATAAGGGGTGACCCCGAATAATCGAAGATTCGAAGCATTGATATGTGGAGCCTGATTCGACCACCTATCTAAGCTTGAATCTTCACAGGTGAAACGAGCATTATACCATTTTGGCATAAGGGGATGGACAATTTCTAATCGCAGATAGAAGTACTCATTTTGAATGGTTATATGAAGTTATATAAAGCCTTTAATATGAAAAACTGTAAAATTAAACATGGAATGAACAATGAGTTCAATAAACTTTTTTACAGCACTCAGCATATGAGTCACTGGAGACAGAAATTCGGATGCACTCCTCACATCATTTACACTGCATGACCATGAGGGGGCAGTTGACATTAAGCTTGGTTTATGCTTGCCGCGTCCGCGAGGTCCGCACGGCTCCACGCGACCAAATTACGTCATTTCAGAAACCACGCCTCTCTGCGCGGCCTCCTCCCGCCCCAAAATTTCCGCACCTTGCACCTAGGAAAATTTGTAACTACGCGGACGGTCCCGCACGGAAAAACATGGTGGACTGGCAAGAACTCATATTGCCGGAGGTTCGTAAATAGACATCTTTATGATTCGGCAGATAGAGATTACTGTGATCAACTGTGTTTTAATGGACGAGTGGGCAGTCTCCTTTTTCGTCTTTTTTCCTAAGTAAACAGCATAAAAGTTCTGCTTTGTTTAAGCTCACGGGTATCACCATCTTGTAAACAACAGTGATTACTACTTCTACTATGGTGTAGTGTTGTATGCATGCCGTAGAGCCCTACGCCGCCCCCTACAGTCGTCAAGAATATTGGCTCTCAGCAGGGACAAGCCGCAAAAAGTATAAATGCTGCTAGAAGGCGTATCGGCCGGTTCCGCACGTCTCGTTTCCGCGCGGAATGTTCATGCAGCAAGCATAAACCAAGCTTTACGACTCTTAGGTGATGAAGCAGAGACCAGACGCCAGTCCCGCACACCGCTGTGTCTACGATGGTGCACGGACAAACACCACCAAACACTGACAACATAACTGAAAGGATAAATAAAGAAGACGACAACATTTGGAACACAAACTACACTGTAAAATGGAGAACTTCTACAATTAACACAAACACATTACCCACAAGTCTTTGCTGCATACAACTGTCCCCGGAGCAGCCTGCACACACGGATAATTCTACCATTGGTTGACTATACTAAGGTTAAACAATTCTGATAGGAACGTGTAAATCCTTAGTCGGGGACACCCCTAATGTGACTATGAACACAGAACCTCAGCATTTAACTTCCTTACGCAGCAACTAGAATATAGTAGTAGGCGATATAAACCTAACCACTGACTTGCTGTTGGCTTCCCTGGTATAGCAGGGTTTTACAAGGTTAACTTTTTCTCATAGAGCTCATGCAGCTAACAGTTCTTTTAATGAAATGCCACAGCCCCCAACTCCTATTCTGTTGCTGTGCACTGCTGATCAGCATGCTAAAAAAAAGGCTTCTATTTTGTGGTAGTGGGCACCTTAACAGTCAGAGTATGGAATCAAAAGAAGCGCCTCCCAACACTCCTACGAAGATATTTCTGTTTTGAAACTACAGCTGTTAAGCTATGAGGGCCAACTCTGAAAAGCATTTTAGCAGGAAGCTCGTTACATGAGCAGACCGCCTTACTGTTTATTAATCATTCAATGGCTTAGTGCCAAAATATGTTGAGACCTGCTGTCTTTATACCAACCCAGCAGACCACTCAGGTCCTATACCTCTAGCTTATTAATCGTCTCTAGAATCAGAACCAAACATGGAGAAGCAGCTTTCAGTTTCTATGCTCCCCTTATCTGGAACAAACTTCCTGATGACTGCAAAGCTGCAAAAACACTGAGCTGCTTTAAATCAAAACTTAAAACACATCAGTTTAAAGCTTCCTTTGAGTAAACTATCCTAACTCTTCTCTAATGTTTTCTTTTTTTCTCGTGTTTTATGCTTAAGTGTTGTCTTTACTTTTCATGCTTTAACGTTTTTTGTTTCATTTTGTTTATGTAAAGCACTAATTGCCGTTTTTACTTTCTTTAAAACCGAATCATGTAAAACACCTTGAATTACCGTGTGTTGAAATTGTGCTATACAAATAAAATTGCCTTGCCTTATTTACTGACTTATTAGCTTATCATAGCACCAATGTTATTTTAGTATTTTAGATTCTTGCTGAACTTTGTTTATTAATCACAGTATATACCTCATAGATAACTACGGAGCCCCTAAATGGACAAGGGAAGGGGAAAAAAAAACTTACAACAATAATTAAATCATACATTTAAATTATTGTTATCAAAAAATTTTAGCAGAGGAGGGAGGCCTGTCGCTTTCTGCTTGAAATAAAATAAATTGGATTATGTTTAACACTTACTTGAATGTATTTACTTACTTTAGCTTTTGTTCATTAACCATGCAAACATGGTGATGAACCATTTCTGATCCAAAGATTGAGTATCAGCTACCGTCTAGCCGGGACTATCCAGATGGCTGTTGTCATAAGATTTGCATATACCTATTTACATGTGTGTGATGAAGATTAAAATAAGTTTATGGTTTTTATTCTATTTTTGTATTTTGCACAATGAATAGGTATACAGATTTACAAGAGGAAAAGATACAGTGCAGCAAGAGGCAAAAAGCCAAATTGGCTCATGAAAAGCCCCTATCCATGAAAAACTGGACATAAATTAAAGCACATAATGATACAAAAAAAGATAACTAAATACAATCAAACAACCATAGTTTGGAATTATATAGATGAATACTCTAACATTACTAAGAAAAGAATAAAAAAGGAAAAGCAAAGGAGGGAGAAAACTCTAATAGTGACCTCCCGTAACTAAATTATTTTTAAGATGCATTTTAAAATGATGCGTAGTAGGAAATACACTTTCTAAATAGGAAAATCTATTCCATAAAATTGAGCCCATAAAACGAACAAAAAAAAGCAGGAGAGATATTTTGGGAGGATAAAGATTAATGCGCTGTCGCGTATTATGAAGATGGATTTATGATTTCTGAATCTCAACCATTTTTATGAAGAACATTTTCCCCATGGTTGTCACTCACTGACACTGCAGCTTCAAAGTCAAAGATCTGGTGGCTCTTTAAGTCTTGACTGCTCCTCATGTCTAAATTGTAAACATGGCATCTTTAGAAACTGTCATCATGGCCAGGAATGTGACTTCTGAACCTTCTGGGTGTGCATGAAACAGTTGAGAAATCCAACACACAAGGAGGGAGATGCTGCTGTTTGCTTCTGAGGATTCCTGACATTTTGACTGTGGTAAAAAGTTTGACCCTGCCACCCCCTGTAAGCAAAGGGCACAGAGTTTTAACAATAAACATGTCAAAAATGACATTATCTTTAATATTGAAATGAGCAGCATTAAGCCTTTCTTTCCATGGATGTGTATTATTTAGAAGGACAGTCTACCAGAGGCATGGGGCTGAATGCAGAGCTAAGCCTGCCAGAGAAAAGAGGTTTTCATGGCAAGCTGAAGGGGTTCGTGTTCTAAAGCTAATTAGTGGGATGTGGAGGGGGCGGATTGAAAGGTTTGTGGGGCATATCACATAAAGACTCTTCCAGATAATGCATGGGAACTAGAGGTCTTCTAAAGCCCTGAACAGCTTACCATTTAAATGGGTTGAGGTTTAAGTTAAGGCTGCATGGGGAGTTCTACTGTACAGAGACAATGGGATGTCACACGGAGAGCCCATCCTGGGATTGGAATTTAACTATTTCTCTGATTAACCTTTTACAGAAAGGAGGTTAAGACCATTTAAAAGCATGCCCTACCAGTCAAAAAGCAAACCTGTTAGAGACTCCTATATCTATTAAGTGTAGCTTTATGCTAAAATATGGAGCACCGAGAAC
This sequence comes from Apricaphanius iberus, assembly GCA_028564705.1. Taxonomy (NCBI): domain Eukaryota; kingdom Metazoa; phylum Chordata; class Actinopteri; order Cyprinodontiformes; family Aphaniidae; genus Apricaphanius; species Apricaphanius iberus. The sequence continues at coordinate 886,601 of JAPXFQ010002200.1, forward strand.
AATGCTGGGATAGTTGCTGTTTTCTGAATGGGGGTTATGTGAGGCACCTAAAAGCAGCAGAAAGGGTGGTTATTTCCCCTCGTTTCACACGCAAAGAGTTTGGAATGACGTAGCATCAAATTCAACTGTGTTCCAGTGCCGAACCCCACTGGTTAAGGTTAAATCTTGTCTCGTGCTATAATTTGCTTCTGTCATTAAAAACAACACCTTCACAAAATCACTTAATCAGACATCATGAAAAAGCAATAGTTAAAACCTATACAAAGACATTAAGCAGACAAACTTAAGTTTTAATATGTCATATACAGTATACAGTGATTATTGTTTTGCATGTGGTGTTTATTTACTTCACTGGTTTTTTTAACTCAAAATGTTCCTTGTTTTCCTGCTGGTAGATCTGTTACACACAAACATCGATCTAAGACACGCACACACACAAAAAAAATATACCAAGTTCATAATCTCTATACATAGTAATCTAAAAAACAAAAAATATTTATTTTAAATATATATAAAAAAATTATGTCCAGAGATAAAATATCAGCTCAACATCTGACACGTTCATCTGATCGGGGGCAGAGCCGCTATACATGCAATGAAACAAAGTAATACAGTTCCTCAGGCATTCATTCAGAACAAAAAAAAGGTTTTTATTCAGGGGTACTGGGGTATGAGTGATGTTCGTTTGATAATAATTTTGGGCCTACATTGTATAGACAGGGCCAACAGGACAGATTTTGAGGCAATTTCAGGAACCAACTAGAGGGTGACACAGGAATCAATTGTCACTCCCGTCACGTCCCGATCACGTGACAGCCCCCCCAAAAAAATCTTGTCCCGGAAAAATCCCAAGAGAAAGACTCCCATCCCGACCCGAATCCAGCCACATTAGCCACAGGTCATGGCTGTTTTGGCTTTTGGCAGCTTCAAACACTTTTTTTGTTGAATTTTTTTTTACTTTCTCTGTAAAAACGCCTGTTTGGCTGCATGAATTAAAGGAATATATTCTACATTCCTAAAGAACAGCAGCTGGATCAAAGAACAAAGATGACTGATGGACAGAGAAGTAAGTAGCTACATGCTAATGCTAATGTGGGTTAGTCCTTTATTAAGCTGCTTATGTGATCTTATAACAGCATTGTGTGGTTAATTAATTGAGCTGTAGCATCTCAGAATGTTCAGTAAACGGGTGAAAACAACAGCCACGGCTTTTTTATATACTGGGCTGGAAAGATTAGCTTAATGGACTGAACTAGTTGGTGCAGGAGGCGGGTTTATAGAGAAACAAGCCACTTCACTTCGTGGTCTAACATTAACTACAAGTTAAATTCAACGACAAATTAATACTGTATAACACCAACGGTAACATTTTATCATATACATTTCTATCACAGAAGTTGAAAGCTGTAAAATAGCATGATATAGCCCCTTTAAGAATTCTGAGCTCCGATGAAGAATGTAAACCACTGGGGTCTAGTAACACTGTGTTTATAATGACAGCACAAAATGTACCCACATGCCATGGAGAAAAAAACTGGGAACATAACTAGTGCTTTATGGTTTTTATTGTTTATATCTGTTAATTACAGCGACTGCAGTACCGCTGCTTAACACAAGACATCACTGCTGAGAATATAATACTGCTGCAAGCAGAGTGATGACATCAGGAGGAGAGATAATGGGACGTACACTCTTTGTAAACAGAATATGGGACACATCTTTACTTGAGCAACTCATGTAGTAGCTTTTATAAGTGGTGATCAAAGCATGCTCAGTACAATTTTGGGATATCTAGTATACCTTAATACAGTATGTATTATCTGTGTCTTACATCTTTCTCCAATGTCAGTGTCAGCTGGTTGACCTTTGAACTATGAAATGTTGAAGAGGCTACACACAGGTCTGAACTGCCACAGCATGGTGTGAGATTTTTATGTGTCAATATTCACATAGTCTGAAGTGGAATGGGGCCTGATTAACCAAGTTTTCTAAAAGGGGCCAGGGTTGTTTAATGGGACTTTTCTTTTGACAAAGTTTATACTGGCAAATATTTTGCAGATCTTCAACATGTGACCATATGCTGGGAGAAGCCCAGTACACTTCCTGGGTCAAAACTTATGCTAATATCAGACATTTTTTTAAATACTGACAATCGGCCTATTGTAAGCATGCTCAACTATTACCAAAGAGATGCTACAATGAGTAGCACAGGAATGCTGACACATGACATTTTGGTCCCATCTATAAAACAGTTTATGCAGAGGATGACAGGTTTAGGTTTAAAGTAATCTTTTTAGATTAGGGTTACAGGAACAACACCTTCCATCCATAAAGACCTGGAGCTAATCTGCAGAGCAAAATTATTAAAATTCCAGAGGAAGAATGGAAAAAGCAATGCTGGGCTAGATTGATTTAATGTCAGCAAAAATTTCTGCATTGATCATTGCAAATAGGATAAATTATTTTGTACTTTTTTAATACACAAATAAAAGTAAATTCACTGTTCTCAAAATCAGTTCAAAACATTGCCACATTATTTCTTTAGAGTTTTCAGTGAAGCCAATCTCATTTCATCCCATTGCATTGTACAGAAAGCGTGTAGCTGAATGACTTTTGAAGTGATTTTTAATGTAAATCTTCCAGGGATATAAAAATGTTTAGCTTTACTGTGGCTTAGAGAGCAACAAGGAAAATTAACATAGCTACTTCTAACTTAAGATCAAAAACAAACAAAAACGGAAAACTGACATAAAATGAAAATCAGTAATCTGCTAATATCACCACTGACCGTAGAAACAAGCTATATTGGTTGACCTCTAAACCTAACTATAGCATCTACGTGAAAAAAACAAACATCAAACCGCTGCTGTTGAATCCAGTTTTGTTTTATATGTTAACGTTTTTTTGCAGGAGGAATACTTGAGAACACAGCAGTGCTATAAATGATAAATATATATAAATGGTATAAGTGAGGGATGCCTAAGTCTGTCTTTAAGAGCCAACATCCTGCCCCTGCACCCTTAGATGCATCCCTTCTCCAACACACCTGAATCATATGCATGGCTTGTTACCATGACTGCAGAGCTGGATGACTGGTGAGGGAATTTCGCTATCTGATTCAGATGTATTGGAGTAGAGAGGCATCTAATGCCTAGTTTATGCTTCTGCGTTTTGACGGAATGCCATTATCTGTCAATGCAAGGGCCCTCTGTCACCTTCGCAAGGACGCACGTAGTGGAGGCCCGAATTTTAACTATCCGTCTCCCTCGACAGAGAGAGTATGCATCTGATTGGTCAGTTCAGCAACAGCCCTAAGATCGTTTCAACAGAACGGGGCTCTATAGTCGCTGTAATCAGTAGTTAATGCAGCGTTTGGCCACTATATGCTTTATATTGATAGGATACGTTATCTAATCTGTTCCTTTGGCGATTTTGAACACAAGGAGGTGGAGGAAAACAACAAAAAACAGCTAGTGTGTTTTGTTTCCATGTGTTTCTATTCTATAATGCGCACTTGTAGTAAAAAGCTTTACATCTTAATCAAGACTTACTTTTTGTCGTTCATTGCTCCTTGAGGAAGAAATACGTTCACAAGCCTAGAAAAAAACAGTATCATTGTGTGATAGTAGGCAAAGGCGCCATGAAAACTTAGCACCCCCTGCTGTCCTGGTCGAGCAACGCTGAAAAAACAATAGAGAATGGAGTGGAAGAGTGGAGTACTATAAATAGAAAACGTCTCCGTCAATATGTCTGCGTCTGCATGCAGGTTTGCGGTCGGAGAAGCATAAACTAGGCTTAAGAGTTGCAGTATGGTAGCTCTAGAGGACTGGACCTCAGAACCCCTGCTATAAATGATTGCTTTGCAGCGTGCTATATACTGGCTGTGAGTGGCCATGTGCTGCTGGTGTTGGTTGTTATCAAGGGTGCAAAGACATGGGCTGCCACAAGTGATTAATTTGATAATCGACTAGTCACTTATTATTTTGCCAATAAGTTGACTAATCAGATCACCTCTAAATTCCAGGTTATCACATCAGCATGCAGCTTCTTTTATATGCTGTCTAAACATAATGACAAATACTGACTTTTGAATTTAACATATTTAAAGTATTTCTTCTCTGTGTGGTTTGAAATAAATGTCCCTTGGATTTGTAAAAAAGGATGGTGAGAGTGGAAATGTCCACGGCAAAGACAAGGTTTTATCACCCACCATTAGCTTCTAGCTCGAAATATTACCTAAGTGCTAACTAAACATAATAACAAGATGATAGCTCATTCAACAACTTTTGACAAACTTTGAACTTGTAGAGAAAAACTGAAAATCATTGTATTTTTAACACTAATGTAGCGCTATAAATTTAAACTTTAGCATTTGTTACTTTATAGTGAACACATCACTTGTATTGGCTAAGTTTATGAAATTAGCATCACAACTGTTAATGTTGCAGCTATTGATAGAAGTAAGGCTGTTTTCACACCAGGACCATTTAGGTCGACATAACTGAGTTTTGGGTCCGAACACGGCGCGGCTGGACTAGTGTGAACACGCCACTCGCATTCGTAGTCGACGTAACTCCCCCGCTCTCGGAGCTGCCAGAGATGTGGGTCTCGGAGCGGCTTGCGTCGACCTGAAATGCGGCGCGAGTAATGTGTGAACGCGCAGCAACTTTAGCTCGCCCTAAAGTCCAGATACTCCGCCCTTTTTAACTAAACGGGTACCCGTAAGCAGATGTGTTGTAGAGATATCCATTCTCCCGCGCTGTTCCACGACAGATTCGTTGTCAGGATAGAATGCCTCGTTTTGAAATTGAACATATTCCTTAAAAACAGACTACTAAAAATAACATTAAAGCGGCTCTTGAACCACTTTTATTAGACATGGTTTTGGTCTGTTTGGAAAAGAAAATAAAGAAGTTTCCTCCAGAACAGTGACAATATGTGCTGTTACCAAGTGATATGGTACTTTTTTAATACATTTTTCTAATTAAAGTGGCACTGAAACTGTGATACACTAGATACAGTAGTTAGCTTGTAACTTGAGGGTTATAAGTTTGATTACAGCTTTTGCCTGTCACATGCCAAGGTGCCCATGTGCAAGGCATTTAACACAATCAAATTATAAACAGAATCCCTTTATTTTTTAGGCAGACGTATTAGATGTCTACATGCGACAACCGCATCAATGAACTACATTCAGAATAGGAGTTTACATGCACCTGGATCGGATTAACTATCGGATAAAATCACCCCTCTCACTCTGAATGAAATTTTGATCTGAATGAGTTTGATCGGGTCAGAGTACTCTAAATGCCGTGTTTACATGAAGCAATTTTATTCCGATCAGGCTTTAAATCCGATTACTTGTGTCCATGTAAACGTAGGAAATGAGGAAAGACTTTTTCACCAATCAGCTATTGGTTGAATATGTGCCACGGTAGTGAATCATCACTTATTGGATCAAATAAGATGCAAATTAAAAGATAACTTCCAGGCATGCATAGTGCAATTTGTAAGCTTTTGTTACCATATTAACGAACTTGATGAAATAGGAGGCAGATGCAAATGAAGAACGAAAGAAAAATACTACAATTTTCTGAAGTGGATTTTTGCTTTTCATGAACTTTAGATTTGTCATAGACTAACTAGTGGATACTTGCGGATCTAAAAAACAAAATGGTTCTGTTCGAGATGACCAAGTTTAGTCACCAATATGAAGCTACAAATAGTGAGTTACACATATTTCTTTTTGGGTATGCTGTGTCTATAGTTATGATTGTATCCTTGATTGGTGTACACCATTGGAATCACAAGACACTTAACTTTTCAATTATGTAAAATATGTACAAAAAGGCTGGTCGAAAAGATAGGCGGATTTTAACTCAGAAGTAGGCAACGTCCTGCCCCCAGGACATACGAACGGAAAGATGTTCATGCATCAGGCTCTACCTTTGCACATTCTTCTCTTTATAGTTATTGTTCTTATTGCTGCTTTATTTTTATTCTAATATATTTACTTTTGTGGTCATTTTCTGATTGCTAACAATATTCTTTTCTTTTAATGTGACAAACTTTGGTTAGCTTTTGGCTGAGTACGCCATTATATTATATAATTGACTGAAATAAAACTGCTTTCTGGGCCTCCATGTTGCACTTTCTCCATCTCTCAGTTGCTATGGTGATTATTCGGCCGATATTAGCCGGTGTAGGTATCAGATCTGCTCAGGTTGGCTCGGGGGGCCTGCACTTCCCAAAAACGTCACACTACGGCAGCTTAACACGGAAAAACTACCTTGCAAGCGCTATATGTTTAAATTTAAAAAGAGACATAGATGTTAATGACAACTCCTGTGGGGGCATTAAGAAAACATGACATCTTTTCTGGTACTGTTCTGTCATGCATAACATTGTTAATAAAGTTATTGTAAATAACGTGTTATTTAATGTGTTTTTGATGGATTTTCCTATGATGTAAAAATGTTTTCTTCTGTTTATTTTTTTAGAGAACCCCAAAAAGATATGTTTAACTATATATCAAATAGATGTCATCAAGAAAAGAGGCTGTCAAAAAAAATTCATATACGTACGTTTCGCGTGTATGGTATTTATAAAACACCTCTGGCTGTTTGTATTGAATTCCTCTACATACTTCATTCGTTCGTGTTCTGTATACTTGCTATTTGTTTAATAAAGTAAAAAAATTTACAATATATTGTAACATTAGGTCAATCATTTACTCTTATGTCAGCGGCCAGCCAATCATGTAATGCTTCGTCATAAGAAGGTGCCGGCCCCAAGCCGATCTGGTACCTACACCGGCTTGAGTCAACGCTGAATATTCATTAGCCATTTTGCACTGACCTTTTCTGGCAGAAAGTGGGTGTGTAGGAGATAGGATGTGTTCCAAAAACAGCTGAGGACATTTCTATAGAAAGTTTGATTTATAAAGCGGAAACTGTGTGCAGTTGTGAGTACCCCAAGTTTGAAAGATCAAAAACTTACTAGGTTTAAGTAAGGATTCTACACAATGTTATATAAATAAGACCCCATATCATTGTAGTAGGGAACGTGAGGATTACTGTTTCCATGTTTCTTTATGAGAAATGCCAAAAATGCCTGACTAATTTTTAATTATAGCAGATGTTGTGGGACAGCATTGTTTTTACACTGCATACACAGGACACACTGCCAACTCAAGGCCGGGCATATGTACTATGTCATTTTCAACGAGATAAGATTTCTCTCCCTGTCATGTAAACGCATTGTCGTTTTCATCCACGAATTAAAACAAAAACGGTAATGTTGTCATGTAAACTGTTCCTTATCCTGGATATACTAGGGATGCAACAAAACCACTTTTTTAAAGCAATACTTGGATCTGAGTACCAATGCCGATACTTCTACCACACAACAAAAAGGCAAAAAATTATCTGCTTGTAACAACAAATGGTGGTGAATTAGATAAAAAAAAGTATGAATTAAAATGATCAAAAACAAAAAAAATGTTTTGGTTTATGGTATCATGTTAACTAACCGATACGAGTACATTAGAGCGGTATCGGCCCCGACACCCTATAGCAGTATTGGTATCTGTGCATTCCTAGTATATACTGTATGCTGTATGTATTATTTATCTGAAGAGTGGGCGCGACCGTAGCTCAAGAGTTAGGAGTTCGGCTTGTGATCGGAGGGTTGCCTGTTTGAACGCAGACTATCTCGGTCGTTGTGTCCTTGGGCAAGACACTTCACCCATTGCCTACTGGTGGTGGTCAGGGGTCACGTAGGCACCATTGTCCGGCAGCTTCACATCTGTCTGTGTGTCCCAGGACAGCTGTGGCTATAACGTAACTAGCCATCACCAACGTTTCAATGGGTGCGTGAATGGGTGAATGAATGAATGTAGTGTGAAGCGCTTTGGGGTCGGTAGAGACCAATGCCTTGTCCACACGTAGCCAGGTTTCTTTTTAAAGACGAAGCTTTTCTTCCGCTGCTTAAAAGAAAAAAAGAATCTCCATCCACACATAACCGGATAAATGCGTTTTTCAGCACATTCGTAGGCATGGCAAACCTGTAGGGGGAAGTAGTTCTCCCAAATTCTATCCGCTCAGAGTAACTTACTATCCTCTAACTTCAGTACGCAGCATTGATAGCGATTGTAAAAGGAAGCGAGCAAAATGCGCTTTGACAATTGATGATGCCAACACAGCTCTGATGCCGTGGTTGAGAGTAAACACAGGTCGCACTAGTGATGTTTGAGCATTTTATGTCGCGGATAGTGACGTTACGGCTCTTAAAATTCAGTTTTCATCCGTCTACATGCGGATACTGAAAACGCAGATCTCCACTTTGGCCGGAGTTTTTTTTTTCTTCTTTTTATGTGTTTGTTAGTGCTGTAAATCTGCGTTTACGTGTGGATGACAGGCCAAACTACAGAAAAAATATCTCTGTTTTGTGAGATATGTGTGGACATGGCCTAAGTGAAGTGCTATACAAGTACAGGCTATTTACCATTTGAGTTGCTTTTAATCTCATGGTACATATGTATAGTGATAATAAAGGTATTCCACTCTATTCTATGTTGTTCCAATTATTGTGTTACCACTACTTGTTTTTGACTTTGCTAGTATTTTGAATTACCAATCAGGCTTTTACCAAGGGATATTTATTTCTAATTTTTCTTGACATCTCATCTCTGATTTTGATGTGAGGTAATTTTAAATAAATTTCCTAGGACAGATACACATACAAATCTGTTTATGTAAAATACATTTTAATTTAATACTAAAAGGTAAAAAATATTAACTATATACAGAAAAATGCAGCAAGTTAATTAATGGAGAAAGTAGTTTTCAAGGAGAAATATTCAAATTTATGCAATAGATAATTTGCACCAGTCCTTTTTGTGATTTTCACTCATCTCAATCTCCTGTCTCAACGTGCTTCAAGCAGTTTTGTGGAAGAGTAACAGCTAAAAAAAGTCAGCTTTTGATGCATTTAGTAAAATGGGAAAAAAAGTTTTTTTTTCTATTTGAGCCACTTCATTTTAACTGAATTAATAATACAATTGATTAATGCACCTGATGGAGGAGTGATTACAACACAGAGAATTTGTCTGCAACATATAAGATGTGCCAAACAGACGTTCTTTCTGGGAAGAAGGGATATATAACAAAATAACAGAGTGTCATCTTTGGTCAGGTGAGTGGACAATTTCTACACAGGGCAATATAACAAAGAGGAAAAAAGAAAAAGTTTTTCAGTCGCTGTCTGTCCAGTAAGATTCGTATAAAAGATACCTAATCTGGTTTCTTTAGATCTGACGGCAGATTACACAGGTATATCATGCTGAAATCATGATTGACCGTTAGGTTAATTATTGATCCAATCTCTGCCATCACGTCTTCCCAGAATGTGCTTAAAACAGGGCCTTCAATACAATTTTCTTCAGTATTGCCTATGTTCTGGGTTTTTGGTTTATGACTTTGTCTGTGGTGTTGTGAAAAACCTTAGAATATTTTCCAGGCAAACAGTCTCCAAAGATTCAAACTAGGAGTTGTAGACTGAGTTTTACTGATATTTAACCATTTATATTCCGTCAGTTTTATACCTGCATCCTTTTCCCACCTGGATTTAATGTATTTTGTGGAGAAACCACTTTCCAACTGTAAAGATGTATAGTATAGATTTTGGAGATAATATTCTTATTACTCTTACATTTATATATGTCTATAAATATCTTTATCATGTTCATGCCAGCCTCTCCAGCAGCTTTAAAAATTTTGTTAAAATAGTTTCACAATTGCAAATATCTAAAGAAATCTTGTTTTTCTAAGTGAAAGGTTTCTTTGAACTGTTAAACATTATCTAGATATTTATTGAATAATAAATTTTTTCATGTTGGCATGGATCTTATTTATCTCCGAGATAATGTTAGCTTGAATAGAGCTTTTTAGTTGAGAAGCTTCAGAATGCAACAACTCCATAAGGAGTGACAAAAAAAAAATCTATGTATGTAGGTCTAATATAGGTGTAACTCATCAGAAAAATAGCATCACCTCCTCCCCTTCTCTTCAGCTCACCATAAGTCTGCCCATGTGCCCTTGCTCACAAACACAAAACCTTCAATCCTCACTCTTGTGAAAGCTCAGACTTCTTTCATGGAGCTGAAGCTCAATGACTATCCCCTGGCCTAGCTCAGGCTTATTAGCCACATCTATTACCCTCTCTTTCAAGTGCATGGGCACCATATAATCAGGCCGATTCACACCTTCACACACTTGATCTCAGCATGTCACCTCCTATGACTTCTCCTCCTCTTGTCTTTAGATGACAGTGAAATATTCATGACATTAACATTGAGATTTTATCCTCAGCCTGGAGCTTGTTTGACTCTGACCCAGTGGTGTCAGGGTTCATGTTACATACCTTTTCCCACGCCACGAAAGCCTAAGCTTTAAAAACCATTTGAAACAAAACAACAACACCTTCTGATTTAGTGCATTTTGTTTATTTTCATGACTACTTACATTGCAGATTTTCATTGAAGGCATAAAAACTATGAATGAACACATATGGAATTATGTAATACCTTTCAAAAAAATTGTGAAATAACCTGGCCTCCAAAGTCAAAGCTCAAGAGAATGCAAAGCAGTAATCAGAGCAAAGGGTGGCTACTTTTAGGAATCTAAAATATAACACATGTATTCAGTTATTTCACCCTTTTTGTTTAAGTACATACAGTAATTCCATACATCATGTGTTCATTCATAGTTTTTATGCCCTTAATTGAGAATCTGTAATGTAGTCATGAAAATAAAGAAAACGCATTGAATGAGAAGGTGTGTCCAAACTTTTGGCCTGTACTGTATATATATATAAATAAATACACCCCCTTATATTTGTCAGAAAACCTTTAGTTTCCTTTTAGAATCAACATTTTCTATGAGACACTATGCTACAAAATAGTCCCACAAATGTGGGCCACTGATTGCAAACAAGTTTTGTTAGTTTGCACACACAAAATAGAGATTTTCCTGACAAACTAGTTCAAGCCCATATTGCAAAAATGAGTGACAGAAACTGATTGACGCAGCGCCATTATCCGTCGGCGCAAGGGCTCTTCGTCACCTACGAAAGGACGCCCATTTTTTAACCATCCGTCTCTGTCAAAAGAGAGTGTATGCATCTGATTGGTCAATTTCAGTAACGGCCAGAGATAGTTTCACCCGAATGGTGCTCTATAGTCGCCTAAAATTTGCTTGGGGCCCATGTTGAAAAGATGAAGACTACTGCGACTTTATACTATGGAGTGATGAGACAAAGATCACTGTTTTTGGAACAAATGGTTTAAAAACTGTATAGTGTCAAAATTGAGGATTTAAAAGAAAAATGAATTGTGCCTACAGTGAAACATGGTGATGGCAGTGTCATTATGTGGGGCTGCATGAGTCCTGCTGGTGTTGGGGAACTGCATTTCATTGACTGTATCATGAAATTAACAATGTACTGCTCTATAGCGAAGGACAAGATGCTGCCATCACTTTTCCAACACGACAATGATCCAAAAACACACATCTAAAGCTGCTGTTGCATTTCTGAAGCAGAACAGGGTGAAGGGGATTGAAAGGCCAAGTTCTTCTCCTGATCTGAACCCAATCGAACACCTGTGGGGAATTCTGAAGCGACACGTTGAGAATCCCTCTCCATCCAGCATCCAGGCTCTAAAAGAGGTTATTCTTGAAGAATGGAAAAAGGTAGATGTTGCAATATGTTGCTAACTTGTTTATTCCATGCCTAGAAGGCTTGGTGCTGTCCTTAAAAATCATGGTGCTCAAACAAAATACTAGATCTAGTAGTTTGTTGCAGGATGTATTCATTTTTGCTTTAATCAGTTTGAGTAAAACTGAAGATTTTGTGGTCTTAGTTAGATCATTAAACTTAATTTCATGTTACGGAGTTAATATATATAATAAGTATATGTAAGTATAGGTATATATATATTAAATAAGTGTTCAATTAAACTCAGTGAAAAGTTTAGAAATTGTTATTTTGATCATTGAGTTTCTGAATAAATAGATATTTTTTAAGGGGGTTTACTCATTCATATATTCATATAGACCATTTAATTCTTTAAATGTCAGATCAAACTCGTTCTGTTGAAGCTTTTAGACGTGCTTCTTCCGTGGGGTATTTTTCCGTTGCAAATTTTGCAAGACGCAAACTTAGGCTACGTCCACACTAAGCCGATAAGGTTATACGGGGAGTTAGACGCCTAATGTTATCCACTCAACACGAGCATTTACGCCCCGTTTAAGGTCCCATGATTGCGCAATCCCATACCGACCTGTGCAAATACTGGGCATGCGCGAAAAGACGCACGAAACACACGTATAACCGACGTGACGCCAGCGCCTACATAAGATATACAAGAAGCTCTACAGAACAGTACATATCTGCTTGTCCCGTTAACCGAAGAGAACAATAGCTGCTCAGAAGATGAGAGAGCTTTTGGTGTGGACAGACGACTAGATCGATTTATTACTCTTCGCTGTTGTCTTTGTCTGTAGTGTCGTATTGTTATTGACGCAGCATTCATTGACGCCACTTCCTTTCATTATCTGAGGAAGCTGTCCACACTATCTCGTTTAGCCGTTGAATTAAGATTTCCACGGCTCTCTTACCCGGCTAATAGTTATACGGCCACAGACCTTAAACGACGCCGGGTTGGTGTGGACGATAGGGGGGTGTAGACTAAATAATTATACGTCTAAGGCATTGTCCGGCTTACTGTGGACGTGACCTTAATATCATTCCCACATACCGAAAAAAAGTTTCACAAGACAGACATGTTTGTTATAGAGGGTTTGCCGCCATGCACATGCGCACTAAGTAGAGTGAAGGGGAAGGGTAAACCACAGCGCCTCTGCCGGCTGGGAAGAGTAAGCGCTTCATAGTGAGTACATAGACTATAAAAATGAAGTCAGAACCAGTACTTGCGATCGGGAAGGAAAGGCAGTGATCTGCGAACACCTATCACACACATTTCAACGGAAATGGCCGATAATCATCTGTGGCCGATCAATCGGAGCACGCCTAGTTGACAGCTATCCACTTCTATTTATAGCCATTAACTGCTAACATAAAGAGAAATGTATATCTACATCTGTTTGATATGGAGATGAGTATAAGCAATATTAACAAAAGATTACAACCAACCAACAAAAACATCAAATATCCCAACCACCCAGTTACTGCTAGGATGGTGCAATCATTTAGTACCAAGATCTGCGTTTGGCCACACAGAGCTGGAAATGCTTGCAGGATTCCGGGAGTTTGTTTAAATCAGAATCAAACATTTTCTCATTTTAAACAGGACTTGACATCCTGCAGCCCCTGTATATATGTGTGGGAGGGAGGGGAGGCATCCTTCCACTTCAGTAAAATAGCATGGCATGCCATAAGTAAGGCAAATGCTGAAGAAGGACCTTTAGTAGCGTAAAGATGTCATTGATTTTTTTCGGGCACAACCTCACGTCAATGACTCATCACAATCTGCTGGGATTCCTTACATAGAAAACTTTTCACTTTTTGGAATGTTTGTATAATTTTATTGAAATTACTTTTGTTGTAAAGTACCTTGAGATTACATTTGTTGTTAATTGTCGTTATATACATAAAATTTAATTCAATTGATTTTCAAGGACACCAAAGAAAACTACAACAGGACCTGATTTACACCTAAGGTTCAAAACTCTTGATACTTGTACGTTTACATGTACATCTAAATCGAGCTCTTTAGCGTATTCAGACCAAGTGCGTTCTCCCTGTTGAGAGCAGAGACCCAGTTTACATGTCACTCAGTAAATCGAATTATTAAATTAAACGCGACTCTCCAACAATAGATGGGGACATGCACCCCTACGTGTTAGCCTTATAGCTGTTAGCTTCCAGCTGTATTCAGGCAGTAAACAGAGACCGATGAGAGTGAAACAGACAGTTAAAGCAGGATATTCACAGTAACAATGCATTGCCTCTTCGTAAGTCCAAACATGCCCTGATTGGTCGCTTACGTTTGTCTTAGATGCCATATGCCTATTATAACATGACAGTTATTGCTGAGTCGCATTTCCGCCTCTCCTAACTTCCTGAGGGGGTACGCGAGTGGGGGCGGGGGGGCTGGTTGCAGAGAAGTGCAATTCCAATCGCATTATCTAGGTAGCTTAGTCGAGCTTCTGAAACTCTAGTTTTGTTCGACTCCAGCCAGACTAAGATGTATACATGCATTTTAAAAGTCTGATTTCAGTTGGACTTAGGTAATAATTCAACTTTCTCTTACGGTTGTAAACGCACTGAGTGAGCCAAAGATAAATACCACAAAAAGCTGTCCAGGTGTGGAGAGAACCAAAACATTTGGCTGAGGGAAGCCTCCATCGGAATCCATCTTTTGCACAGCAGGCTTACTTGAGGGTACATAGAAGACAGTTTGCCCCAGAGATGTTTGTGCTGTGGACTATTTTAACTGGGAAGGGAAGAAGAATGGACTAGTTCAAGAGACCCTGTCATGCATCATCAATCCCACACATGTTTAAATTCATCCACCAGAGGGCTTTTAAGTTCTGACACAGTTTTATACAGCTTAGAAATATGGTTCTGATTAAATACGTTTGGACACATTCTTATCAAATCCTGTTCTAACATTTAATAACAATTTCATTAAAAATTAATGATTTCAAAAAGCTTCAAAGATAAACTCAAAAAAAAGAAACAAGAAAAAGGTCAAAATGACTAATTTTTCCATGATTATAAAATCAAACTTTTTGTAAGATAAACAATAAAAATTTATCTTTGTTGGAAAAACGTCCATCAGTTGATTCAATTCAGGATTTCTATGGATAGCTTGGATCAACTATAGCTGTAGTTATAAAAGGCGCTTTGTCAGCGATATATCCTGCCTATGGTTCCACTTTTAAACACCACTTTTTTACATAGTAGGATGAACAGTAAACTAAATTCCTGCCTGAGTCATTTAAACATTTAATCCAGGAACAAACCGGTGCCCAACAGGTCACATGTCAAACAATTGTTGATTACATCTAAAATGGAAAATGTTAAAAAGGATCCAACCTAATGCAAGAAAGAACTGAACAACACTTTCCAATGGAAAAATAAGTCTTTACAATTATGAACAATCACCTCCATGAAAATGTTGGAACAATAGCTGATACCCTCAAGGTACTTTGTGGTGTTTGCTTCATGTCCATTGTCGGGTTCAAAGTTTATTACTGGACAAGAGGAGATAGAGAACTTCTGACCTTATCATCCATTCATTAACACTCTACTACTGCTTAAAATGACAGAGAATCCACCAATTTATTTGTTTCAGATTATTTTCTGTTTAACATATCATGCAACCATTGTTTATTCTAAAACAGAAAGCGTCCAACTCTGTAAGGAATCAGCATAGTTTTGTTCACTTTCAATGAAGAGCACTTTTATTAATGTGGAATGAGTTATACTCCAAAATGCCCTAATCACAGTTTGGGACCAATTCACATTATCTAGTTCTAAGAAATTAGTGACCGATACCCATTTTATCTTTTCTGACTTTTCAGGAACTAAAATCAACAGCTTTAAAAAGATTTATTTAAAGCAATAGTGGCATAATCACTTAATAACTGATAACAGTATTATTTATATCGAGGTCACATGTTCAGTTATTGTGTGTTCACTAGAGTAAGGAGTTGGATTTGAACTGCGAGATATCTAATAAGCTGCAGAATGCCGCTGGTTCCATGGCAGACAGAGGTTGAAAACAACACGGACAGAAACATGGAGAATTTGTTGCAATACGCTCAGCCTTCCCATTATCTACAGAGGTCAGCCAAAGGTCAATTTGCTTCTTTACTAAATTCACAAGATGTCTCCAAGGAGGATGCAAATAAACATCCTATGACAGACATCACCATTTGGAAACCCTACAATTCTGGTCCAAACTGGGTGAAATCAACATCTGTTAAAGTCAACATTCTGTTGAGTCAGGCTGAACAAAAAGCCAACAACCTGATGCAGAGAATGTAGATTGCTTTTATTTTAAAAAGTTTATCATAGGATTTTTTTTACTCCTGACTGCATTTCACATATATATTTGTGCTCCATCTGGTCATTTCTTGTCTTTCAGGACCAAAGTAGACCAATTTTGGTCACTGGTCCTTTTCTGTGTGTGTCTCTAAATTAACACCATTGATTAAATCAGGTAACCCAGCAGAAGCATTTCCAATCTTTTCCAATGTAATACGTATTTCATTTTTAAGCTTGATGACAGGATATCAGGTCATATAGCACTCAGACTGTTTGTAAGACTGATTTAAAACTGTAATGATACCTATTATGTTAATTTCTATTTGAACTGATTCAACCTTTGGACATTAGGACTACATGGATATGGCCAAATGCAAGACGACCCCCACCAGAGATGGGAACTCTTTGCTCATTGCAGTTTATCTTTCTCAGCAAGCCTCTTTAAGTGTGGAAGGATAGAGAGTGTGAATCTGTCACAAGGTCATGAAGGAGACGAAATGACAAATTCCCCTAAGGTGATGATAAGCAGTCATAAAAGCACTGCTTCATCTTGAACTCCACCCTCTCCTCCTTCCCCTATAGTGTTGGTGCAAGAACCCCCGATACTATGTGACACACACACAAAGTCACCCCACACCCCTCCATTCTCATTAAAGCCTGTATTGTTTTGCCAGAGGTCAGTGTGGGTTTCATTCCCAAACTATTAACACACGCCAGGAGATGAGAGTCGAAGTCAGTGACAAAGACAAACAGCGCTCTCGTTTCTCACTGGCGCTCACAGCAGTCCTGAGCAAATGGTCGCTCTATCACAAGATTTACAGCAACTGGAATTCAAAGGGGTGTGAATTTGATCTCGTATGGAAAATTATAGTAAGAAGATTTCAGAACTCCCAAAACATAGAAGATGCTACGTTTGTCATGCTGTGGCTAAATCTTTCCATTGTCTAAACCAGCCATACACAAAGGCGGATGTTACTGTAAGGGAGCCTTTTAAGGCAGAGACAGAACAAGTCCTGCCACTGAAGTGTTTTTCTTTTTCAGGTTTATTCTCGGGCTTTCCATAACAATCATGCCCAGCTGGGACAGGGAGCGGGGGTTGCAGGAATCTGCTGTACTTTTCCGCTGCAGGCAACCAGCCACCCTCCCTCCCAACGTCTTCCTATCCTCAGCCTCTAATTCCTTTTAGTCCTCATATCTCATCTTCTCTGGAACTTATCTCCCCTACCTGGGGCAAAGGAGACAATGAACACACACATGCATACACTCAAATCCAGCCCAAGCCAAACTGACTCCTACCTACATGAAGATTCAGGACCGCATTCACAGAGGTTATAGGCATGTGAAAGAGCCTGTGGGATGGGGATCCAGCATTCCTAGCAGCCCACACTGTGGTGCTAATCTTTAAAAGTTGCAAACATGCAGTTGCAGGTTGGGCTGTTCCACAAGACAATGGTGACCTGTTGGCTTCATAACACACACCTAGCCTACAGGCTAAATCATTAAGACTGAGTGATACTGTCCAAACATGAAACACACTGTTATGCTAATTCCAGCCACATGTGTGACTGCATTATAAAACAATAAGGGACTATCCGTAGACAAGGAATGGGCTGATTAAAGGAGTCAAGACGAACTATAGTTTTAAAACTGACTTTAAAATAGCCACTCAGCACATTTACATACACATCTACATTAAGCCTTTGGCAACAATAGGGGTAAAGCCTAGTTTATCCCCCTCTGTAAGCCTGTTTGCTTCCACACACAGATGTATTGACAGAGACATTGTTCCTTTTCTACTTCTCTGTTGGTGTGACAGTGTTGCAAAGCAAATCCCCACCAGGACAGCAGGGGGCACTGACTTTTTCTGCCGGGTCTACCATTGGAATGTTGTTTCTGGTTAACTACAGTTTATTTTAAATTTAGCAGGTGTTCAATTGATTGTTTTTGCTTAACACCAAGCAGTACAATCCACATATAAAAGAATAAAACGGATAATGTAAATACTAATGTATGTGCTATTACTAACAATAATGTATGCATTTCTGTTTTTTCTGTTCACTCTACAGTAGCCATCGTCGGCTCTTTACATCTGAATAATCACTTAAACTTTAAAAAGTAAAAATTACAATCCAATTGGAAGTTGAGGATGAAAATCTTTTGAGATTTTAATTCTTTTAAAGCTGTGCCAAAGTTACTCAGATGGATAAGTGCATCTTTTACAGGGTAAAACAAGAAATGAAGTAAGGAGTAATACTGAAAAAAATCTGGGCTTTAATTTTCACAGCTGGCTCCTGTCAGTGGCTTTTAGCATGGGCACCATAGACTGTAAAAAAAGAGTAGACAGCACCGCCTCACTCCTCCCCTTTTACCAGAATGACACACTTTCATGGGGGAATTCATGGAGGATTCACAGACTCCTCCTCCCCAGCTCTGATGAAGAATGTTCCTAAAAAGGGCATAGGGGCGGGATCTTCACTGTAGACTCTGCCATTGCGGGGCGTGTATGGGCGTGTAGTTCGGTCTTAATCACGCCCATTCTGCTCCCGCATCGTTAGCTCTGATGATAAACTTGGCTAACTTAGCTAAAGGCTCATAGCCCCATGCCTGACTGCTGCCGTATCTGGGCTCCTCCTACGGTTCTCCTATTTCTCAAACCTCAAAAGGTAAGAACTAGTAACTTGAAATAATTATTAAAATGTAGCGTTACTATAATTAAAGTCAAACGAAACAGCCTGTCAACCAAAGTCCGGCCCCCTCATTAATTATGCAAGATTTCAAAAAATTATCTTACGAGAACCAGCCTGGTGCCTATTATTTTTACAAGCCCAGCGTTATCTCAGGAAGAATATATAGCCATAGAAAGTTTTAAAAAATAGGCACCAGGCATTAAAGTTGTTTTTAACGTGTCTAAAGTCCAAAGCTTTTCAATGGAGGAGCAATGGCGGCCTCCATGGTATGCGGTCACAATGCAGAGCAGCCAGCGGCCATTGATGGGCACTCAGTTTAAAACCTCATTCAGAAACTGATCAAATAGTCCCCCAAGTATTTTAACGTTTTTTTTTTCTGAACCATGTGTGCCGTTTGTTTAGCCATATTAAAGCTGACATACAGAACATTGGTGCCAAACATCTTGGTTTGTGCACTCATACTTCCCTTTCAGATAGAAAGCTTATTTCCCACAAATATGAAAGAATGATTGACAGAAAGGTGCAGAGTTTAGCTTCAGGATGTTCATGTGACCCACATCTTTCTGTCACCAAAAACAAGCCAGAAGATGAAAGCTAAATTTCAAATGCATCAAATTGTGCAGACCCCTAACCGCATGTGTGCGTGTTTGTGCTGGGGGAAGGGTGCAGTTGAAATAACACACCCTTGGAAGACAAAGATCTGCAACATGATGGACCTGATGGGTTGGTCTGACATGGCCAGGCCAGCTGAGATGGAAGCCTTTCAGTGAAATTAGAGGCAAAGCAGCAGCAATGACTAACCTCAGTCACTGGCTATTTATAGGCAGAGTCACAGAAGTCCCTGACCTCCCCCCACTGCCACAATTGATCTTCACACATTGATCCTTCCCCCAGTATACATCCAACCAACAGCCTCCAATGCTTCACTTCTATAGTTCTATCTTTCTCCTCTTATATATTTGGCTTTATCTTGATGGGCTCCTTCCAACACATACAACTGCATGAAAACAGAAGGTATTCATGCTGAGGTGCAGCACTAATGGTATGGAGTTAACACTCCTTCAGCTGGAACTCAAACAAACAAGAATGTTAGCTGAGGGATTAGCATGAGGGGGAGGGGATGAATACAGTAACAGGGTCCTTTCCACATGCTCGTCCTCCAATAAGAACCAGCAAACAACCAGTAGCTGCCTTCATTTAGTGACTCTGGACATTAAAATATGCTTTTTCAAAATCAATTTAGCAGATGAAATCCCTCTCCTTTACTATGTGGGTAATTCAAAAAAAATTAAGACGGATCACATTCTAAATTCCTACAATACAAGAAGAGGAGGGAGGGGCAGTTTGGTGAGGAGGACAGTAATGTGATATCTGACAAATATGCTTATATTTCCTTAGATGTAGACAATCAGGAAAGCTTTTGTAGAAACAACAATCGAATGTTCCTAAGCCCAAACGGTGATGAAGAAATCTTTATAACACAAAGCAAGGATAACCAAGTCAGCAGTTTAGGACCAACATCGCCGGCCAGGCAATGAGATGAACTCATACGGAGTGGGAGTGGAAACATTTACAGCACACACAGAAGCATTGATCACAGTGAGGAGATGCAATTTCTCTCAGCTCATCACTGCACAATGAAAATCATTAACCGTTCACAGCAGGAACATCAAAGCACACAGTGAATATCTAAAAGATGTGAAACCTGTCTGCTACTGTTGGGGTTATATACAGTTTTTAACCCATAGCCTGTATAACAGGAGCTTTAGATTGGACTACAGTAAGTAAGTAACAAGAGCAACAGACCAATGGAAATCCAATGACGGAGAAAGAGTCGCGTCCTCTCCGTCAATTAAGCCTGAGTAAAAAAAGAAGGAATCTATTCTCCAAATGGAGTTATATTATGTTTAACAACAGAGCCCCCCCCCCCCGCAACCAACCACACACCACCACACTTCTGTCTACTTATTGCCACATTAAAAGAAAGGAGCTCACCTTCCCATGTATCCATTTCATGCTTCTCCCAGTCTGCCTGGACCCCATTCAAGCATGAACTTGGCTAAGGAAAAACAGGCATTGTGTCGTCATGTCTCTTATTTTTATCCTTCTCTTCCCTTTTCCTCTCTGCTCTCACTCTCTGCAGCCTCTTCCCACAGCAGCCAGCTCCTCTCTGGCCACAGCCGGAGCCCAGCAACACCACTGGTCACTTTACTGCTTGGTCACATGACCAAGAGAGTTCAAGCCCCTGAGGTCACCACTTGGCTCGAGGTCCAATGACAGCTAAGGTTATCTGAGTGGAACTGATAGCCCTATTTTCTCTGACGTTCAACAATACCTCCCCGCCCCTCACCCAAATTAGCCTCCCCTCAACCATGCCTCTGGCACTTCTGAGGAGGACCAAAGTGCATGCTCAAGCATAAACACAGGTCCAAGCTGACAAAACACACAGATATTAGGCCATTGAGGCACTTAGTCCAACAGGCAGAGGTTAAAACTGACGTTTGCAGCACACTTCTTTACAAACCGAACGCATTAGAAAGGCAAAAATAGGTTGAGGGTCTATAAGTTGAAAACAAAGGAGGTCCTCACTGAGGATCCACCACCTGTTCCCACTTCTTCCTTTAGAATAGTGCTGTGGTCTTCATTAACATGCAATGAAAATAAAAAATCTGAAAGACAAGTTTACAGGACAAGGTTTATTTGCAAATTCAATTCAACAAAACTTCAATGGATAGTTAAAATATGTAACTATTCAATGATAAGTGCATAGACAGCAGAGAAAAATCACATTGATAGAGGTTATGTCCACCTCCACAACAGTTATTCATTCATTCGTTCATTAGTACTGGGCTGTTTACTGGTTCATTTGTTTTGTCGCAGATATACATTATTAACACATAATTCAAAAGGCAGCAGAGCTGGACTGTGATCGTTTATAATAGAAGAAACAGACTATGTTTCAGCTGGTTGTATTCTGAGAATAGAGACATTTAGACATCTCTATCAGACACTCATTTATACAGTTTCACAGCATAAAAGAAGTTGATTTGGGGTGAGTTGCACTTTAAATAAATAAAATCCAAATCTACATGGTTCTGTCTGACAAAGTGATTTCCCCCCTCCCCTGTTAAAACATAACGTAACAGTGGTCACATCACACCTCAGTTCAATTCCTCTAGACACACCCAGGCCCAATTACTGCCACACCTGTTCTTCAATCAGACCTGCCTGACAATATGAAGTAGACCAAAAGATCCTCAAAAGTTAGAACTGCTCATGCTGAGATCCAAATAAATTCAGGAAAAAATAAGAAAGAAAGTAACAGGTCTATTGGTCTGGAAGTGGTTCTAAAGCCATTCCTAAACTTTTGGAACACCAGTCAGCCAAAGAGAGAGCCGTTGTTGTTATTCCAAGATATGGAACAGTGGTGAACCTTCCCAGGAGCGGCCAGTCGAGCAAAATGACCCCACAAGGGCAGTGATGACACATCCCAGACAATATCCAAAAACTTCAGGCTTGACTTGCCTCAGCTGAGGTCAGAGGTCATGCTCTACAATAAGAAAATGACAGCGCTAAAATGGCAGAGTTCCAAAACCACTGCTGAGCAAACAGAACATTAAGGCTTTGGTTAAAAATCTGTCAATTCATACAAGTAACACTGAATTTCAGAAAAAGAGCATTATACCAACAGTAAAACATGGTGTTGGTAGTGTGATGGTCTGGGACTTTTTTGCTGCTTCAGGACCTGTAAGACTTGCTATGATAAATGGAACCATGAATTCATGAAGACTTTGGAGTGGCCTAGTCAAAGTCCTGACCTGAATCCTATTGAGATGCTGTGGCATGACGTTACAAAGGTGGTTCATGCTGTAAAACGCTCCTATGTGGCTGAGCTACAATAATTCTGAAAAGGTGATTGGGCCAATGTTCCTCTAGAAAAAGATTCACTACAAGTTATCACATATGCCTGACTGCAGCTGCCAAGGGTGGCCTTATCAGGTTTAGGTACAAATCACTTTGCCACACAGGGCTGTGGAGAATACAATCATTTTTCTGTCTTAATAATAAAAAGCTTCATCTAAAAAATGCATTTTATGTTTAAACAAAAACATGTTTCTGACCAGGATAACCACTATCAGCAGGACAAGCCAATAAGAATATGAGTTATTGTTACTTTAGCTATAACTAGAGTTGGACGTTGGGTCTGGCCAGTATTCTCAGAGCAGCATTCAGGTTGACTTTACCACAGAACACACTACAAGTTGAGCTAATAAAATCACTCACTTTCTTCTGTCTGTGTCACATCTTAGCTGATCCAATTAAATGAGATGTTTCACATTTTTGGGATGAGGACATTGATAAGATTACTTAGAAACATCAGCAGGATGAGGTATTGAATTACATCAGCAACTGATAAATGCTAGGGGGTGGGGCATTTAACCCCACAACTTTATTCTATTAGAAAAAATATATAAAAAGTATAAACATCCTGAAGAAGTGAGCTCCACTTTTCTAAAATATCATGTTATGCAGTTTGGAACAGTAACAATATTATGATAAAAAATAACCCTTATAAGCAGTAAAGTATTGCTGAAACTTATTAACTCTGCAACAACGCTGTGATGTAAAATGTCTGATATATTCTTATAAGGTGTCAAAATGATATAGCCTAACTCCTGGTGATAAGTTAATTAGCCTTAAACTGAATCTTACCATTCAGTGGGTTCCCTTCCTTCATCCCCTCCAGTGCTCTGGATAGGGGATCAAAGCATCCAGAGTTTCACCAGTGAGCCACACCCTGAACTCAACTGTCGGACATGACTCTTCCCACACCCCGCAGCTTCCTTCCTTCCTACCTGACCCTGACCACACACTACACTGGACAAGCCTGTCCTGGTCACACAACCAGCTTTCTGCTCCACCCTCTGTGTAGCTCCACCCTACTCAATACCACTTGTTCACTCTCCCAGCAGCAGCTCGCCATCACACACACACACTCACACACAGGCCCTACCCCCATTGTGAATGCTAATGGTTGTGGCCACACTAAGTCACATTTAAGCAGCTTTCACATCTAGAGACATCAGAGGAATGGCTTGTGAGAAAACATACAGGCAAACGGAAATTAAGCAATGCTCAAGGAGACTCACAGCAGCATGGGTGGGTAGTAGAAAGCTAGAATGTAATTACATTAAAAACCATAAGAGTCTATAGTCCATGTCACAGTGTTAACTTTAAGGTCTATAAGTAGGACCTTTGGTCTCATCTATAAAGCTTGCTTATGCATGAAATAGGGTCTGAAACTGTGTAAGCCACTTTAGATGCAAAGTTTGGGATTCATAGACAAAAACGTGGCAGAAAAATGTGCACAACTTTAAGCGCGCTACGGATCTTGCTAACTCCCATTTTGAACACAGAGGACACTAAAAGAGCAGCTGCTGAGATGGCAAAACTGAATTTAAGCCACATTTGCACACGTTTAGAGCTTTGTGCACACAGAAACACAACCAACAGTCAGGAACACACAACCAACACAACCACCTTCGTCCCTGAACTAAGAATCAAAATGAGAATCTGAATGAAAAATATGCTGCATTTAAGAATAATATTACAGTATGTTTATATCCATGTCTGCAGATTATATAGCAATTACACTTATTGTGCATTCATTGTGTGAAGTAAAAACAAATACTGCAGTGACACTCCTGCATAATGCGCAAGATCAGCAACTGGCAGCATCTAGATGTGGGGAGCCGATGCAGATTCCCTAAAGTTGTCCTATTAGATCCAAGTGCTGAACTCGGCCCAGTGTCAGACCTACAGATTGGAACCATTTATCTTCTTTTTCATATCAGACAGGCTGCGTCCATCAACACCGTGTCATTGGAGCTCTTTAGTTTATTTATGACCCCCCAAATTAGATTTTGTCCAGGTAATACCTGTAAAAGTAGACTCAAAACAACCCTTTTCTGTCTGGCTTTAAATATCTAGAAGAACTGAAACGTTCTATGTTCTGCTCTAATTTAGTTTTTATTTGCTTTTATTCTGATCTTATTGTTTCTACAAAAAGTAATCATATAATTCTAACCTTATATTGTTCTTATTTGTTTTATCACTTGCGCAACTGCTTCTATTTTTATTTTAATCTTTTTACTCTCGGTCTTGTTACACGTTTTCTTATTGTTGACTATATATTTGTTTTTTAATGTGGCTTTTTGGCTGAGTAAAGCTCTATATATTTAAACGTTTGAATGAGTGAAATAAAACTGTTTTCCATGCAACCACTTCCTTAGGTCTCTGAGGAAATGCTTTCTCCGCCTCTTGTCGTCATGGACACCCGTAGCTTGCCCCAAATTGGGCGGCTTAAGTCTATGCAGAATATTCATTAGGCACTTTGCATTGACTGTTTATGGCAGAAAGTGGGTGTTGTAGGAGGCAGGATATAATAGTGCAGATTTCTAGGTAAAGTGTAATTCCTAAAGGGGAAATTGTGTGCAGCTGTGTGTAGTCAAAGTTTAATAAATCTGAAACTTACTTGGCGTAAGTTTTAAGTAGGGTTTTGATAAGGATAATAAGCAAGGTTATATAAATGACACCCCTGGACAGGATGTTGGAGCTGCAGATGTCCTGATGTGTAGCATTCATTCCTATGTTTCTCTCTGCTTTCTGGAATAACAAAGAAATACTTTAAAGTATGCATGCATGCAGTTATCTGCAGCATTTCTACGAGCCGAAAAGATTTAGAAAATAGACTGTCTACATATACCATACTCAAAGTAATTCAATTATATTTTGATTATTTATATAGCACCGATTCACTGTCAGTTGTGCCCTGTTGATTTAGACTCCAACCACAGCAATCTTTCAACAACCTCCCACACTGAGCAAGCATGTAGCAACAGTGGAGAGAAAAATCTCCCCTTTAAAGGGGCTATAGGCGTATTCCACTATGGAACATCAGGGTAATTTGACCAGATCCTTTTGTAAAGGGGTAATCTCTTTGCTTGCTCCCCTCAGCCGCCGTGTCTCCATACACAATTCTGCCCTCTTAAGTAATCAGTTACAGACACTCCGAAACCAAACTTGGTCAACAGCAAGTTGCGTCACCGTTTAGCGTAAAAGGGGCACAGAATAGAATATGGAAACAACAGGGCTCGTTTCTGCTTGATCTGACTATCTGGCCACTTACGAGAGCACACCCACATTGAGCTACTCCATTGGTTCCTGAAATGGCCTTGAAAACAGTCCTGTCAACCCAGCGTGATGAAGTGCAGACCCAAATGCATCGAAAAGTTTCGGTCAAATTACCCTGAAGTTCCGATATTGAAAACGCACATGGTGTTTGTACGTTTGGACTCGTGATTGCCCCCTCAGGCCAAACCCATAACTGCAGCCTCAATAGTAAGTTTGTACATGAGGCAAGCATGCTGTACGAGCATGAACGGTCAGAAACAACACCTGAGTCACTCACATCCTGGACAATTTACAGATTGGCAGGCATGATTTCATCTGAGGGAAGGAATGTTACTGTTCCGTACGTTTAGTTGGCGTCTGGGCTGGAGTTTCACCGGTGCTTGAAGCTCCTCTCTTATGCTTCACTGAATCCATCCTTCAAAGGCTACCTCTCACTCAGCGGCTTCAGCATTTATGATGGAGATAGCGAACACTACACATGAGTGTGAATGCGTATGCTGTCATTACACATTATGTTGCCCCGGAAACTCTTGAAGAATCTGCTTGTTCGACCTGAGCACTCACTATTTAGGTGGGTTTACAGGCCTATAGAGGCAACGATGGTGAAAAGGCCAGGGCTCTTTCTACAGTGTAGGGAGAAGACATTTTAAATTTGTATATATTTATTTGTGGTCAAACTTATGTGTAGTCACCAAACACAAGATGCAGAGGACAACATACAATATTTTTGGTATCATGTCTGTTTCTTACATAATGAAAGCATGTGTTAGTATTTCTTTGCATATGAGGAATCTAAACCATTACGTAAACTGTGGTTAGTGTATTATTTGCCACATCTGACTCGATCTTTTTCACGCCATGACACAAGGATGAAAGGCAGAATCAGTCATGTTGTCTTTAACCTTGAAGTTTTGAGTAACCTCAGGCTTAACATGAAGCTGGAAGGGCCCCTATGTCTTCATACTCTGCTGGTCCAATCATCTATTATTTACAGTGCTAAAAGGCAACTCTACCTATAGAGCGGGTGCAGAAAAAAGGACTTTCTTTCCCTCTTTGTTTTAAGCGATTAGGTCTGGGACATCAGAAAGAAAGTTTTCCTGTTTTCTTCATTGTAATGAATAGCATCAACAATAAACTACTTTGTTCATCTAACACTTAGTTCTAAACAACGTTTTATTTTGTCTTCTTTTACTACTTTTCTATCTCCCTCAAATGTTCCAAAATGTCAATTTAAAAAGTCGCCGGTGCTCACCAAAATTCTTATTTGACTTAATGTCAGCTTAAAAGGGCCTTCTTTTGCTTTCAGAATTTCCTTCAATAGTTGAGTAACAAAGAGCATTTCTTGTGTTTAAGCTCCCCTCCCCCTCCAACACACTGTCACAAACCTCTTCATTCTACAGACAAAGAGCTTCCAGATAAACAGGAGTGACCAACACTGTTGATCCACAACATACAGTCAGTGAAAAGAAATTACACCTTTGTCTAATATTGGGAATAAGAGATTATACTAATTGCCGGTCTCTCAAAATAGCCTAGATACAAAAAGAGGTCAAAAAACAAGTAAAACTTTATACCTTTTCATGACTTGCTTGACAAAAATTCTTAATAGCACAACCTAATTTAAAGCAACGTTTTAAGGTCAATCGGGATGAAATCTGGACTTTGTCTGGACCAAAGAAACACTTTGATGGATTTGTTTCTTCTTCCCCTCACTCTGCTCCAGACTTCCTCTTTGGACAGATGGGCTCAGGCTTCGTATTAGTAAAACAAGTTTGAATCATTAGCCCTCCACCACCATGCCTAACAGTTGGTATCACGCATTTACACTTATGGGAGAATCACTGTTTAAGTTATTTTTAAAAAAACTGTTCCAGAAACTTAACTAAGCTTAACTAAGCTATTTTTCTTTTTCCATACAGTCCAATATGCTAAATGAAGGCAGTAGATTCTGAGAAGTACCAGCTGGGTTATTTGCAGTGTATCTGATCTTCACCCTCTGGTAGAACCTGTTGGTACTTTTACCTGCTAAGAAAATGTCCAACACTAAAATGCTTTTCAAATTAATCAGTACCAAAAGTTGCTTTCTAAGTCACTTTTTGTC
Source organism: Apricaphanius iberus (assembly GCA_028564705.1). Lineage (NCBI taxonomy): Eukaryota > Metazoa > Chordata > Actinopteri > Cyprinodontiformes > Aphaniidae > Apricaphanius > Apricaphanius iberus. Next base: position 914,657 of record JAPXFQ010002200.1, read on the forward strand.
TTTCCATTTTAACAGAGTTGACTCAAACCCAATGGCCGCTGGCTGCTCTGCTTTGTGACCGCATACCCTGTAGGCCACCATTGCTCCTCCATTGCTGTAGTACCTCCATTTGGCCGCTAGGCCCCAATTGAAAAGCATTGGACTTTAGACACGTTAAAAAATACTTTAAAGCCTGGTGTCGATTTTTTTTAAACTTTCTATGGCTACATATTCTTCCTGAGATAACGCTGGGCTTGTAAAAATAATAGGCACCTAGCTGGTTTTCGTAAGATAATTTTTTGAAATCTTGCATAATTAATTAGGGGGCCGGACTTTGATTGACAGGCTGTTTCGTTTGAATTTAATTATAGTAACACTACATTTTAATAATTATTTCAAGTTACTAGTTCTTACCTTTAGAGGTTTGAGAAATAGGAGAACCGTCGGAGGAGCGCAGATACGGCAGCAGTCATGCATGGGGCTATTAGCCTTTAGCTTAGTTAGCCAAGTTTAGCATTAGAGCTAAAGATGCAGGAGCAGAATGGGCGTGATTACGACCGTACTACACGCCCTTACACGCCCCACGAGGACAGATGCCCTTTTTAGGAACATGCTTCGTCAGAGCTGGGGAGGAGGAGTCTGTGAATCCGACATGAATTCCCCCATGAAAGTGTGTCATTCTGGTAAAAGGGGAGGAGAGTGAGGAGGCGCTGTCTATTCTTTTTTACAGTCTATGCTCAAACCTTAAAGGGCGGGTATTATTCAAAATTGACTTTTTTGATGTGTAACATCCTTATAACATGTTATTTCCTCATTAAAAAATACCTGAAGTGTTGCTAATATGTTTGAATAATTCAAGTCTCTGCTGGTAGTTATTGGGGGTGCTTAAATGCTTCCTCCCACCTATCGCCTCCTTTTCCCCCCATTTCCTTCTTCCTGATTTAATTTACTCAGCAGAGCCGCTGCACCTGCAGCCCTCCCCCTCATCTCCAGTACAGTAGCAGCTGTTAGAGTTTGCTTAGGCTAAGTGTAAGGCTAAGAGTTAGGACTTCATCTTTGGAAACAATCCTAGGCAGATCTGTTATCTTTGCGCAAATCAAATTTCTCAACAAAAGCCATTTTGATAGTGGATAAATAGGCAGATTGGCCCTAAAGGCGAGGCTACTCCATTGGAAACTGTACAGGTAGGAACTGTGAGTTGTTTCATTTTGTTTAGTATCTGTAATTCTTAACTCAACATATAGCTTCATATTTCTTACAATTTATGGTTTCAGTGCAATACATAGCTTCATTTATTTGTGCATTTTTTATTTCAATGCAAAGCGTAGCTTCATATTTCTGTGTTTTTATGGTTTCAATGCAAAATGTAGCTTCATAGTGATTAATATTTATAGAAGGGTAGCCAAGCAGGTGAAATAGGCCTATTACAAATCTCTCAGATTCTTCAAAAACCTCACTTTCAGGGTTGGATATCATATAATTTGCGTGTCGTCTTACAATCTCCAGTGTTGCCATTGTTTACCAACTCCTGTACTGTGCTAATGGCCAGTATATTATGTTCTGCAGTGGGAGTTTCACAAAGGGTAGGAGGGTCTTAGAGAGGCACAGGCAAATATAAAGGCATCAACTACGGTAGTGATGAGAAGGCAAATTTCTTAAAAGGTGGATTTTGATATATACGGAATTTTAAGAATGATTTAGGATTACAATTTTATTTGAGTGTGCTATAGAATGTCACTGTCTGCCTTGAAGAAGCATAATACCCCCCTTTAATGCTCCAAACCTTTGAATAAATAAAATGTCTACTTTATAGAAGTAATAAAACTTGCTAAAGAAAAGGAGTCGGTTCCTGAGATGTGGAACGGCAGGGGAAATCGAGTCCAAGCGGGCCATGTTCCGTGCCTGTCGCGGCTGCAGTTCTTGAACCCGCTGGTAGACACGGCGGTGAGGGATGCTGTAAAGTTGAAGGAATCCTACCGGGTCTTTCTAGCCTGTGGTATGCCGGAAGCAGCTGATGGGTACCGGCCGGCCAGGCAGAGTGCAGCTCGGATGGTCGCTGAGGCAAAAACTCGGGCATGGGAGGAGTTTTGAAAGGACATTTAGAACAACTTCTGTATGGCTTTGAAGCAATTCTGGTCCACCATCCAGCGTCTCGGGAGGGGGGGTCTGCTACCGTTTACAGTGAAGATGGTGTGCTGCTGACCTCGACATGGGATACTTTGGGTTGATGAAATACTCCAAAGACGTACTCAACCCTACCAGCACACCTTCCGGTTTGGGAGTAGAGTCTGGGGACTATGGGTCGGGCTCTACAATCTCTGGTCCTGAGGTCACCAAAAAAGAGCTGGGTGGTGGTTCACTGTTTAATATGGGGGACCACAGAGTGTGTTCCAACTATAGGGGTATCACAAGTCTGAGCCTCGCTGGTAAGGTCTATTCAGGGGTTCTGGAGAGGAGGATCCGACGAATAGTTGAATCTGAGATTCAGGAGGAACAATGCGGTTTTATTCCTGGCCGTGGAACAGTGGAAAATCTCTACACCCTCAGCAGGGTCATGGAGGGTGCATGAGTTCACCCAGCTGGTGTAAATGTGTTTTTTTTGGACTTGGAGAATGCGTTTGACCGTGTCCCTCATGGAGTCAGTCTTTCTTACTTAGAAAAAAGGTTTCGTAAAAACAAAAAAAAAGAAAATTAACAATTTGGCTGAAATTTTTCACTATTCAATTTAAGATCCAACATTATGATGACAGGGACAGACATAATCTGATTATGATTATCCACATTTTGGCACACTGCAAGAAAAGTAATCCAATCTACTCTAGAATAAGCATGGCCTCAGTAGACAACCGGTTCAGGTAAATAGTTATGCAGCCAAAGCCATGCTATGGTAAGGACTCCTCTTCTCCACTGAGGCTGTGAGCTGTTTGTTTGAGAAGCTCACAGCTGACCTCATGTGCCTAGGTTTTCCTCCACTCTAGAAGATTAGGTCTCTGCTATGATCACTGTTACGTTTGCTTCTCAGAGGCCTGGTGGGCCAGCAGATCGATGCAGCTGCTTTCCTTCCTGAACTTCCAATGGGCAAATAAAACTAAGCTGACCCGCCCAAAGGTATGACCTAAGAGAAAGCCCCAACCTAAACTCTTTATCATCATGATGCGGGGAGGGAGTTGTTTACATTGCTCACCAGATGTTGAAAATAATTCCGTTCGATGTATTATTTTACCAAATGATGCATTTGTCTACGTTTGCATAAAATCATTTATTGTAAACACTCAGCTTTGTTTTCATGATTGCTTACCATTCCGCCCAGTGGCAGTTCTAGCTTTGATTGGATGGGGCAATTCTCAACAGTAAGCAGGGGGTTACCACTCTCTATTAACCGCTGATGCATAAAAGCATTTTTTTTTGCAGTAGCATGATGTAGGTCCAGATACCCAGATAAAACAGCTAAAGACAGTGACAAAAGAACAAAGAACGAGCCTTTCATTTGGTGAATTAAAAGTTTGTCTCCTTTCTAATACTTATTTGGGCAACAATGCAAAAAATGCTTACAATTAAAAAAATAATAATCTTTTTTTTCTTTTGTCTTATAAAGATTACTGATTAACAGAATTTAACTACATAAACCTGACTGCCTCCTCTGGAAACTGTGAATCCTGACATGCGAGGAGGAGAAAGCCGAAGCAGTAGAAAGTAACTGCCTTCTTCAGGGAAGAACGTTTACTGAAGATGAAAAAGTAGAGCTTGATACTGTAGAAGATCTTTTAGTGGAATATATTTTGACATACAGATCTACAGTTTCGCTGAATACACCTTTAAAAGGATTATACATACGTTTAGGCACAAATAAATACAGAAAATAAAACTTTCTTCCTCATACATGCTCCAGCAAATCCCTGGTAGTTAGAATGAACCCTGGCCTTTTCACCTTGGCTGCCTCTATATGCCTTTGATTTCAGTACTATAGCGAATGCTCGGGTGGAAAAGAGTGCTTTCCAGGGGCAGCTGCGTAATGGCGTCATGCACGTTCACTCTCAGATGTTGCATTCGCTATCACCATCATGAACAGTCGCAGAGCCAGAGGTAACTGAAGGATGGATTACGCTGAGCATAGAAGAGACTGGCCTTTAGTACCAGCAAAGCCCCAGCCAAGACCCCAACTAAACTTACATAACAGTAACATTTCTTCCCGCAATTGAAGACATGCCTGCAGATCTGTAAATAGTCCAGGAAGGGCCTGACTCAGCCGTTGTTTCTGTTCGTTTGTAAGTGAGCTCACTCACAAGCTTACCATTGAGGCTGCAGTTAAACGTTTGGCCTGAGGGGGCACTCCAAGCACAAAACTTTCAAACTTCATATATAGTGTTTTCCCACTTGTAGCTCCTTGGCCCAGCTCTATTCTGCCCCACTAATAATGCTCCTCTGCTTTGACAGAGACGGATTGACATTGCGCCATTATCAGTCGACGCAAGGGCTCTCGGTCACCTATACATTGACTAGGGTTGGGCACCGAGAACCGGTTCCAAATAGGAATCGGTTCCTAACGTCCGGTTCTGGAAACGTTAAGAAGATGTTTGAATTTTGATGCCTTTTTTCGGTTCCTAAATGCCTGCAGTGTGAGCAAACAAAATAGTACAGGCCACACTCTAGTTTGTTTCTAGGGTTTGTATTAGGTATTACTCTGCCCAGCGAGCCCTGCAAAATGTCACTTCTCTGAACCATAGACTGTATAATACTCTAAATAACATGGAGCGTAGAACGCTGCTCAAAAGTCTGGCTTCATTTTAATTTACAAAAGGATGAATTTGTAAAGTGCAACACCTGTGAACAACTTAGCACCAACTGAGGATGTACAACAAACATGACAAAACACCTTCGGCAGCAGCGTGGTTTACAGTGTGGTAATGGGTGTACAGTGTTTGATGTGTTGCATGTCGCTCTCCTCCCGTTGTTTCCTCCACTTCGGACTTTTAACCGTCTGCCAGCAACTCCTCGTTGGAAATGAAATCAGGTACATTGGAATTGGATTGGAATCGTTAAAATGCACACAAATGTCCAACCCTAGCAAAGACAGACGGAGTATCGGTCCATTTTCTAACTGTTTCCATCAACGGAGAGCATACGCGTGTGATTGGTCAGTTCAGCAACAGCCATAGATCATTTCAACAGAACGGGGCTCTATAGTCACTATAATCAGTAGTTAATGCAGTGTTTTGCCACTACATGCTTTATATTGAAAGGATAATTTATCTAATCTGTTTTTTTGGTGATATTGAACACAAGGAGGTGTAGGAAAACAACATAAAGGCTGCTGTGTTTGTTTCCTTGCATTTTTAGAGTCTTCAATAAGCTGCACTTCTAGTAAAAAGCTTTACAGCTTAGTCAAAAGTAATTTCTGTTTTCCATTGCTCCTTGGGGGAAATGCTTTCACAGACTGAAGAAAAAAACTGAAACAAAGCTGCGATAATGGGCAGACAGTAGGCATAGCTGCAATGAGAAGTTAGCACCCCCTGCTGTCCTGGTCGAGAATTGCTTTGAAACACTGAAAAATCAGAGGAGATCGGAGAGAAAGAAACAGAGAACTATGAATGAAAAACGTCTACGTCTGTGTCTGCGTGAAAATTTGCTGATGGAGAAATTTAAACTAGTCTTTACTCCGCCCTGGTTGGGGACCAGATCAGCTGGGACCAGTTCAAGTGGGCGGGCTCATCATATTGTAGCCGGCTCCAGAGTATGTAGTTACACAAGGCATTTACCTTTTGTTGTGTCCAAATAAAGCACTATTAAAAATGGTATATGTTTAAACTGCAAAACAAATCCTATAATTAAATATGAGTTGATATGATTAACATTAAATGTGATGTAACATAACATCATGGTAATTTCAACAGATCAACTTTAATATGGGTTTGCTGAATCCATAGCGCTTTGTTTATTTTACTTATTATTCATCTTTACAAATGTCATTTTTCCCAGGGATCCACAACCTATTGTGGCAAGCCATATTTAAAAAATTGAACTAAATTTAGGTTTTAGACAAATTTTGCTTTATAGCAGGCAGAAAAAATGTAGCTATCTTATTTGAAAAGGTTGCTAATACCTGATCTATTGGATATAATTTTGGAAAATGAAATTAATAACTATTCAATTGTTTCAGTGAAGAGCCACTAACCTTCAAAAGGCAAATGCTTAAGATGCACTATGGATTCCACCAAACAGTGTATGCTAAAATGAAGTTACAACATTTTTATTCCACAGGCATAGAAAAAGTTCAGAGACAAAAACCCGTTGCACATGTCTGTGGGTCATGTAGGCCTGGACAAAAATACTAATAAAAAAATAAAATAAATAGATTAAATGAATTAATTAATTTTTTTTCACATTTTATCAGTGGTGAAAATTGTTTCAGATGCATAACTAACCGTGGTTAGTGCCTAAACAATCCGTGTATGGTTCGTTCTTTGGTTTTTCTGTCTTAAAATAAAAAGAACAATAAATCAAGGATGTTTTTTGGTTTTAAAAGCGAAATGTAAAAAACTTAATATTTAATATGAAATTCACAGTGATGGATTTTTAAATTAGCTTTTTAAATGTATAATGCAAAATCAGGGATTTGTTGTAATTTGTTGCAAAGCTGGAAGTATAGGTTTTAGGTCAGGAGTACACACTGCAGCCAGAGAGGCAGATCCGACAGTCTTTACACCACTTCTGATCCATTTCTTGGTGAAATGACGAAATGCAGTCATGTTGAAGTTGTTAATTCATCAATCTTCCACTAAAAAAATGAATAAAAAAAAAACATGGCCTTGTGTGTTTGCATGTGTTTTAAACAGTTTCATTTTAAATGGCGAGAATAAAAGTCTCAGTTTTCATGTCACTCAGAAAATCAAAGTATTTGATGAAGCCGGGCCAAGGTATATACATACATTTCAAAACTCTGATTTCAATTGGACTAAGGTAATAATTCGACTTACTCTTCCTGCATGTAAATGTACTGAGTATCATAACAGCTGTAAAAAACAATATATTGTTTGTATCTAATAATACTGTCATAGATACAGGTTTTAAAGTACAGATCAACAGTAATGTCGATTAAAATAGCTCAAAAAATAAATGAATTTAAAAGGGACATATGCCTCATTTACAGAACATGTTAATGAAGTTCTTTGCCAAAAATCCCTGTTGCATTATGAGTTTTCACCATCTTAATTCTTGATAATTTCAGTTATTTTAACAATAATATGCCTTGTCACTTTTATGGGTTTGCAGACCCCGCCCACGTTTGCCACACGAGAATGACATGGAATTGGAATCAGTGGGCGGAGCTTGACAGGCCATGTGTGGTTATATGCAAAGTCCTTATTGTGACGACATTGTAAGGGAATTTTGAAAAATTTCTGTCAGCAATAAAATTAGCAAAAAATGGATTGAATGATTTTCATTCATGTTTAGAAAGTTTATAGAAGCAGCAAAGACCCACACTGCAACACAGGAGGAAACAAGTGAAATGTGTATAATACTTTCTCTTTTAAAGGGTGTATTCTCTATGAAACATGAGCTGAATGTCAGTAGTGACAATCTGTGACCATTTATACATCATCAGGAGTTCCAGTAACAGACTGAAACAGACAGAACTGAAGCACATTCCTAAAATTTAAGGTAGAGAGAAAAAACCAGGGACAGTTGAGTTCCTCCCCTTCTCAGTCTTGTGATAAAGTTTTAGTTTCACCTTTGACCTTTTCAAATACCTAACCTGCCCAAAGCTGGATTGCTTCAAAACCAGTCTAAACCTCTGTCAACTCTCTGATAATACTACTCACTTTACTACACAACAGGGGTAGAGAGTGTGCTAAGATACGGTGTCTGATTAAAGGTACAGTATAATTAGATTAAAATAAGGCTCCTTCAAAGTGTACTCAATCATTTACTGAAACGGTAGATGGGATTTCTTCTCTGTGCAAAAAGGAAAAGAGAAAACTTTAATCACCAATAAGTTCAAAAGAAGCCCAACAAATGAAACAACAATACCAACATAAAACAGGTCTGTGCTCCTATCCAGAGTATGCTGGATGGGTGCGAAAAGTCTGATTGGATAACTGGGGGAGCAAAAAATGTCTTCAGCATACTGCTCAAAGGTCCTTTTTTTTCTTAAAGTCGGGTGCATTTAGAGCCACTGACAGGCAGGCAATCAACAAGCTGGAAGCCGGCAATGCCGCAAGTGTGGCCAGACAGAATCCATAGCTCAATACAGAGCACATGACAATCGACTGGGAGTTTGCAAGAAGGGCCCTGAGTGGCTCTCAGACTGACAGACGCCTGTGGTCTGATGAAGCACAACTGGAACTGTTTGAGCACATGAGGACACCTAGCAAAGCAAGATGCTGCATATCCTCTGTTATGGAGAGGAATCTCTTCTGCCATCTTCTGTTGGGGGTGAAGCATCAGAGCCTGAAAAGGCTTAACATGTCAGATAGAAGGCCGCTTACCATGTTCCTCATAAAATTAATGCCGGACAACCTAGAGTATCCTCTTCAGACTGTCAGAAGCCTCTACAGATCTGCTGCAATACTGACCACCACAGGAGTGTCATAAAAACAAAAAAAAAACTACTCAGGATTTGAGGTAAGGAGTCAAAGTAGACCCAAGAAAATGTCTAAATTTATAGGAATCTACTCTAAATCAGAAGAAGTTTGAAAGCATCAAAGCAATCTAAAAAACAGTTTGGAGGTACAAAGAATGGTGAGCAGATTGATGGAGGAAAAAAACTTTTTGAAATTGATCAGTTTAGAACGAGCCAGAAACAAACTCTTCCATTAACACTTCACTGAAACAGTAAACTACTGCAACGACGGCTTCATTCATAAAGAAATAATGCAGAGTTTGTTTGAACACGCCGCACAGACAAGGACTGAAATGCTGTAAAGAATGTTAATAATTAGGTGAGCTACCTCCAAGGCTAAGAATAAATGCATTCCAGCATATGAAGCAACATGTTCATTTGCTCCAGCAGTTCCTCAATTTATCACCAGAGGGCAGCATTACACAAGCAGAGGGCGGCTTTGAACTGTCCCTCAGAAGACAAAGAGCTCGAGAAATTAGCAGCATGAGCCGACTTGTTCACTCACAAACACCCAGAGGCTGATCAAAGTGGATCCCAACGTGCCCTCAGAGGCAGCAGGGCGGCCATTTTCCTCTATAGATGCGGGCCAGCAGCTTTAATGATGTGGGCTGCTGGGGGGGGCGCTCTGCCTCCTAATCGTCTTATCTTCAGCCAGAGAACCCACATCGCCTTTGATGCTGTTTGCTTTCTGCCTTCCCTCCCAGTGGTTGCTGACCATCCTGGATGCTGTTCTCTAAAGGCTGCTCAGCTTCATTGTGCACTCAGGATGTGTTCCCATCATGCACTGGTGAACATTTGTTGAATTGTCTGCACAAATACTCACATTACTACACCAAACTCAAAAAATTAAACAAATGCAGACAGGCCCACACACAAATCAGCTTCAAAGCAGACCCCCCCGCCCCAAAGTTCTGCTCAAAAAAGAGGCTGATGGTTGATTCTGAAGGCTGCAGAGGTAACATCTGGAGGAGGTTCCTCTCTTTTATTCTCATCTAAACTTAAAGTCATTAGCTGCACTTGACAGAAGACAAGATTGGCTGACGTTAGATGCTCAAAATATAATAACCAAATAATATGGCAGTATCATAGTAGTAACACTAAACTATTTTATCTGTACTCTACTCTTCTGTAACAGACATAATCCAAGAAAGTATTCGTCCTTTTTCACAAATGGACTATTTTTTATTTAAATTTAATTTAAAGTAGATCTCTAAAACATACAAAGCCTTTTTAAACAGACATGTTTTTAGACCATAAAAAAAATCATATCCACATTTTCCCAAATACATATAGAAGCATATTTCCTATAAAATGCGAGTCCAAAAACCTGACTGTAAAGATGTTCACGCTCTGGAAGTAAAACATGAATAAAATGTACCTGTTCTAGTGGTTTCTTGACATATGCATCTTTTACCTAAAGTCATTAAATGAGGCTGTTTCTGTAAAACCGATGCAAAAATACCCAACAAAAATATCAGGAGAAAAAAACGCTTCAGCATGACCAAACACTAATGTCTACCTGCCCTGCTTGTCTTTTTCATGCAACATCTCATGTGTCTGCATCAGGTGTCTGCAACCTTTACCATCCAAGGTGCCTTTTTGTCCTCAGTCCTTGCTAAAGAAAACTCCATTACAGCTGCAAATGTTTTGAAAATCTATTTCAAATGAATATCTATTTTAGGAAATTTGCTATAAATTTTTAAAACAGAAGCACCATTTTATTTCTATTTTAGGTTTTCAAATAAAATAAAGACCAATTTGCAGAAGAGGGTGAATGCATTTTGTTTTATGATATTTTATGCTTAATATTGATATTCTTTAAAAGGAGTGAAAGAAGCAGTTTCTAATCTAATGACAAGAAAAATAGATCATGCTTTTAGTTTCACTTTGTTGTGGACATAACTGCTTGCATTTTTAATTAGAATTATGTTTAAAAATAATAGTTGGATCTTGACCATTTCAGCCAACATTATTCATTAACAGCCATTGTGTAAAGTAAAGAGAATTGTGTTCTGGACCGAGGAGGACAAGACTTAGAGATGTCCTAGCTTCCAAATAAACTCCCAAGAATGGAACATTTTTCTGAAAACCTTGTTTAGAGAATGAGTTAAATCGGATGAAACCAAAACAGAAATCTGGGTCACAACTCCAAAAGACAGTTCTTGCACAAAATGCCCACTGAAAATGATTCAATTTGGGTCCAAAACCTGCAGGTGTCTCCTAGGAAGCTACAGATGAAGAGGAGGTCAATTAGAAGTAAAAGAAAAAAGTTAATCAGAAGAATGCTGTGGAGAAAAGACGTTCTCTCAGTTTGGAAAACGTTAGGAAGGGGGAGTAGAGATTTATGATCCAGTGGAGATGGAGAACCCTTATCAAAGAGGACTTCAACAAAGTACGAGAAAAGTATCAGAGTAGACCAATGCTTAGTCATGGTTCAGTATTCACAGAGTCAGCTTTCTATCGATGCAACATGACTCCAAATTATTGATGGGGAAATTAGCATGTTTATAGATTTTTTGTAGAGAATATTTAAAATATTCAAAAGCTAAATCTGGATCTGAAATACCAGTACATGATTCTGCTTGACATGCTACAAAGCATCCCATCCAGGAGTGGCCTTCATTTCCCGCTCTGATTGGCTGTGCCCCCCAGAGAAGAGATAATGAGGAGCATAACAACTATGTGTGCCAAGAATGTTTCCCACTGTGCGTAATAACGCACATTAAAGCAGATTTGGTGCTTGAACTGTTAAAAATACAGCAGCTATAAGCATTTTTAGAGGGGGCCTCAAATTTTCCGGGATTTCAGCTATTAATAAGCCGCTGTGGTCCCCAACCCTGGCCAATACCAGGGGTCCACCGTAGTTTTACAGGGTGTCCATAAATATGGAAGGAGATTATTACAGATTTCTTCCCTCTTATAATTTTGGATAATTTTCTGTTGAACTGCACATGACAGATGTGACATTAAAGTGGGCAACAATATGTGAGGAAAAGAAAGAAGCACATTTCAGCATATGTCCATGTCAAAAACAATTCAATAGTGAAATAGGTCAAATTAATAATGTACAAGATCGTTGGGAAGGAATACGCTAGACTGAAAGGGTGGGTTTGTTTCCGCATGCTTTAAACTGGAATTGGGTGAAATCCCGTATTCATGTGTTGTAAGTGAGGATGAAACAACAGACATCGCCTTTCTGCGTCTTTCTACCATTTTTCTAATGACAGGATGGGCTGGCAGCAGGGTGTCTGCTGTACGCCTCCTTCAAACGAAGATCTGCTCACGCCAAAGCGGTGCTGGAGTCTGTCAAATTACAGTGGGATCCCACCTCACTTCCTCTCCCTCTCCCCTTGATCTGTCTGCCGTTTGTTTTCACCGCCAGCCTCTTCCCATCCTTCAGTCCGTCTGTCAGTGTTAAAGAAGCACAACTTCTCAAAGACCCAACAGCGTTTCTCACACCACAGCATGGCCAGCAGGTGCCTCACGTTTTTGGAGCGACATTGAAACTTGAGCAAAGCCTCGACGACCTTTGTTGCGACAGATTTTCAAAATGGCTGCCGTCGTCGAATCTGCTGCAGTGTCTGAACGCGCCAAGAGCCTGGACGAGCGACGCTTTCTGTAAGTGCTTAAAAGAATAGCTGAGGCTACGTCATTTCATGTGCATTTCTTCCACATATTGGAACATTTGTGACGTATGTTGAGCTGATAAGAAGCAGCGGATCTCAGAGGCCATTTTCTACTGCGACCAACAATAGAGGTCTCCAAAGAAGCGCTGCCTTAGCGCTTCCCCTCCCATACTCCTCATCCCTGCTTTGTCCATATCTAGCTCATCCACTATTTTTCTCTCATCCAACAGCCCCCAACCCCTCTTGATCCCTCTATCTCTTAGCACCCCCCCACCCTAACCCTTCTCCCTCTCCTCCTTTTCTGTCCGGCCCTCCTCTTCTTGCTCCAGAACTGTCAGATGGTATTAGCTCCTTTCACGCTCATGGCCTGTAGGAATAACAGCCGTGAACCTTGCCGAACAGCGTTATTCTCCTGCTCCAGTTAGCTCTCCACTCAGCACAGGCTGTTGCACAAATACCACTGTTATTCACATTGTGCCCCCTTCACTTACACAACATGCCCCAGTAAAAGGGCAAAGTTAGGCAGACGCAATCGTCAGCAGAGAAGGTCATGCTACTGAGAAAAGATGTGCATACACTGTATAACACGATCACGCTCACTTAGTAATTATCAGCTTGCCCCCTCCGACTCAAGGATCGGCCCACAGCTTTGCTAAGATCTGGCTGACGTGGATCAAAAATGGATCCTCTCTTTATCTACTTTTGGAGCCATAGGCTTGAAAATTTGTTAAATATTTCATGCTCAGCTTATTTCCCATGAAGCGTTGGCTGCAGGGAAAGTTGTAGTTGGTATTAAAAGCCCACTGTGACCAAAGAGCTGTAAAAATGAGCACAAGTTTTTTATTATGTGGAGAAACAGACTAGAATGATTCAGGCACACGTGTAACTGATGCTTCATACAGGCTGCCAGTTGACAGGCCAGGGCCTGACTTCCAGTCTGAGAAAAAATACGTCATAGCATTTTTAAAACATCTTAAACTTTTTATACGTAATATAGGAATCGTAAAAAAGGAAAACCTTTTTAATTCTAGGGTTTGAAGCATCAGAACAAACAAAAAAATTATCAGATCTTTGACTGCTTCTCAAGTTATTTAAATCTAACCTAAAACGGTCAATGTAATTAATTCCTAAAACAGAGATCAACCCTCTTATAGGAAACATTTCTGGACTTAAGTGACCAGATCAGGAACACTATGGGGGTCAGAAATTGTGTTAGTTGGGTCAATGAGGTCCACATTGCAATGTACATGTTTGTTAACACGAAACCAGAATTATGAGGTCCATCTGTCGCTCTATGTTGGTCCAGGAGGAGAGAAAGGTGCCAGTCAGTGACTCGATGAAATCTGCTGGGATTCCCTAGATAGAAAATGTTTAAACTGATTGGAAAGTATTCACGATTGAATTGAAACGGCTTTTCATGTACAGTACCTTAATATGAGATCTGTGGTCAATCGGAGCTATAACAATACCTCATAATAAACCACAACAGCCTATTTTAGGGAAAAAACACAAATGTGTACAAATATCTGCCACACCAGATTAAAAGCTGCAGTTGTTTTAATGTTTAATTACCATATGTAAGGCTTGGTGAAGAGGAAATTGTCGGGAAAAGATTGGTGTTTGGGGAAGCTTCGATTTGATTAACATTTCAACGAGGTGGAAACACTTCGTCCGTCCTCTCAACAATCTTCAAAAAAGACTTCAAGTTTGGACCATCAGCTTTTATTACCTCTGACAGCTTTTTTTTGTCTCATTGCATTGAGAGTTTTTCAGGCTGCCGTCGCCAACGTCTCACCATTGATTCATTGCGGTCAAGGGTACATGAAGCCGCTGGCGCTCTATATCCTTCTTTAAAAGTCAGATCGACTGCTTTAACCTACAAGCGGCATCATATCCATTTCTTCAACTGTTTTCCATAATGAGCATTGGTGCATGAAAACTTTTTTTCGCTAACCGTCTCACTCTCGTAATATCTAAATCAATCAATCAATCAAACTTTATTTATAAAGCCCTTTTCAAACAGAGTTTTTCAAACTGCTTTACAGATTTAAAATGACCCCAAAACCCCCCATACAAAAACCAAAAAAAAAAAATCATCATTGCAACTACACCCCCCCTCCCAACCCATCAGCCACACACACACACTTAAAAGCTACAAAAACAGCGGGCTGAGTACAGATGAGCCAGGAAACTCCATCATGGAGCCATCTGCATCGGCAGCAGCAGATCAACATCAGCAGCCAAGGCACCGACCCAGGGCGCCCAGAGGAGGGAGGGATGGTACCTCCATCCAAGCACTACCTGGGGGGCACCCAGGCAGCCACAGCCGACCACCGGCCACGATGCAGGGGGCCCCCAGAGAGGAAACACTGGGAGGAAGATGAAAATAAGTTAAAATATAAAGTGCATGAAGTGTAAAACAATAAGTGTAAAATCATGATAAGATAGAATCAAGATAAAAATGCAAAGCAGATTAATAAATAAACAGTTGAAGCTAAAATATAAATTAAATCAGGTAAAACATGCTGACCAGTTAAACAAATATTAATAAATAATAATCTGTTAAAAGCTCGGCTTAAAAGGTGAGTGTTGAGCCTGCTTTCAAAAACATGAACGTTCTCTGCGGCCCTGAGATCCTCTGGCAGCCTGTTCCAGAGGTGAGGGCCATATTAATGGGAAGACGCCTCACCATGAGTCTGTGTCCTGACTTTGGGGATGACAAGGAGACGGCTGCTAGAGGAGCGCAGAGACCACGAGGGTTCATACGGTAAAAGCATATCTGAAAGATAAGAAGGCCCAAGACCATTAAGACACTTAAAAACCATAAGAAGAAACTTAAAATGGATCCTAAAACATAGGGGGAGCCAATGCAGTGATTCTAAGACCGATGTAATGAGCTCCTGCCTCCTGGTCTTCATCAGGACATGAGCTGCTGAATTTATTGAAAGCTGTAAACTTGAGGCATTGTTTGAAATGGTACTTCCCCTTTAAGCTTTTAGCTGTCAATTTAATAGATAGACTGTGACTTTACACATCCTTGGCATAGTTTTTGTGTGTGACCAACAGGATCTTTGGCTCCTCTCAGACACAGAGACTAATCTGCCAGCTATGAGCACGCTGCAGTCTGCCACATATTTGTAGCGATCAGGTCGGTATGAAGGACATTTCCTCTGCGGTTCAACTGTAAAGCTACACTTGGGCTGAATTCTGGCAAACATGAGCTGAGTTGCCCTACACCTCCGGGAGGACACACTGGACAGAACGTGAAAAGTGGGCACATCCAGGGAAAAGTGGACCAGCCATACTGTGTCTGCCACTTCGTCTTGTAAAAAGGAGGGAAAGCCTCTGAAGGTCATTGAAAAATAAGTTCCCGAAGCACATTAAAAGTCCTATATTATGCTATTTTACAGCTTTTAATGTCTGGGATACTGATGTATATGACACAATGTTACCGTTGGTGATATAGAGTAAAAATGTACCCTTAAATATAGCTTATATCCTAGATTTATTCTTTGAACAGGAAGTAAGCCGCTTGGTTTCATTAAAATCTTGCCTCCCTCCCTGTGAGTGCCGCCCACTTCATGATGTAGCCTTGAGCCCTGGTTTAACTGCAGTTAAGCAGCATGGGCAATGAGTAATGTTATAATCCACATTATGACTATAATTTTAAAGAAACATTTAAGTAATTTAAATTAAAGGCTTATTGTGATGCTCTTTACGTTTTACACTTTTATGAAACTACTTTATTAATGGCTCAAACGTTTGGTTTATTTTTTGTGTTAACATCAGGTCAATAATGCTGATTTCTGCAGCCAAAGCTACCAGCTTCTCACCGATAACAGTCTATAAAGTGTTTGCAGCACGGCCCGGATGCGTTGTACCTGAATGCAAAAGCAGCGTTATAAGTTCACATAAGCAGCTTCATAAATGACTAACACACATTAGCATGTAGCTAGCGTTCACTTACTGCTCTGACTGCATCATCAGGCGTCTTTATTGTTGGGATTGATCCGGTAGCAAGTGTTAATCTCTCTGGCAGTCCACTTTGGCTGGCCAAGGTTCAGAAAGCAGACATTGGATTGACAGTCAAATATAAAAATGTTCTAGCTTGTTAGATGCAGGATTCCACTGAGAAATTCCAGCAATTCCCGGCGATTTGAGTTTTCTTTGTAATTCTCGCAGCCAAATGGGCATTTTCGCCAAAAAATTTTAGAAAGTAAAATACTACAAAAACAGTGGTGTGAGCTGCAAGAGTCCGAAGCAGCACCTGTGAGAAAGGGTGTGTGTGTGTTTGATCCACAGGGGTGGCGTGGACAGGTCGGGCACTTCCTAGTTTTACAGCATTACGTAAACTACGTCACCATGTTATGAGTCAGTCGTTTTCCAGGAGAGAGCAGTGCAGCTGCTCAGAGTGAGGGATTCAGGAGGATTACAGAGAAATGTGTGAATTAAACCCAAAACGACTGTGGTGGGGTTTTTAAAAAAAGCTAATTCCCTGATATCTGATGAGATAAATGTAAAAAAAGATCTTTTAAAAATGTATAATTTCCGGTTTCCCGTCCGATCCCGTGGATTATTTCCTGTCCTTCACATGTCATAATCCTCTGGTCAAGCTGCTCCTGCTCTGTTGCTCAGGGGAACAAACTCCTCTTTTCTGATGAGAACAAATGTTGCATCTCATTTGGAAACCAAGGTCCCAAAGTCTGGAAGAAAATTTGAGAGGAACACATTCCAAGATGGCTGAAGTTCACTGGTGTTGGTCCACCGGCCTTTATTAAGTCCAGTCATCTACTTGGTTTTCATAAGATGTAAACCATAATCATCAACATTATAACAAATACAGGCTTGAAACATTTCACTTTGCAGGTAATGAGTCTATGTGACATTAGTTTCACCGCTTAAGTTGAATTACTGAAATAAAAGACCTTTTGCACCATATTCTTCTTTTTTGTGTTTCACCTGTAGGAAGTTAAGTAACTGTTCAATGTAAATGGAGGAAAATTGCAAACCTACTTTTGTAGGGGCTATCTGCACTATGGGCAAGGCAATTAAGTTTGACAAGTAAGCATAGATTAATACAAACATGAGGAGATTGCAATTTCTCATCACTGTGCTCGGCAAACTCAGCATGGAAGGAAGGCTTAGAGGCTAATAATCAAAGCAGATTAGCTTGAGCTCTGATGGATGCGACACAAGTCTGCTAATCATCAGCGTGATAAGCATGAATCATCCGATCAGAGTCAGAAATGAGCAGTGGGTTCCAAATTATGATTTTGATGGAATGATTTTGGTATCAGCCGCCCATCAAAGTGCAGCTCTTCGGCTTTCATTTACTTCCTCCAGTCCATGTCACAGTAATTCCTTCGTATTAATATAGTATGAGATTGATTTATCAACAGTTTGCGCCTGTTAAAACCAACGCAAACAGCACAGCGTCGCAAAATCAGGCCGTACCTGATTTACTTCCATGCCGCAGAGAGCATTGCGCCCGTTAAACCGAAAGCAAGACGCGCACAATCCATTTAGTGCTTTTCTCTAATATGAATATGCAATATGGCCGTTTCTGCAAGATGACGAAAAATATTTGGAAGAGAGAGGCAAATAAGTAGGAGTTCCAGGCACAGTGTGATTTACTAAGATTAAAAATCTTTGCGCCGAATATTGTAGAAACTCATTTTTACAGCTTCTGAAATGCACGTCTTAACTTTGCGGCACCACATCCAACATAAGTTTATTACTGACAAACAAAAAATGTAATTCACACACAAAACAACCTAAGAGTAAGCAACACTGTAATGACCATAACCCTGTCAGTTATGTAAATATTTACCTGTTTTTTTTCTCCCCTAAAGACGCTTCATAACTCACTTCGTTCTCAGTGCATCTCCACCTGATGAAGACATGCTGAGCGTAGTCAGTTATGATCCTTGTGGATCCTCATTAGGTTCCGCTCACACTGGTTATTCTACCTTGTTTCCGATTAATACAATGTAGTAATTATGTACAATAACCATGGAAGGTGGCTTGGAAGGTGAAGGTGACAGTTTTACCCGTGGTAATCAGAGCACTCGGGGCAGTCACCCCCAAACTGGAGGAATGGCTCCAGCAGATCCCTGGAAGAACCTCAGACATCTCAGTCCAGAAAAGTGCAGAACTTGGAACAGCAAAGATACTGGGCAGGACCCTCAAGCTCCCAGGCCTCTGGTAGAGGACCAAAGCTTGGAATGGGAAACACCGCCCACAATGGGCGAGAGGGGAATTTATTTTTATATATACAACATTTAAAAAACAAAATTCATAAATTTCAGATCACATGTTTTCAAGATTACATTTTATTTTCTAAAAATAAGTACAATACGGGCATCTTAGTGACCTTGTTCTAGACATGCTGGAGCTTTAATAAATCTGACTCTGGATTACGATGCCAGCATGGAGCAGAACATGTACAACACACGTATGTACTTGACGTATGTACTTTTTGGCTTCCATAGCCTGCTTCTGAGGAAAAAAACAACGCATGGGCTTCCTCTGTTGCCGTACGTTCTGAACTATGGTGGATCGTAACTAGAAAGTGGCTTGGCTTTATTAGCTAGATAAAGCTAGACAACGTTGACATCGGGTGCATCAGTGCCCATTATTCAGATGTGTTCTGAGTTTGGGGAGTTTAACCATTTGCTCCAGGAGCTGCATATGGATGAGGTTCGCTTTCAGTGCTACTTCCGTCTGTCCCGCACCTAATTTCACGACCTCCTCGGCCGAATCGGAGCTTAAATCTCCCACCAGGACACCAACTACAGGTTCTCTGTTCCTCTTTAGGAGCGCCTCTCCATCTGACTTCGGTAAGTGTTATTTCTGATTTTTGAAATCTGCGTTGGTTGAAAATGTTTTCACTGGACCCGCGCTTCATTCAAGATACGAGTAAAGTGACATAACTACAGTGAGACGCTCTGATTGGTTGCCGCACTGCGTTAACTGCATTGGATCCGTCAAAAGTTAGCTGAACTTCTGCGTTGCTGCGTTGCCGTATGTAACGCAAGTGAAGTTGACGGAGCCAATGTACACAACGCAGCGCAGAGACTTTGACGGACCTCTGACGTATTCTACCATAGACTTTACATGTAATCTTGCCGCAACTAACGAATTGATACGTATGCAGTTTTTCCTCTTTTTTGCCACAGAACCATCATGAATCAGCATATTCCTCCTCTCTCTAGTAGTGGCATCGCTCAAATTCGCGGGTCGCAAACTTCTCAGTTGAATACTGCTCATTGCGCCTGTTTTGAATCGCTCATGCAATCTCACACACCCACAAATTAACCTACACGTGCAAAATGTTTGCGGCAAACACTATTTTGTGGTCATTATTAAGAATCTAGATAAATCAGGCCCTATGTGTAGGACAGAGCATATTAAGCCTGGTGAGGAAGAGTGGGCGGAAACACAGGAGTTTCAGGGTACCGGCGTGACTGATCTCTGGCCCTCTTCCCTGTGATTTAGCATCAAAATGACAGACTTGGCCCTGATTGGGCTACGGGTGGAGAGCTAATGACATGCTGCGTGGGCTAACGTGACTATTAACCCACTCTGAGCAGCAGGAACTGACAAGAACACAATTCTGTCATTACGCTCAGAGGAGACCTTTAATCAGGGAGGCAGGGACAGTAGTCACCCTGGATTCAGCAGGGAGACACTGACGTCAGACATGCTCTATCTTTCCTCATGCTTTAGGGAGCTGTTGTGTCACTGATCAGCATTTCTTTGGTGGTTAAAAGTTTTATGGATGGCTGCTAAACAAACACTCACTCAAACACTAAATGCATGGAATAGTTGCATGATTTAGTTTTTCAGCCTCGACTTTGTTTCATTTTCACGGTGCAGAACTTGTGTTTTTAGCCGCATATTTAATAATAATGCACAAATCTCTTTAATGCTGTACGAACATCTGAATTAAGACATATGCTCTCCTTTAAGTCGAAGGAGGGGGGTATCCATTAATGCTGACAAGTCAAGCTCAAAGCCTGCAGCTCAAATCCAGAACATTATAACTTTAACATCACATTTTATATTCAATATAACTGCTGATAGTACCCCAACTTTATGCACGCTGCTCAAATAACGTTCTCTTGAACAGATCCATGTGTGAGCAACTCTGCTGTGATGAAATGATCAAAGCTTCACACAGGAGTCATCTCACTTATTCACACCTTCATTCAGTCCTCAGAGTTTCAGCAGCTCAGACTCTGATCAAAAACCCTGAAATATGGAGCAAAGTAAAGATTTTTACCATAGCTAGTGGTGTGTTCACGGATGTCTACATTTTCATATAATTTTAAGAGGAATTTGAGTGAATGTTAAGGTTTTATTCACCAATGTTTTCAGCCGTCTTAAATGGGGCTATGGTGAAATGATTTTTGTAGAATCAATTACTAAAAAGGGGAGGAAGACATCAGAAAGATATTATTAGATTATGAAGTGATTCTTTTTGCTGCACCCCCCATTTAGTTTTTTTTTCATTTATTCCATGGTTACTTTCAACTTTTATTTCTATTCAATTTGTATGTATTGAAATATCTAAACAAATTTGTCCCATTCCCCCGATTTATCTCAAACAAAAATAAACCAACATATGATCAAAATATGTTTCATATTCAAATCAAGGTCGTATTTTTCAATGAAAGCTACAAGAAATGTGTGTTGGCACTACAAGTATAATATAGGGTGACCATATCTTGCTTTCCCTAACCTATGACACCTGGTCCAATCCTTAGACCCATATTCTGTTTACTAAAGGACGACTTCTGAAATGCTCCATGTGGTTAGAAAGAATATTGAAATTAATTTCAGATTAGGCTTTTAAAAGAAAGCCATTACAAAAATATATTTAAAGTATCTGAAAATAAAAAGCATACTAATCTTCTGCATTAGAAGATTAACCTGTAACAACAATAGCTCACTTTTTAAGTCATACGACACAAAAATGACTCAACAAAGACTAAGACAGATTATCAGTTTTATTTTAGGAAGTACTTGTCCAATGCAGAGACAGACATTTCGTAATAATTTAATGATTTGCTAATGATAGCTTTATCAATACTTTATGTCCCAGCCAGCCCTTTAAAGACATAGATGATCTCTATTTGGCACAAAATGGAAATAAGTTGCGCGATATAACCTAAAATCAATATGACGGTATATTGAGCAGTTCACCTTGATAATGGTAAGTGGACGACAACGACCACAACCCCCTTATGTAGTCAAGGTCCAGCAGTGGCTTAACTCAATTATGTGCTTTAAAGCGTGATGGCTTCCTACCATTGAACAGCTTCAAACAGCCTTTTAATTCAGGGTTTGATTCCCACTCCTTTCTGTATTTCTTAGAGTCCTGTTTGGACTCAGAGGGGTGACCAAAAAGACCATGAGGAAGTGACGTGGGGCTGTAAGTGTAATCTGTGATTTTAGTGTGCAGTTGTATTTTAGACAAATATTTAGCATTTACATCGGAGCACAGGATCAGCCAGCAGCGGCTTCAATCAGTGTGGCAATGTTCCGGACTAAATGGGGTTAATATCTGCTCTCACTGGCAGGACCAGTGCGGGCGGAGCTACAGCTTGCTGGGCTTGGGAGCGCTCCGGGTCGACTGCATCTCTGCTGCTCAGTGAAAGCAGTAACTTTCCCCAGCATTACAGTCTCAAAGCATCCAATAACGCCACAAAGAGTAACTATACTTATAGCTAGTCACTTCTTTAAAAAGGATTCAATGAAGGAGTCTAAACACTCACTAAATATAGCAACACAGCTGCTACACTGGTAGTGCTGTTCTCAATCTGGAGAGATGAAGTCACATGACTGTACGTAGTCACATGACTCAATGAATCACTCATCTCTCAAAAGGGGCATGAGCACCTCTAAACTGAAAGACATCTTTTCATTGAAAATTTACCGGCATGGTCAAAATGACGTCTATAACAGTCATACATTTTGGTATCGGTAAATTTCGTTAAGTTAAGCCAACTACTTATTTTTTGAATCCATAAACACTGCTCATATGTTGTATGAAATGTTATATTTGTTCTCTTAATAGTGGGAGGTTGAGTTTCAGTCACACCCCTCTCCCTCACAATGGTTCATTCCAACTGCGTTGTCCGAGCTACACTCACTATCGTAGCGTCACTTGCCTACTGCACTTGCTATGATGCAGCGCAGACAGTTACACACGCAGGCATGTCACATCAAGAGTCAGGGCATCAAAAACGGAAAGAAAAGAAGGAAAGATAAGACAGAACTCCAAAGTCAACAGTATGTCACACAGTTTTTCAAAAAGAAAGGTTGCTTGCTCTACTCCTGTATTTCAAAACTTTCAGACTTCATTTATTTTTATTGCTACATGACCTGCTTTTATCTAGCTATCTTAGTAAAATAATTGCTGAATTATGATTAACATCCAACATAATAACATCTCTGCTGTTTTGGGGTAATCATGTCTCATAGACACAGATTCACCTGCCGCTGCACACCAACCTCCTCCTTCCCCCACGGCCCCCGTCTCAGCCGAACAAGTCGAGCCTCTAAATACGTCTTACCAACACGTGTTCTCCACATGATGATAACTTCACAAACAAAAAGTAATAGACATGCCTTCTGTGAAGTGACAGTGCTGCTGCTACGATCTATAGTGTCAAACTTGACGTCCTTAATATGAATTCCCCCAGAAAAAAAATATAAAATTGAATAAAAGATGTGTGTAGTTACCTTTAGCTATAATAAGTTTACAAAAGTTTAATATTTTATATCAAGAAAACTCAATTGGGCAATAAGAGAATGTTTTGTGTGTATGCATGTGTGTTTGTATGTTGACTTACACAGATGCAGAGTCAGCATTATTGTCTGCACCTCGTCCTCGTACTAATGACCCGCCGGGCCTTTATAAAGGGATCATACAACACATAACTTTATTAGACCTGGATAACAAACGGTTGGTTTCTGGTTCACTACTTGTTTAGTCCTGGACCGGTTGAGGTCTGGCATTACTCCTGGTTGTTTCTTGATTTTGGCCTTTTTGTCCGAGCTAGTTTTAGTCCTGTACTGATTTAGTAATGGGTTAGTTTTAGCTGATGTCTCCTGATTGAGTACTTTGACCCAGCTAAAGCTGGTTCACATGAAGTATATATCAGTATATGTACATTATGTTCTGTTGTGCTTGCAATTGCAATAATATGTTCTCCCTTTTCTGTAAACAAGTACATATTTCCATAGTTTTTTCTTCTTTTTTGTAGGCTTTGTACTCATCTTTAGACATTTTAACAATGAAATGCGATTAGTATCTTTTTAAAGTATACAGGGCGTGATTATTGGGTTAAAATGTATCTGTAGAAAATCTAGGGAGCTCAGACATTTTGGTTTTTCTTAGGCCCCAGAATTTCTCGTGGCACCCCTGGTAAACACATAATGTAAATCAACTATTTTCTTAAGATGCAACCAGCAAGGTATTTGCCTCTACTGATTCTAGGATTAAACAGAGCAGCGGCTGTGGGCTGGAGCTTGGAAGTTTGTAGGGTTCCACCTACTTCAGGGTGAAATGATCCTGGACAAACCTGCCGTGCTGCTCCCTGTTAATGAATCCCGGTTAGCGTTAATCGGCTTGAAGTAGAAGATGAGAGGACTTTACTGCAAAATGCCATTTCACACAGTGTCAAATACACAGCACATTTATCCTAATGCTGCTGTGTGATATTACTGGGAAGCTGTGCTAAATATATGGGTAGACTCTGAACAATTAATGTGAATACATTCCTATTTTAACTCTTAGGTTGTCATGCATCCACACATAACTTTGTTGAGATATTCATCACCAAGTTAGTAGAATAACGTTAATGAACTATTAATGAATTATTTAATTATTATTAATTATTATATCCAAAGTGAAGAAAGGCCTGCACCACATATTGTACTAACTAACAGGAGATATATCTGACTGAAAGTTCTGCTGTTTGGCAAATTTTCTCCAAAAATATGAACATTTTATAAAGTTTAGCAGACAGACACGTATATTTAAATCCGTATGAGTTTTCTAGTTAAACTTTTAGCCTTGATATATATTAAGATTTGTCACTTAAAGCTGAGTGAGTCAAAAGCCCTAAGTAGCTGAGGACTTCAAATGAAAGCAACAATATTATGAGTCATATAACAAGCAGAGTATTTAGTTGGATCACCAGTGTTTGGATCTGCACATATAACCAACACAAGCAAAAACAGTCCAATAGAAACTATTCATTGTTGATATCTGATGGCTTGAACTTATTATGAATGCAGAGATTTTTTAAATGTTAGATTCTGAAATGCTGCCACAATCTTCCTGATATTTGAAAAAAAAATTATTCCAAGTGGAAGTAAGGTTTACTCAGTCAGTGTTGCTACCCAGACTTTTTTGTGGCTTACATAATTAAAGAGGAAGTACAGGTTTTTTTTCAACTTGCACCTTATTTTTGGTATGTAATTCGTTAGTTTACTCACCCAGAAAATTCTGCTGCGACTTGAAGTCCTGCAGGAGAAGTTTGGATCCATTTGCAATTAGCACATATCCATGTAATGGGAGCTTTGCAGGCCCGGCAGGTACTGCCTCTAAATAAGGTATTATCTGCCACAAAACTCCTTCATTTGTCTACTGGAGCCTACGGAACATTTTCCTATTTATTCCTATTAATCATTAGTTTCCCAACATAACGGTCGGTCTATGGTTAATGAACTATATTGCCGGGCCTCTAAATACAAAATTAATTCCCCTATTCCCCCCATTTGTATTGGCTCACTCATGTATGTGTCGACAGATAATTGGCTGATTTGTATTTCTTGTGTGTGTTGTATTGTTTGAAGGCTTTATGCTGAAACACGTTGCTCTTAATAAAGTGGATCTAAGCCGAGCTTCCATTGATAAGAGTTCACACTGACAGAGAAAAGTTGGCATGCGTTAACAAATCTGCAATTTAATAATCCATTATTTCATAAAAGCGTTTTAAGTTAACATTATGGAGATGTCTTACATTTACTTTTACGGCGTTGCCAAGACTGAGCTTCCTTTATTTTTATATTTTATACACTTTATTTCTTAACTTATTTTCATCTTCCTCCCAGTGTTTCCTCTCTGGGGCCCCCTGCATCGGGGCCGGTGGTCGCCTGTTGCTGCCTGGGTGCCCCCCAGGTAGTGCTTGGAAGGAGGTACCCTTCCCTCCCTCCCTCCCTCCACTGGGCGCCCTGGGTCGGTGTCTTGGCTGCTGCTGTTGATCTGCTGCTGCCGATGCAGATAGCTCAACGATGGCGTTTCCTGGCTCATCTGTGCTCAGCCCGCTGTTTTTGTAGCTTTTAAGTGTGTGTGTGTGTGCGTGTGTGTGTGGCTGACGGGTTGGGAGGGGGGGTGTAGGTGCGATGATGATTTTATTTTTTGTTTTTGAAGGGGGTGTTGGGGGGTTGTGGGGTCATTTTAAATCTGTAAAGCACTTTGAGAAACTGTGTTTGAAAAGGTTATAAATAAATAAATAAATAAATAAATAAATGAATAAATTTTGATTTGATTCCTTTATAGTCCACAGCGGCAGGATGCTGTCGTCAGAAATAAAGGCTGACGTCTAAAATAAGGTTTCAGTAGCAATGCCCCATTCCAATTCAAGTGCAGTGTTAAGTTCTTACCTGAAAGTTTTAGTAGAAAATGAATATTTTTTACTAAACTGTACTAACATGGCAAAAATAATAATCAAACAAAGCCCCCTGAGATGACATTTGTTGTGAATTGGTGCTGTATAAATAAAAGTGAATTAAATTGTATTAGTTATATTCTATAAAGACAGATTTTGTTATCACAAAGATTCTGTTCTAAACATTTGCCAAGCTCAGTAGGCTAAATCACAGTGCCCATGCCCAAATAGTGGTCAGCAGACAGACTTGGGGCTCGGCTTGAAACTTAGATCTCACAATCAAACCACAGGACTCCAAACCAAAAGGAAGTGATGCGTACTGTTGAAAGTTGGTTGTGGATCACTGGTTTGCATGTCATTGAGTGAATTAAGTATTTTAACACCGTCAACTTACATTAGTGTCCAAATGCGGATTACAATCAACCTATCATGAATGCTACATCTGATTTCAACAGATTACATCTATAAAGATCAACTATCCACAAATCAGTTCTTTCTACTTACATTCTACCATCATGAGCACACAGGACTTATGGGCTGGAATGGGTTCTACCATCAGCAGTAAAGACATTGATGAGGTAACAAATACAGGTGCTATCACTAGAAAATCAAGGAGATGTAAAAGGACTATCAGTTGATCTCATATAGGTGTGGAGAATTATGAGAAAAATCAGTGAGCAACAACCGGCGGGGCTTATTGATATGAAGGAGGTTGGGAGGACAATCACCGAGAACACAATGGGAAACAAATCACACTGTACTTAAAGGGAACAGTGAAGCTCCCTGCTATAAAAGCCACATCTAAAGGCAGGTCGGTTTGCCAGTCAACTCTTTATGGCTCAGGGAAGACTTTGGTACACTGCTGTGGTCTAATGATACCAATATATGAGCCGTTTGAGACAACCAAATCCACTTTGTTTTTATAGGTCGAAAATGGAGAATATAGGAGCTAAAGAAAACTTTCCACACAGTCAAGCCTCATTGGAAAAACATGTGTTGGACATTTTTTTCTAAAAAAAACAACTTAACAGAATGATTTAGCTGCAATGAAAGCCAAACTAGAATAAGAACCTTTTTCTCTAAGCCAACATTTTTTGAGGGGTCATTGGTGGGTCGTCACGATGACAACGTCCCAAATTATACAATGAAAGGCAATAAAAGAACGGATAAAGAAGCAGCACATTAAGATAGGACCAGTCTCCAAACCACAACTCTGCAGAAAAGGTTTTGGGTGTGTGGGAGTTAAAACGTTTGCATGCTAAGTGGGAGCCAATGTTAATGTAATCGTTGCGACCAACAGCACTTGGATTAGGATTCATGTACCACTGAAGAAGTAAATTCTTTTTTTAGAGGAAAAGAAAAAGTTGACAAAAAAAACTTGAGAGAAGCTTAGACTGTGCAGAAATCTTTCTGGTACCCATGTTTGTGCATTTTAATAATTCCAAGTAGAGTTGCAAATTGTAATACAGCCATGAAGGGGAGAAGGGACAGAGCTCAGCAGGCCGACTGAGAATAGCATCAGGGCTTTAACTTTGAGATTAACCTTTATTTCCATGCTGATTATCAGAGCTGTAAAATTAGTATTGAAATAGGTGATAACAGCAGTGGAAGAAAAACACTAGCACAGAATTCCAGATTATTGAGAACTTTGTTGGTATCTTAAAAGATTGCTTTCATCATGCAGCACTTCATAAAACACAAAAGCATTTTTACTTACCCAGATTACTTTCATTGATTGCATCTGTGGAAACAGAAAGCAAAAGTTTTATCAATATACATGATAAACCGAGTCAGAATGTCTGGCCATACTTAAACGATGAGACTACAGGATGATTCAGGAGTAATGTTATGTCTATGTGCTTAGCCGGGAAACTTTCTGACATGCAGGGGCCTGCACTGGGAAAAGAAACAGGTATGCATACTGAACCCAGATCAGGATCACATAGATGCAAGCAAATCCCTGTTACTCTGGGTACATCTCCAATGTTCTGGATTTCATCTAGCTCAACTAAAACAACAAGAGATCTCCTAAAAACTACAAACACACAGATTTGACTGTATCCCAACTAGTATCAATTTTCTTGACTTGAAGATTAACTGTCGCTTTTAGTGTGCTGGTGTGTTGGGACTGACTGGTGTAACTCCACAGCCCAAGGCGTACATACGTCATAAGGACGTTACCAACACACACACACACACACACACACACGCTCATATTCATATTATGTTTGGTTGAACAATCTCACAAAGCCTGCACTCCAAAACAACAGCTTCAAACACACCTTTACATATTCCTTCATTTTATCTCCTTTCATTCTTCAGAAAATGAAGTTGTCATGACAGAAAAAAGTGAGTCTTTTTTTTTCTGGTTGGTATTTTGTCATCAATATAACTTCTGAATTATGAATATTATACTTGCATTGGTCATGAGGTGCGTGGATGATTCCTATAATTACTCAAAAGATTTGATTAGAAAATATTCTCAGGGCAGAATCTTTGCTTTCATTCTTCTTTTATTTCATATATCTTCATCGTCCCCAAACACCAAATTTATTTTCTGCATCCAGCCATGCATTTAACAGGGACCAGCCTGCTTACATGTCGCTTCCATTAACGGTGACCAGTAGAGATGGGAGATGTTGAGTGGAAAACCAGAGGGAAACAACCCAAACGTTCCAAGTTTAGGTCTTTAATAAAAAAAGAGACTTGACATTTTTCTACAAACCAAGTTATCGTAGCATAACAGTACAACGTGAAAAATAAAATTGCAGACAGATATTTGATGCTTCCAAACCTAAAACAAAATTCACCAAACTTTCCAAAGCATTCTGCAGCAGCTACTGTGGCGCCAAACAGAAAAAAAACAGAACAAAAAACATTGATAATGCTGTGCTCTGTTCATCCACAGCAGAGTACGGCACAAATAAAAAGGAAATGGCTGCAAAACCAAGAAAAAAACTAAACATAGCATAATGAGAGAGGGAAAGAGAAAAAAGACACTAACAATGAGATTTGTCATTTGGAGAGCAGCGTGTAGCTTGTGAGTCCCAATTCGACCGCATGGATATCCGTCACAGCGTGCTGCAGTTCAAGGTTCACAGATTACAGCTGTGACCCGAGTGCAGAATGAGCTCCACAAAGCTGCGGCCCTTCACACCAAGGTAGGACCTGCACGCCACGCCAAAGCTCTTTGCCTGGAGCAGCAACATGAATGAATGGAGCTAATCTATTACTGGGTCATCAGGAATCAGAAACAAACCTGAGTCCGGATGTGAATAAAAGCGTCTTTATGCATGGTTTTTAAGAGGAAAATAAATGACTTGGCAGAAATATGTTGACATGAGTTGGTGAACTTTTACATGATCTGATTAGAATATCTACAAGGAGCTCCCATCTGAATTAATTGAAGAATTATTCAATAGAGAACTTAATTATGAAAACGTCCTGAAGTTCCAACCCTACTGGTGCATTTACATAATTCTGTGGTATTCTTGTTGGCATTGTATTAATTTAACGTGATAATAGCTTCACTCTAAAAAAAAAAAAACATCCTAATATTAAAAGTACCTTTTTTTGATACACATTAAGTCAAATATTTCTTGCTCTAAAATCCAGAATGGTTGCCATGACTAACCCTAGATCACTGTGTATAAAAAATGAAATGCATATATTTTTCAAAATCTTGCTACAGGATGACATGTGAATGGAAACTTGATGACAGTTGATTTTTCTACCAATAGGAAATTGTATTTCTATCGAAGTCATGACACTATGAGACTTATCCACCATAAAGAAGCCTTTTCAAACACAGCAACTGCATTTGTGAACGGGTAACATTGTTGCCTTCCAAACTGCAACATGCCTGCCCTTACCCCACATCATCTAAAGGCTACACAGCCCTGCCTTCCTCATCAGCAGCTCAGTGAAATTCTCCTGACATCCCCACACCGAGCGCCGACAGCGGGGCAGCCTTACACGGCAAAAAACAGTGACATCACTCAAACAAGAGCGAAACAAAAATAGGCCACAGCTGTTTGGATCTTTAGGCTACAAATTAGACTCAATATGTCACCCACGATCACATCACAGGAAGGACGGAGTGAGGAAACCTTCTGCTCTGGAATAGGCTGCGGCTGCCGCTTTCTGCTCCATTCCATTCTCTGCTCCGCTTCCCACACATGCAAGCAGAGCTCATGCTAATTTGTGTTAGACGGAGAGCGAACGACAGAGCGTGTATTGGTGGGGTATGGATGAATTATGGAAGGATTTAAATAATAAATAGGCCCCTTTTTAACCATACGAAAAAGCCCTGAAAGGGAGGAGGGGTACTCAGGGAGGTGGTGGGACACTTTGTGGAAAACATAATCTCAAAACAGAACTGGGGCATATGAATTATACCTTACTGGGTCCATTATTGCTTATCAAAGCATCAAATGAATTATTCCATCCATGGGAGCCTTTATGAATGTATGTTTAGCCCTGCTACAGTCCCACTTCAACAGGAAAACAGAAGCAGTGAGTGATGCTTCCCTGTGTATATAGAAATAGAGATGAAACACCTGGGAGGACTCACATAGCTGTCAGCATGCAGACATTAAGCCTCCACACAGAAAAAACAGCTCAAGAAGCATTTAATTATGCACATACTACATTTACATCAAAAGAGTAGGAAAACTAAACGTAAAGCTTTTCCATACCCGTACGCTAATCCAAAGTGGAAATGTGAGACCCAATCAAGAGATGGCTGAGGAAAGAGGAGGATTGTGGGTGATCAAAATGTCAAATCTATCAGAACACTCATTAACACTAATTACACGAATCCCAGTGAACTGGTAGAAAAATAGGTGAAAAAAATGATAATCAGATTTTAACCAGTTGAAATGACTTGTAGACATGAAATAGAACCAGGTCACCCAGATTTTAAAGAGTTGTGGGGACATCATAATGACAGGAAAATATGTATTGGTTCCAACCAATGTTGTCATCATAATATTAAAAAATATATACAAATGCTTCTGTTTGTTTTCCTAGTATGATGTAGCAAGGTGAAACATCAGAACTCTGCTCCCCAAAAGTCAGACTAAACTACAGTCCAACAAGGTTAGGGCTTTAGTTTGAATGAACCTTACAATGAAGAAAAGTTATTTTTGTGATATACAACGATAATATACTAAGTACCACTATAGCATTATTATAAACAAATTAATGTGACGCAGAACAACAAAATAAAAAAATAAATAATCAATTTACTATTTGAGTTATTGGTTATTGCTGCAAAAAATTTGTAATTTGCATTAATTGAAAAATGCTTTTTATTATACTCCACACATTTAGGGTATTGCCAGCTATGTAATAATTCTCTGCATCTGTTTGTTTTATATTTGTTAAAAATTGGACCTTTGATAAAAGTTGTGGATTGTAACCCAATGAATCGAATTCCAATTGTTCTTTGCAAAAAAATTTTTTTCCAAGATGGATGAACTGCAATTGAATCATTTGCCACAGTTTTCCCCTAAAGCCTAGTTTATACTC
The DNA here is from genome assembly GCA_028564705.1 of Apricaphanius iberus. Taxonomy (NCBI): domain Eukaryota; kingdom Metazoa; phylum Chordata; class Actinopteri; order Cyprinodontiformes; family Aphaniidae; genus Apricaphanius; species Apricaphanius iberus. The sequence goes on from JAPXFQ010002200.1 coordinate 946,099, forward strand.
CTCTGTCAGCGCGGGTGCACAGACACGCAGCGCCATCATCTGATGTCAGCAGAGGGTGACAGAGACATGCACAGTTTTTTATATGTCCGTCGAAAGCTACACAGAGCACAAGCCAGTGATTGGTCAGCACGCCACCTCCTTTAAATTTAAAAAAGCAAAAAGCCATGTGGTGAAGATATTTAGCAGCCGACATGGAGCAGATCGAAGAGCGGCTTCTGAAAGAAGTCCAAAGATATGAACATTTATACAAGCCTTACTGGAGAAGAATAAAAATGTGTAGCACATCTTGGATTCCTGGAAGTGAAATGTGATACACATTGGTTTGGAGATTGCAGCTGTTGTCCGGACGGGGAAATTGTCCCAAAAGTGGTACTAAACCAAACTGTGGGTCATAACGAACATTTGTCTCATTTACAGTATGTCTTTATCAAATCATATTCAAGCAACAATCTTTTGAAATAGGGAAAACAAAATGTAATATTTTATTGCTAAAACTGTGGCGCCTAAAGCCGTAAAGCTGTATTTATGTATCAAAGTTCAAACTAGAGGCTGACAGATATGGGTTTTTAAGGCCGTAGCCGATACCAATTTAAAAAAAATAAAAATTTGGTTGCAGATGGCTGATATCTAAAGCAGATTATTAAGACTAATATCCAAGGCTGAATATATATACTTTTTAGCAGCACAATGATTGTGAAAGAAAACTGAAAACTCACTGCGCGCAATATAAATTAAAAACTTTATAAAACGATTTAAATATTTATTGAACTTCAAATATAAGACAACATAAAAACAGACTCAAAACAGTAACCCGAGTGCAAATGGTTTCAGAACAGTAGGAAATAAAATTGATTCAAGTTTAAGTATACAAAATAAAATACATTCAAACAGTGACCAGAATAATGATGCAAATAGCTGGTTTAGGTAGAATCTGGACTTCAAGTAAATCCCACTACCAGTAGTAAATAATAAAAACCGAAAACAGATATAAAAATAGTGCCGACAATGATTAAACACAAAAGTTGAGCGTGAAATATGAGTGGGCTGGCTCATGTTGGTCAATAGAATTTAAGTTTCTGCATCATCGGCTGTCAATCAATGTTCGTGTGGCACTGTGAGGCCTCGCACACAGGTCGCTCCTTTTTACAGTCAGCATAATGGCAGAGAGAAGTTATGGAGAAGAACGCTTAGCCACTCCCTAGCTATCAAGAGCTACATCAGCTTCAGATAGACTAAAGTCACAGATAAATGCCCTAGAGTGTGGAGTAGGAGTTACATGAAATGTTTCACTGTGGATCAGAACACGGTCTTAACAGCTTCAGCAGCATCTTCATAAGGTATTTGGCTTTGTTTCTGAAGTTGATTTGCTCATATCAGACCTGAATTCATCTCCTTCCTGAGTGATATGATGGTTGGACATTCCCATCATGTCTATATTTCTATGTAATTCTTTGGAGAGATCAACACGGCAACTTCAAGCATCTGGAAATTGTTCCCAGGAATGTACCAGACCGCTGCAGCACCACAGTTCTCTTCCTGACATCTTGGCGGATTTTTTTGGACTTTCCCATTAAGGCAAACAAAGAAGCAAGTGTGTCCCAGGTGTGGCCTTAAAAATACATCCACAGGTGACTCAAATGTGCCCGTTAACCTATCAGAAGTTTCCAAAGCTATGACATCATCAGCTGATCTTTCCCCTAATTCTAGCTGATGTGAAACAAGAGAAGTTTGGTCTGATTTAACGTTCAACGGTGAGAAAAAAGGGTCCGGTTATGTGTCTTCTGGTTTAAACTGTACGTCCCAGAACGCCTGCAGCTGTAACTGCAATAATGGGCAGTTCAACATACATACAACATACTGAATCAGATGGACCGTATACAAATGTAATGTAGTGTGAAAAGTCTAGAAACCAAACGATCATTTCCATTACAGTTAGATATTACTTTAGCTTATCTATCACCATCTATCACTGGCTGCACATTGGTACAGTTGGTAGCACTGTTGCCTGGCAGCAAGAAGGTCCTGGGTTTGAATCCTGGCCTGGGATCTTTCTGCATGGAGTTTGCTTGTTCTCCTTGTGGATGAGTGGGTTCTCTCCAGGTACTCTGGCTTCTGCTCTCAGTCCAAAAACAGACAGTCAAGTTAATTGGTTTCTCTAAATTGCCCTTAGGTATAGGAGTGTTAGTGTGCATTGTTGTTTGGCCTGGGATGGACTGGTGACATGTCCAGGGTGTACCTAGCCTCTTGCCCAATGATTGCTGAGGACAGTCAGCATTCCTCCACAACCCTGCTATCAATGTAATGTATGGCTGGCAGGCTAAAAACTCCAACATTACATTAATTTGAATATATATTCATGTCTTGCCAAAGATTGTCAACTGGAGTTAGGTCCAGTCTTGACTCTACCACTCTACCACATGAATATGCTTTGAGCTAACCATCCTATTGGAGCTTCGGCGTAATTCTGGGGTTGGTAAAAGGATTGTTCCATGTTTTCCTGATTCCTGGTGGAGATAAGAAACCTCAAAGCGTGATGCTGATACAGTGTGCTCAGGGTGTTTTCTTCCATACATTAGGTTTTGCTTGTTGGCCAGAATGTTCTATGCTTTGTTTGCAGTTGTAATATGACAACATTTGAAGGAAGGTCAAGGAGCATGAGTAATTTTCCAAGGAATTGTAAGCAATCCGATCCTAAGTGCTTAAGTAGAAGCTTGTGATGACCAGAATCTACACCATGACATTGCACTTCCCCTACAGTAGGGTTCTCAATAACTTAGCAAACATTGTATAGAAATAAACAGGTGTTAAATTAAACCAGCCTGACCCACAGCTTTATACAGAAAAATACTATTTATACCACTGAAATTATAGGAATAAAAAGATTTCATAATTTTCTAATCTATGCAAACACTAGTGCCCTTCAACATGGTCCTAACATTTCAAAGTTTTTTCTTATTTTTTTTAGGCTAATCTAAAAATAACTTTAATGCTGCACTGATCTAGCTGTGTGGAGTCTTTTCTAATCCCTAACTCTAATAAGAAAAACACTTTCACAGTTTATACAGATTTAGGAAAAATCTGATTACTGCAGACAGCCAGCAATAATCATTACTTAAGTGCATGCACACAGAGTGATGGAGCCTAAAGCACTATTTTCTGCAGTGGGAAATGCACAGCAATTTGATGAGCTAAAGCACAAGCTTATAATAACAACTGTGGCATACATCAGGAGTAATTTATCACAGTAGGCTTTTGATCCAAAGAGGAAAACATCTGAGCAATTATTCAGAATATATGACAACTTTACTTCAGCACCAACAACCCTGACCTTCACAATTTTAACTACACAAAGTTGTGTTTGGTCTGAAGCTGGTACAGTATCTGTGGCCCAGGTTGGGGTTTCACTCCTTAGCTGTGCCTCCTGGGATGTCCTTTCACCCTTTAGTTCTCGGGCAGCGGGAGCTTCGGAATAGAAGGGTCACATTGCTGCTCATCCTCACACTGACTCCACTGGCCCCAACCTGACATCCAACCCCCCCAAACCCACTCTGCTCAAAGTGAAGGTCAAAGAGCTGGGGAGAATGCACTGAATGCCCGGATCAAAGTCCAGCGGCACCTAGAGGAATCTGAGACCTTCTCGACTCGTCCTCAGCTGTCACAATTCCAAATTCCTCAGCAGACAAGATGGCTGTAAAGTTTTAATGCAGATGGACATTTCCAGTATGCAAACAGCAAAAGAAAAGTAATCCAACTAGTTTGCAAAGCAATACTTAAAAGAAGTTCAACTAACAAAAAGTCTCCTCCTAGTTTCAAATAAAAAAAGGCTCTGCAATTGGTCAAAGACTGAAGCATTAGATTTTATTATATTCTGATCATTTTAATAAAATTACAGATGTTACCCTTTAGCAAGGTGTGGGTTGTCACAGAGCTCTGGGTTGATACAGATACCAAGTAAACTTCAAAGCAAATTGTATTATTCCTAGAAAAATACAAAATAAGAATGATATGTTTTGCTTGTATTTAAACAGCAGACGAGCTAAAGCTTTTTTACAGTGTTAATTTAACCAATGTCTTGTTCTTACTCGTTAGCACTACTCCCCTCAGAGCTCAGCACGTCTCAGAAGTGCTTCTTTGTTCTGTTCTGGGGTGTTTTAGAGGCAATAATACAAGTAGAGTAACGCATGATTTCAATGACGTCACTGCTGTGCTCCATCCCAGTTGGAGTCTGACTCAAAGCAATCTGCTTTTCCTTAGAAAACTTTCTGGCTGGTTTGAATACCTGGGCTGTATTGTTTGACAAGTGCCTTTAGATGACGTGTACTGAAATAGCATTATATCAATAAACCAAATTTAACAGTCTGAATGCATGACTTTTGAAATGTATATATAAATATTGCATCAAAGCAGACTAACATTGTGATGGCAACTTCAATTTGAAAGTGTTGTTCTAGCTGTTCTATTACCACAATCAGGAACTCCTGTGTTTCATCTCTATAGTTAGCCTGTTAGATGGAATTTCAAAGAGCCACACGTACACGAACAACAGCGCTAAAGATGCTAAAGGTCATGAGAAAAATGTTTCTACTACCATGCAGCGCTAACGCTATAATCAGATCTGAAGTAGGTCCAATAAAACTTGTTTTGTTTGTGTGACCTAATTTTGGGCCAGGAAGAATATATGCAATGCATACTGTATACTCTGACATCTATTCACACTCTGAAGCACCTTGCCATTTTAAAATCTCTAGCATTTCCACAAACACAATTCTGAATGACATTGCTGAAATGAGGAGACTTTTTTTCCATTTAGCCAGCATTTAGAAGTGTTTCATCTTATTGCTAAAATGACAGCTTTTAATGCTGCTGCATTTATAACCCGTTCCTCTTATCAGAGCTCCCCCCCTCCCCCCTCCAGACACTTGATGGAATTTGCCATCGCACAATGGTTGGAAAATACACTTCAAAGGAAATACGCATCTAATCTCCTCCACTCTGCACATTGCAAATTTGCTGTGGTAATAAGATCCTGCCTTCCCGAGCGTTCTTAAGGATCTGAACGAAGGATGAGAATTTCATCTCTCCTTTGCTCTCCTTCCTTCTGTTTCTCTCCATAGTTCTTTCTTTCAGAGTGGCTTTGCAAAGGAAGTGTGTGTTGGACATAGTGCTGCAGTTCAAGAGAATTCCTTCAACAGCAAAACACTGCATAAACGTTGGACCCCATCCTTATGTAAAAGCTCCATTTTACAGCTTTATTCTCCACACATACACAAACACACACATAAGAGGCACAACTGACAACACAGCACAGTGACCTAGTTTCCATGTGGCCCAGAAAGATCAAGCATGTAGGCACAAAAACCTGGTTCAGCGCTTCCAGTCACACCACTGCACATCAGCAAACAGCCAGGATAACCATCACACTACAACAAGGACTTCTAGCTGCAAAACCCACGACTCACACATCAGAGATGTGCCACTCAGATTTCAAGGTAGCTCCCGGTCCTCTTCAGAGCCATGAGACGAGTGGAAAAGCAAAAGGGAATGACAGAAGGTAACGCTGCGGGATGTGCTGCAACACTGTCCTGATCGACCCCACCACCCAACTTCCAGCATACTACAATCCACCACTCCATCCCCAGCAGGTTATCTTTATATGTGGGGAAGGTTATGGATGGAGATGCAATCTCAGAGTGTGCATTAGCACAACAAAGAAGTGTTTTAGAGACAAGCCCGGCAGAATAATTAGCTGATCTCTTCCTGAGATCCTGTGTTTGATACAGAAAAAACATGCTAATATGAGGACTTAGAGTTTAGTGTGAAAGGAGGAGATAATATGAGCCATGGACGAACAAAAAAGAATCACGGAGAAATTATGACTTTTCATTAACAAACTTACTCTGATAGATGGTAAAAACGGCAGAATTTCTTTAAGCTTGAAGAGCTAAATCCTGAAACACTTTTTCCACATATAAGAGGAATTAGGTTGTCAATTCGAACCCAGGATCTTGATGCTGCCAGGAAACAGAATTACCAAAATTATCCACCACAAAACACATTTATTATAACTGTTAATTATGAAATGTTATATTCTTTCTAAATGGAGGGTTAGGGTTAGGGAGTGACATTTGATCTATTAATGGTTTTGCTCTATGTAAAGCAAAAAACATATTTTTATACGGATATTGATAATCCCTTCTGTTCATTAGAAGGAAGACTGTGTCTCGGTGTCAGAAATGGTATCAAGTATTTTTGCAATCATAAAGTTTGAAAATGTTACATCTACCCTAATACTTAGTACAGGAAGGTTTCACAAGCGTAAATTAAAGAGAGTAGATCAAACTATAAACCAGAGGGCGTTCCCTTCTTTTCCTTTTGTAACAATATGTTTTAAGAAGGGAACTATTTTTTTATTTGTTTTGCATTTTAGGAATAAAAATCATTGCCATGCCTCATCAGTTTCCGGTGTGGAGGAACCAGGGCATTGTGACGAGAAATTTGCTAGCGGTACACAACAGCAATGGACAAAAAGATGTTGGACTGCTATTAAAGCAGTAACTCTGAGCAGCAGGGCTACATGAAAAGTCTATGCTAACTATGGATGCTTCGATACCCCAGCCTATACCAACAGCGGAACACCTAGCAGCTAAGTGTTCCTACATCCGCAAACGGCTTTTGCTTTCATTACCAGAAATCCAGCTGATACAACACGTGACTATTATGGCAAAGAGGACACAAGGTCAGAGAGGGGAATTAACACCGCTTGTGTTTCTGTGCTACCTGCTTTAGGACAACAAATGAAATGTAGCTACTGTGCTAATTCATTGATGCTCACCACTGACTGGCTGACAAATGTGGACTGTCCCAATTCAAAAAGACTTCTGATAAATAAATATATTTTTCCACTTAGACTGAGTAGCAAGTCTTTATGAAGCGAGAAGAACTGAATGGAAGAACAGCTGACCTGAAAGATAACATCCTGGTTCATGGATCATTCCAATCCTGACGAGGACTGACAAAGTGAGTGAAGTACCTCTAGACGGTCTCCTACGTCAATGGTTTCCAAACTTTCCAGTCTCTGACCCACAAAATAAAAACTTAAGGAGGCCCATGACCCCAACTCTTAATGGAGCATACAAGCATTTTTCAGGAGTTACTTAACTCAGAAAAAATGCTTAAAAAGTGGTACAAAGTAGTGCCGTCTGGATACTAACATTTAAAACTCGATTCGATACTGACAAAAAAAAACAACTTGATACTCGATTTCAATTTTAAGGTGACTTAAAAACACCCATTTATTGAACAACAAATAGCATTCCTTTAATCTAGCTACCCTTCATTTATAGTGCAAAAATGAAATGTAAACAATTCTTAAGTGTAAAAAATTTCACTTGAAAACTTTAAGCGAAATAGTTTACACTTATCAGCAGTGTTCTTAAAAGTGAATACAAGAATCTGGTAAAAGATAACAGTTTAAAACTTTAAATAAAGTAGCACAGCACTCTATATGAAAATATATTAACTATGTATTACTAATAATAGGGCTGTCAAACATTTTTTTATTACAATTTAGCTGTTTATTATTTAACATTCCTAGATATGGTAGAGCTAACCAAAATAAATGAACTAACGTTTAGATATCACCAGTCTGTTTTAAACATCACACAAATTAAATGTAATATAGACTTAGTAATCAAATGTCACAATTTCGTATTTCCCCTTAAGTAAACACTCGGCACATAAAACTAACTGTAACATTTCTTTGGAGGATCACATGTCGATGTGGCCCTGGGTAAGGCCCTTAACCTCAACTTACCGATCAAGGTTTGTATCGTTGTATTATGTGTGTGCTTGTGAGTCTGAATTCGTGTCAGGGTAGGAGGCCGTATTATTGAATAATAAATTCATCACTGATCTTTGGCTTTAACTGAGGTATCGTGCCAGCTTTTGCAATGGTAATCATCTGTTCCCTGCGGTAAACCATGGTCATGCCATGGTTATACATTATAAATGCTAAAAAAGTAAAGGATTACCAGCCAACATCCTTCCAACTTCATATGACAAAAACTTTGAAACAATACTGGCCCGAAATGCAATCTTTCCTCAAGAAAACAGAGAAACCATCAACTCAAAAATAACGCTTAATATGTAGCCAACAGAGCCACTCCAACATGCAGCAACTCAGAGCAGTGCAAGTCTTGATTTGATTTTTTTTAAATCAACAGTGTCAGCCAATATTAGTAATTTTTATAAATGTTGGTATCAGTCTGACAAATACAACTGGGCCGATATTAACAATTGATGTTTTCTATCTCCTGCTGTTTGTTTAAGTGTTTCAGGAGGGGGAAAGGACGGGTCGGACCTGTGGTCTTTCTTTGGGCATGTGAAAGTCATACAGGCAGGATGCTGGGGTTTTAACAGAAGCAGAGAAGTTATGTAGGTGGCAGTGTTGGTATTGAACAGTATGCTATCCTAGTTCTGTGACTGACATCAGAGTAGACAGGCAACATTGATGTAATAACCTGTGCTACTTTTATTGGTGCGAGGATGTCTCTGAATGTGTGTGTGTGTACAAATAATTGCATTTGTGTTCAGTTGGTGTATGAAAAAAAATATTTATGACCTTGAGGTGTACAGATGTGGTAGGGGCAGTGGAAGTTCTGCAGCAAAGAACAGGTGGACATGACTGTAAAAGGTCCCAGCAGCCCCAGGCAGACGACACAAGGCCATGCCTGAGGGCAGCCATATGCCGCACACAGAGGTAGGGTAAGGAAAGTAGCAGCAGCTCTGGGTGCTAACCCCCCCTAACACCGCCATCTCTTGCGGCCTCCTTTTAAATGTATGTTTCTCAACAAATAACCCTTTTCTCTAACCAAATGCTAGATATACTCTACATATTCCACAATGGGTCCATCACAATGATAGTAGACATCAAGCAGTTCTAGCGAAAGCAGCAATTGCTTTAGTTAGGTAGGTTTAAATACAAGCAAACAGAGTTGTCTCAGCTGCCTTGTGTGAAAAATATATTTAAAAAACCTTCTCACTGGTCCTCAGCTCATACTGAGAACATTGCTGCAGCTTTATCCGGAACATTTGCCAAAGACAACGGAGGATTTTCCTAAAGCTGGTAAAATCTAAAGCCTTTCCATTTTAACTTCCATTTCCCAGAACAGAAACTGTCCCATTGTTCAGTACTTCTTGGTGCAGCGCCTCAAGAGACGAGGGGGTACTTATGGTGCCTAGTTGGTTTGTTTGACAAAATGAAGTGAGAAAGGAATAATAAGCAGCAATGTTGCAATTTTGGACCCCAATCAACGCAAGTCCACCATAGCAGGTGAGACAGCAACCTGAACGTCTTAAACATCAGACTTTAATGTCAATGTAACAGATTTTGAAAAGATTATTTTATTTCGATATTACACAAATGAATAGAATTTTTTTTCAGATTTTATCACCAACAGCTTTGGATTTTAACAACTTTTAGTGTAGTTCAGCTTTAACTGTTTAATAGTGCAGTAAAGAAACCAAACTAGAATTTTCTTCCTCCTTTTAGCTTTCACCATGATGGTGATGAGTAACATTTGACTTAAAAACCAGGTGAGTAAAAAGCATCCACGTTCTTTAAGAGAGGGCAATGAAAACTGATGGGTGGATTGATTCGGCTGTCCTGACATCTGCCAAGATATCCACTTTAATATCTTCTGAGGATAACTAGGAGGCAAGCAGCATTTGTTAAAGCCAAACTAAAGATTAGGGTGGCAGTGTGCTGCTGAGCGTGGAGTGTTGAACATTATCCAGGTCAGAGTGATTTAATCAGGTGTGAATGAAAGCATTAGGCCACGCTCCAGGGCTCTGTATGCCATCATCGTTCAGGGGAGCAAAACTCACACATGTAAATTTGGCCTTATTTTTGGAATAAAATTACAGAAAGATTTTTGTTTGATTTGTTTCTTCATGGAAGCTATGAGCTCCTCATTTTTCAAAAGAAAAGAAAAGAACAAAGGAAATTACACAGACATTCTCATTTTAATTTAAATAAGTAACCAACTTTACCATTTTTGAAGCACAAATACAGCAGAACAAGAGACCAAATAATAAATCCAAAATTAAAATAAATATAAACATATTCAAAAACAATGTAAGCAGTTTTTAGAATCTGGTAACTCCTATATTTGAACAGCTTACCATTAAGAATGCTTGCTGCTTTTTTACATTATAGGTGCTTTCACACCTGTTCAGTGTGTTTCGCCCCATCATGCAGAGCATTGTGAGGTGATGTGAGTACAGTTATCATACCAGGGTCCAGACCCCAACAACCGTACATAGACTGTTTGGTGGAGGTGGTCTCAGTACGGTCCCAGATACATTCTACAGCAACTTGACTATGGTCTGAAAATGTTAAGTAGGGTTGGGCACCGAGAACCAGTTCCAAATGGGAACCGGTTCCTAACGTCCAGTTCTGGAACCGTTAAGATGTTTGCATTTTGATTCGTTTTTTAGTTCCTAATTGCCCACAGTGTGAGCAAACAAACTAGTGTGGCCCGGCACTAGTTTGTTTCTGGGGTTCGTATTAGGTATTACTCCGCCCAGCAAGCCCCGCGATATGTCACTTCTCTGAACCATAGACTGTATACTACTCTCAACAACATGGACTGTAGACGGCGCTTTAAATTCTGGCTTCATTTTAATCTAAAAAAGGATGGATTCGCACAGAGCAACACCTGTGATAAACTTATTAGCGCCAATGGAGGATGTAAAACAAACATGACAAACACCTTCAGCAGCTATATGGTATACAGTGTGGTAATAAGTTTACTGTGTTTGATGCGTCGCTCTCCTGCTCCCGTCGCTTCCTCCACTTCGGACAGTCAACCATCAGCCAGCAACTCTTCGTTGGAAATGGAATCCGGTTCATGAAAATGATGATTGCCTTATTCTGTCAAATCTGTTCATGGTTGTTAAACGCTCGCATAGTGATCCTAGCATAACCCGGCCTTCCATCGGACGCGTCAGCAGCTTGTTACAGGAGCAGCACGTTTCACTTGCGTATTCTGCTGCTTGGAAAATGGGTTATGGTTATGGTGTTTGGACCCAGTCGAGCCTGTGGTGTCTCTTCTATAGATTTGGGCTCCCTGCATCCACATGTAAAGCCTATTGTCACAAACCTTGGAGTAAAAATGGATAGTGATTTTAAACTTGATAAACAGATAAACTCGGTTGTTAAAACTAGTTTTTATCATCTGAGGCTTTTATCTAAAATTAAATCGGTGGAACCTTTTAAGAATTTTGGGTGTTTGATCCATGCTTTTATCTCGACCCGTTTGGACTACTGTAATGCACTTTATATTGGCATTAACCAGGCCTCCCTCGCCCGCTTACAGTTAGTCCAAAATGCGGCTGCTCGTCTGACCACATCACTCCCATTCTTGCTTTCCTTCATTGGCTCCCCATCCATTTTAGAATTTATTTTAAGATTTTATTGTTTGTTTTTAAGTCCCTAAATGGTCTGGCACCCAAATATATTTCTGATCTTATCCATGTTTACGCCCCCTTGAGAGCATTAAGATCGGTTGATCAGCTCCGTCTTGTGGTGCCAAATAGTAAAAGAAAGGCAAGGGGGGACCGTGCTTTTTCAGGGGTAGCTCCATGTCAAAATGGCCCCCACCCTGGATGCTTTTAAATCTCGTTTAAAAACTCATTTTTACTCCATGGCTTTTAATACTACATGAGAGTTGTTGTGGTCTTCTGTCTTCTGGGGGTTCGTAAGTAGGATAAACTCACCATCTTGCCCCATAAGCGCAGACACGTCACTCCGTGCTTTATCCTTCTTGACGTTTTTATAAAAAATGTGACTGGGGTCATACAGGATAGAGTGCTTCTCCACTTCAATGATCAACCAGTGGTCATAATTGATGAAACACAAATTAGACTCTCCAGCGAGGTACTGACTTCTCACCAGGCCACAAAGGGAGCAAACCGGAAAGCAGCATGCTTCTTTTATTTTGAAAATGTCTGGATGCCAAGCCGTCTGATTTCCTGTGCTCCCCCATCCAAAATGTCGAAATGTACACGTTTCAGTAGCACATAGAAAATAGGACTCCCGCATGTATTTAGAAAAAGTACTGCGATTCATACTTCTTTCGCCTCCAGTGTAAAGGACTCTATTGACTACAGCGATGGCTAACAGCTGTGTATTACGTGCTGCTGCTGTAAGGTGCTGCTGACGCATCCTGTGGAAGCGAGGGGTTAGGCAGTCAGCTGCTGCTACGTTATCCAGCCAGAGACCCCGGCCAGCAAATACCATGACAGCAGGGGGAAAGCTGTCAGCGGCGCAAATTGCGGAGTGCCTCAGAAAAGTAACGGCGTATGTGGTAAAAAGTCTGCAAACCCTTAGCGATGTAGAGTGGCCCACATTTAGGCAACGTTAATTAAAAAAGATTAACTTTAAGCTAAATAACTTAGCCAGTAGCTACTTTATCTACCCCTGACTTAAGTTACAGTAACAGTTCAGGTTTAATTGGCAGAACAAAAAAAAAGGCCTGTGTAAAGGCTTTTTCAAATGAAAAAATTATTTTGTTTTTTCTCTCCTGCACCTCAAAGAATCGTAATTGAGAACCGTTTAGAGCAGGAATCGATAGTGAGAATCGGAATCGTTAAAACCCAAACGATGCCCAAACCAAGTGATAAGACTCTGCACAATGCCTTCCTGAAGCCAGGTACGTGTTGCATCGTGGGATGTCGGAGGGTAAACTTACTGATAAACTACTGTGGGTCTTTTTGGGTTTTTTTTTTGTAAAGCCTTATCCTCAAAATCATTCAGCTGATACTTTTGGTAATTTAGGTAAATATGTGTGCTGCAGCTTGGGGATGATACATCGGACAGCATCCGAAAAGTGGACATGTCCAGGGGGAAAAAAAGAGGACGTCATTGCTAACATATTGTGATACATAAACAAGAGACACACTTCATGACAAAAGTGCAAAATATTCGCTTCAGTTTGTAAATTCTGCACTGCATGGCTGAAATACTGGCTGCAGTGGCACATTTCCAACGTTCTTTTTCCTAAAAATGTCCGGGTGGCAAACCGGATCTCAACATTTTGTCATTTTAATTATGATCAAAGATAATGAAATTTTTGACATTTTTAAATCTGCATCGATTTGGCACATTACAAAAAGCAATTAATTGATTTAATAGTAAAACATGGCAGTAATGTTTTTGTCATTCCATTACAACAAAAAGATGTTTTTGTTGCTGCACTCAACAGATAGATTCATAGATTCCTAATTATCTTATATCAATAGTTGCATGTAATAAAAGGTAGTCAAGGTAGTTTATATGTTTTGTAGAAAACTTAAATAGATACTAATATTTGCAGTTTGTGCTCCTACTATAAAATACCTTTAGGAAAGGCTAGGCAATTTTAATTCTAGAGCACATCTTTAAGAAAAGGTTAATTTAAGGTGCTTATTCAAGGTTTACTGTGAACTATATTGTATTTTTTATTAATACTGTTAATTGTGTCGTTTAGAGAAGATCAAATATGTGGCAAAACTGTATTAAAGAGAAAACTATTAGCTGACACTCTTTTCCATCTCTAAGGAGGGTTAGAAAAGATTAAAAGTGCAGCTGTTCAGGACAGAATTTCACTGCTTTTACCAGCTACTGAACAGTACAACAAAACAAGCAGCTGCAGCAGACAGATTATCGTCAACTTCACATTAGCTAGGTTATATTATGGATTTATTAAACAAAGGAGGTTGTAACTCACTTATACAATAGCAACTGTATCTACTGTAGCATTATTAGACAACCAATTACTTAGACAACCAGCTGCTAGCTAAAGAATGTTTAAATAGAGGCAAAAACAAATCCCTACATTGTTCTGTTATCACTAAAAATACGAGAATCAAATTTATGAAATATATTTAAGGTAGAAAGAGATAAGAGAGAACGTGAAAAGTATTTTTGTAGCCTTTCAAATCATTTAAAACAGAGATACACTCTTCCCATTTGTCCACAGCTAGATTGATTCCATGAAAAAGGAACAAAGAAACAAAGCAGACATTCTGTTCACACCCTACAAGTCCACATGATTTTAAACTTAACATAATACAATTATTAGCTTTCTTTGAAAAAAAGAAGATTCAAATTATACATAACATGGGCCTGATATGGGGTAAAAATGTATTTCTAAGTTCTATTTTCTCCTTATCGTGTTCACCAAGAAATTACAGTCCGAAAAATCAATCAGTTGATTGTTCTATCAGTTGTACACAGCTATTTACGTGGAAAGCACCACACTGAAGCTAGCCTCTGATTTTAGATGTCTTCAGATGTGTCAAGAATTTCAGATCATAAGCTAACGTCAGCTTCTTCCAATAACAGAACATGCCAGCTAACATTATATAACTCAGCTGCAACTTCAGGATCATGTTAGACAGATTAGTAATCATTCTCAGACACTGCTCATCCATGTACATGTTTACCTACTTTGTTGGGTCGGCTGATTGTGGCGCATCAACAGGAAGGATCAGTTTTGCTTTCGATTGACAGCATTGGGCGTTCCATCAGAATGAAGCCCAACAGGGTGCAGAATTTTTATTTCCAGCAGCGCATCACAAAATGACACCAGTCAGGGCTGCAAATTGTTACTTTATATTTTATTCTAGATTGGGATTTTTATTTCTTTTTATTTGTTTAGTTGTTATAGCAGTGCTCCCTTCAGGAGCTGGAAGTGATTGCGACTATATAACCTTATGAGTTAACTACACTGCTCAAAAAGTAAAGGGAACACTTAAACACAATGTAACTCCAAGTAAATTACATTTCTGTGAAATCAAACTGTCCACTTAGGAAGCAACAGCCATATTTGATTTGGATATTTACTTTTGATTTATAAAAAAATATATTATATCTACCAAGTTGTGAAAAAGTTTTAATATTTACCTTTCAATCAGGTGTGTGTCTTTGCCTGCTTGCTCTTTTAGAGTATGACTATAGGCCAAGTAATCAACTATCAACTATAAGTCTTTTTAAGAATAATAATCAGCTATCGGCCAAAGCCTAACCCCTAACCCAGTCGTTCTTTACTATTGACCCCTCTTTTTGACCATTAGCCAAGTAATCAACCATCGGCACATTAATTGGCATCGACCTTTTTCAAAAGAACTACTGGCTATCGGCCAAACCCACTATCTTCGTTCTCTTAATAGCTGGCATCGGTGTTTCTATGTATCAAACGAGTCAAAGATCCTGTTAGCCACAGCGCACAGCACTGAAATGGTTTCTGGATTTGGGCAAAATGGGTTTTTTTTTGGAAATCAAAATATACATTTGATTTCCATTTATAACTGTTGTGTGATTTTGTTATTAGCACATTCAACTATGTAAAGGCCAAAGTATTTAATAAGAACATTTCCTTCCTTTAGATCTGCAATGTATTCGTTTTTTTTAGTATTCCCTTTAATTTCTGATCATTGTATAAACTTTCTGAGTAGACTTCCATGTTGCTCTTCTGCATTCTTCATAAAAGGCTCATAAATGAACTTTAAGATAATGTTCTGATGTTTTTTACTCCTGCAGAATCATGCAAGTCCACATCTCGATGCATACATCTTTTTTCCCCATTTCCTGGTTGATATGCTTTCAGATTCTTTCCTTTTCACACATCTGCCATGCTATGCAAGATGTCTCCTCTCTGTAGGCTGCTGAAATGATCAAGCTGCTCTACTGGTCAGACTAGTGACTGTGAAGCCATTGTAGTAAGGTGGGTACTCCTTATGTTCAATAAACAAGTTTAGATAGAGATAATTGGAGCATGGTACGAAGTGTGCCAGGAAGATATTCCTCACATCATTACACCACCAGTAACACGAAAGGGTGATACAAGGAAGGATAACTCAGTGCTTTCACGTTGTTCATGCCGAGTTCTGACTCTACCATCTGAATGTTCCATCTTGATCAGAACAGGCAACGCGGTCCAATCTGTTACATACCACTTTTAGCAAGTATGTACAACTTGTAGCCTCAGTGTTATGTTCGGAGCTATCAGGAATCCTGAACAATGTGGTACTCTGTGGGTGTAGCCCTTCAAGGTTGATCAGACCTTGCTTGTAACAAGTGGTTATTACTGGGTCATCAGCAGGTTCTGAAATTCTCAGACCTCCCATCTGGCACAAACAACCATGCCTCCTTCAAGTCATTTAAATCCTGTCTCCTCTAGTCTGATGCTTGAGTTGGACTTCGCCAAGTTGTCTTCACCATGTCCAGACCGTCAACTCATTGAGTTGCTGTCATGTGATTGGCAGATTCAGTATTTATGTTAACACTAAATTGGACAGGGTTATATATTAAAGTGGCCAGCAAGTGTAGTAAAGTGTCAAGCAGTCCAAAAGCCGCAGAACATACAGAGTAGGACACTGTAAGTTCCCCAGAGTAAAGTTAATTAAAATGCGATCGCCTACAATCATAGTAAAAACACAGAACACTGTTATACTTTATTAAAAGAAAGATCAAAACAGCATGGGAAGACGGTGGGTATTACATCCTTGTCCATATCAGACTCTACAGACATCTGTTAGCATGCTGAATGGTATAGAATGAAGGCTGAATGTGACACCGACAGCAAATGTATCCACCGTCTAATTTTTTTTTAAAAATTTTTTTAAGTAAACTGACTGGTCAGATGATGTTTTTACTGTTGCCTAAACCAAAAAAACTTAACTATGTCCTTTGAACAAATGAGACCAATGTAGAAATGTTTGGCTCCATGTTTCCATATAAAGCTTTTTCAGTTCGAGTTCATGTTTGCTTAATAAACAACAGAATTGTGAAATCTGTTGTGGGTTTTATGTACATTTGAGTCTAGATTAACTAATTCCAGAACTCGGTCAACCTTTAAAGTACTGGTTTCACGCAGGGTGCACATGTTCTTTCGAAATTCAGTTCAATTCCAAAATCCTTTACTTATCCCAAAGCAACATTAAACGTTGTAACTCATGTCATCAAAGTATCTTTAGTTGTTGTGGATGGGGATGCTGTAGGAAGGATCCATCTCCAGTAGTGGTCAGTCTTTCAACAAGTCTGAAAAGTCCTCTGACTGAAGACCGTAACAGTACGACAGTCTCATGACAGCTTTATAATATTAGCAGTAGGGACAATATTCCAAAATAACATGCCCTAGTAACACAATCAGTTGTTGGTAAACTCTGCTAATCCACCTCATTTGCTTTGCTGCTCCTCTTTAAACCTCTGTCTGGTTATATGGTTAGCCATAAGCATACTCTGATTTAAGATGTTAACAGTTGATGTTGACATGTTATGTATCACAACACATATCCAAAAGAAAAACCTTCCAGCTGCTTGGTAGCTAAAAGCAGAGGGAGTAATTGCCCAAGCCAGCAATGCCTCAACCAAAAGATGTACAAACCATATTGTAGAAAAAGAACCCATCAGAACCAACGGAACAGAGCAGCTTCAACATGCTGCCACAGTGCTGCAGTTCTAGGACCATAACATCATGGCTGGATGTTGCTATAACAAACTATTCCCACAGTCCTTCATACCTAGTGGCATGCTGGTTAAAAATCTTTCATGTATGTGTTTTTGTGGGAGGCCTGGGATTACCAGGGTTCATTAATACTCAGCATCATGACCTCATTTCTGACATTTATCTAAGCCTTTGATATTATGAGCCTGAAAAGTGTTTCACTAGTTCCTTTAACTCAAAAAGATAGACTGGATATAATTGATCAAATTGACCAAAAATGTTTTTCTTCTAGACACACATTGAACACAACAGAAGTTATCTGGTTTTCTTGGCTTTTATTAGCACCTGATGCCTTGTCCACATGTAGCAGAGTATCTCACAAAACAGAGATATTTTCCCAAAGTTTCCACACAAACAGCTGAAAACTCCAGCCAAAGTGAAGATCTGCGTTTTCTCCGTTTTCAGCGTCTACATGAGGACAGCTCTAACTGGAGTTTTAGGAGTCGCACCGTGGCTGTCTGGGACAAAAATGATCCAACATCATTTGTGTGCCCCGTGTTTCCAATCAAACAGCATTGATGTCCTCAGAGCTGTGATCGCATTGTTGATTTTCCAAGCTCTTTTTGCTTGATTGTTTTTAGAAGCTCTATTGCTGCCATATGAGAACTACTGCCCCCTACAGGTCCACACTTATAATCGTGGATGGGGATTTTATTTTTGAAAAAAACAAGGTGAGAAAAATATCTGTTTTCAAAGAAATCCGGCTTTGTGTCTTTAAGGCCTGATTTTCCTGTTGGTTTCTTAGTTTAGCTACCCGTTTACAGGTGAGTAATAATTGGGTTCACCTTTTCCCTTACCCAATTATTAAACAAATTCATGCTCTCCTGTTATTCATATACATAAGCCTTTGATCAGCCCATCCTTGGCGGTTAATGCTCTAATAAAGATAATCAGCTCCCAGGATATTTAAACAAATATGCCCCCTCCCCTTCCAGAAGGGTCCCTCTAACTCCGCCCACTTAGGCAACCATTCAATAGAGAAGGGTTTTGCTTTCAATGGTCTGAGCTCAGACCAATCACACGACACCCTAATTCCCTCTCCTTCCACCAGCTCTCAGGGCTTTAGCCAATCACAGCAGCCCTCTGCCCACACATGACTGTGTGGTGCCGTCTGTCAACTCCCTCATATATAGTGCATGCAAGAAAATGTGGAGCAGTTCAATAACTTGTGCTGCAGCCAGAGTTTTGTCAGTGCAAGGGTGTGTGTGTGAGTGTGTTTGTGTGGGTGGGGGTGGTGCATGTGGGAATGCATCCACTTGTTTACTTGCGTAGATGTACAGATGGAATGACGAACAGGGAGGGAAAGAGAGAAAGAAAGACAGACAGAAAGAGGTTTGGAAGAGAGTTGTATTTGCAAACTGCTGGCTGAATTCCTACTGGAGCCGTGAAAGATCAGACTGAGAGCCTGCGTGTCAGAAGTGAGAGAGAGAAGGGAGTGTGTGTGTGTGTGTGTGTGTGTGTGTTTGCACATCTGAGAGGAGAAACACAGAGAGACAGACAGAGAGAGAGGAAAAGGGGAGGGAGGAAGGGAGAGGAACCCGTTCAACCCATTTCAGCGGCAACTTTTCAGCCCGTCTTACATGAGGTCTGAACATGGACACTTTTCGCTCTCGTCTTCTCTGCCATCCCGTCGCCACGGTTCCCTGACATTCAGCTTTTAGGTATGTATCTGAACTACTTTTCCTCTAAACTTAACTCTGTTTCCTGGCTCATAATGTATCACTTCTTAATCACATAAAGCAGCATTTACATAAAGTAGAATAGAATCAAAAACTGAAGCTAAGAAAGTTCTTTTAATCCCTGCAAATGATATCCATTGAATAAGTATTCATTTTCATTTGCAGCAGGAATTTCTAACTGATCTTGTGTGTGTGTGTGTGTGTATGAGAGAGAGTTGGCGTTTCGTACGGTGTGTAAGAATTGAAACACAGGACACTTGAAATATGTGAACAGGGCGATTCTGTATGGCGATGCTGCACAAAGTGTAAAAAGTGTGTGATTGTGAGTGTGTACTTTCCTCCTCTCTGTGGGAATGCGGGCTGCGGTAGCCGGTAGCGATGTGTGACTGGAGAGGAACTGAGCCAGACAGTAGACAAAAGCAAGCAGGCCGACCAGACGGGGCAGGTCAGCCATTAGAGGCTGCAGTGAGGGGACAGGTCAGCCAGCTGCTGCCCCGCTCTGTGAGGGGGGGGGGGGGGGGGGGGGGGGGGGTATAGGAGTCGCCGCTGGAATTTGGGGGGGCGACCACGCTTCGCTTCATGAGAACTCCCAGCCTGCATGTTCGCCCCCCCCCCAAAAAAATGGTTGAATAAGACGAGTCCCCTCATTCAGTGCTGATGTCTGAATCAGTTTCGTCCAGCAGATTTTTGGATCTATGGACTAAGATAGATTAAAAGCTTTTCAAACCCAGAGTACCTACTTGTATGAGTGTGGAAGAAACGGCACCAAAGGAAGCCTCAACGTAGGAGGAGGTTAAATATAGCCGGAGACAAAAAGAGGAAGAATGGGAGAAACAGACATTTTCACACAGCTTGTCATTTTCTATTCCGCTTTTTTAACTGGTTTCTCCCGCTGGTCACTGGGTCCGGAATATATTCTGTGACAGGAAATGCTAGCTAACATTTTTTCTGTCTCCCGTTCTGCTTTTGTCCAAAGCTCTTAATCCTTTAGGAGAGGGGGGAAAAAAAGCTGTGTGGATTTGAGAATAATAAAAACAAATCTGTGGATCACAGATGTACACAATGGCTTCAGAGGAAATGCATCAGTTCACGTCAACCATAACTAGTCATGAGTAAAGAGCAGCTTCCTTCAGCTGGAGGAAGTCAAAGACGATTGGAATTACTTGAAAAACATCTGGAACAAAAACAAAAACTTTGACCTCAGGCTCTGAAAGAAAAAGAAATGTGTTGCTCCCCTGACGCTTTAACGCTGAATCGCTCTGAAATGCCACTACATGTAGCGTCTTGTTACTCAGAGAAACATTTCAACCCTCACCACCAGCACCGACTTCTGTCTGAAGTCATACACACAGTAGCTGCAGTCAGCAGAGGCTGTAGGTGCCCACAGACAGCTGGGGGTAAGCTCAGTGTTTTGTCTTTAAATGAGAGAGAAAACACCATGTTCTCATGGAGAGATTACCCAACGATAAAAAAAAGAGCAGATAGTCAAAGTCCTCTGCTGACAGAACGATAACGTTTGGACTCTGCAGAGGCGACTGAGGGATTCCGTGAGTTATCATGCCTATAATGGAGCTTGGAAGTTTTTTAAGGGACATTTGAGAAATCCACTATGACCACCTGATCAGCTGTTGAGTTCAGAGGAGGAACTCCATGACCCCGACCCCTCAGCTCCGGTCCAGGCCCAGAGCTGAGTGAGGCCTGTGTGAACTTTGCTCCTGGCTTTGGAGGAGTGGTGTGACCCCCTCTGCGCCCCTCGCTCCCTCACAGGGCCGTGTGGATACCTGGATTTGAATAGAAACCAGACAGAGATGCCTTCCTCGCCTACCCACCTCCCGTCCATCTCCCCTCCTCCTCCCCGGTCACCACTCTGGCGCGGGACAATGAGGATTTGTTGGTGCTCAGTCGTGAGCCTGCTGACACAAAGCGTGGAGCCTCCTGGTCCCAAGCCCAGAGTGGAGCACAGGGCGGGGGGCGGGAGTGTGTGTGTGTGTGTGTGTGCGTGGGTTTGAGGGGTGGGATTAGCAGACTAGAGCTCTGAGTTGGGGGATGGGGTCCTGAAACGAACAGGAAATTACAGCCTTTGATCAGGCAGAAGCAGATTCAGGAAGGCTGAACTTCTCCAGCTCGCTTACGCTCATGACTGGGCCTCCAAAACAAATCTGGGGAGAAAACACATCAGCAGCCTAATCTGTCACGTCCCCCCGCCTTCCGTGTCATTGTTAAATCAGTACCCAGGTAAGCAAACACAAAAGGTCACCAGTGGTGTTCACCCCCACACCCAACCCCCCCCGTTCCCATCTTCCCTCCCTTCCACGCCATCCCTCTGACTGCATCATGGGAATCCTATTAAGTTCCGTGTCTATCTGACCCACTTCTTTCATTCACTGAAAAATCATAGCTCAGTCTGTTTCTCGCTGCAGAAACCTCTCAGAACATTGAATTTATTTTTAGCTGTGCTCAAATATTTCAGAACCCACAAAGGCGTGGATAATGGTGTAAAAAATGTTGTTGCAATAAAGAGCAACAGGGACGGAGCGAAGGGTAACGTTTGACTTCGTTACACGCTCAGCTAATTTCATTTAGCTCGGGCCAGCCCAGAGTGTTTGACGAACCTCCAATGGCATTCCAGCCAAACAGGAGGACGACGACAACTGCTGAATCCGAACCCCTCCAGTGGCACTTCCAGAGAATCCTGGGAGCTCCTCGTGTGTGTTTGTGCTGGAGAGCGCGAGGCGCGGCGGTAATGTGTGTTCAGTGAATATCAGGGTCGATTAGAGAGCCCCGTCTGGCCGGGCTGCAGATTAGACAGGCGAAGCAGATACAGGCCGCGGGCTGGTCGTCTGGCGTTCTGACCCACATTGCTCTGATGTGCACGTCACTTCCCATTACGGTGACAACTGGTTGCCACATCAGCTGAGCGTGCTGCGATCTGCATGCCCTCCCCCTGGGCAAGGCCTCGCTTCCTCACTCCGTCATGCACATACTCCGACGGTTCAAGCAACTAGGAGCGTTGATGAATCACGGCACGCCACCACCATCCAGCACCTCGTTGATGTTGAAAGAACAAAAAACTCTGAGCTTCCAGATGTCTCATAAAGATTTAGGGACACATTACGCTTCGTTCATCAGTCCTGATTCATACCAGCTCTAAAGACAGATTAATAAACCTGGGAAACCAGAGATAAACAGACTAAATGTTTCCCCAGGACCTTACAGCTCGCACTGATCCAAGTTTGTTTTCTGGCATTGCTTCCCAACCCTTCTCTTAATCAACCCTTTACATATTCTCAGTCCTCTGCAGGCAGCTGAATGGGAGCTAAGTGTGAGACCTTCTCAACAAGCACTTGGGCCCTAAAATACATACCCTCAGCCAGCCCACCTGCCACAGGCACGCCTCTACAGTTCGCTGGCGTAGAAGAGGCAAGAAGCGGGTGGCGCACTCGCAGCTGGCTGACAGAGAGAAGTCTGTCAGTTTGTGGGCTGCCTGGAAGATAATTGGCGGCTACGGAGAGAAAAGCGGGCTCAGCAGCAGATAAGGGCTGCATGGAAAGCTCCGTAATCAGCACGGATTAGCAAATGATAAATCACCGGTTCACACGAGTGTGTGCTGTCACAGCTGGGAGAGCCGTAGAGAGAGGTAGGAAGGAGATATGAGAAAGAAAACATGAGGAAGAGGGGGACTGAAGAGCAGGGAAGATTGGGATGTCTTTTTTTGCTGTAATTCAAGAGCAAAACATCATAATAATATCCAGCAGGTCAGCAGCAGAGACAGGCTGAAGGGGGGCTGGAGGTAGAAGTAGGAGAAATTAAAAGCTGTGCCAACATTTCAGCTAATACAATCTTCTGCCTGTCAGATTACCTTCTTTAATCCAGAAAGGTTTTACGCCTCTTAGAAATGTGAAAGGAGACATGAATTCAGCAGAGATTTTCCTCTTCTGGTGTGTGTGTGTGTGTGTGTGTGGGATGGGGGGGAGTTAATTCTCTAGAGCAGCTCTCTAAATCACTGTCCTCAACAACTCTGCCGCACAGAGGATCATCCGATCCAAACCGCTGCGCTGTTCAACTCGTCGACTTTCACTGCGCTGAAAACTCCCAGGTCTTTAAAAATATTCCATCCTGTGTTTTCTCAGCAGCGCGGTAAGCTCCGTTTGGCCTTGTGTCAATACTATACATGCATCAGGTCAGCAGAGTGCAAACCAGAGGGGGGGGGGCAGCAATCTGCCCCGAATACATACAGGGGTAGGAGATTTTTTGTCATATTAAAAATTAAAATGCTTTTTATGAAAAATACCCAAAAATTGTAGCATTACTTTAACATCTCTTTACTTAGGTAAAGGTAAAAAGTAGCCGTCCATCGAACTACTAGAGTAAAAAGGTACTTGGAAAATAAGCTACTTGAGTATTGAGTAACATGTAATATTTTTTGAATTATTAAATCATTTATTATTATATTAAATCATCAGAAAGACAAATTATAAAGTTATGGGCAAAGTCTTGGATTTTATAGACTAAAATGGAAAAAAGATACAAAAAATAATTACGTACATTTTTTTTCAATGTTATACCAATACTTACAGCAGGTATTGGATAACTATATCCCATAACAAGCTATAAAGTATTTCCAGGGGCAATTTCTGATAATTACCATATTCACTTGAACTTTAAATGCAACAACAAGCTCTACAGACAGAAGATAACATTAGAAAACCAAAGCTGGCATAGAAACAGCTGGTCTCCATTAATAAACTGTGTGTGTGTGTGGGGGGGGGGGGGCTCTGGTGTATTTTTGGTTAAAATACGTTTGCCCTTCATTCAGAGCATTTGCTCAAAGTGGGCCAAATCCTCATATTTTACTCATGTTAGAGTAACGATACTTAATAATGTTACTCAAGTAAAAAGTATGGCAGAGCAAAACCACTCTTAAACGTACGTCTTTCCCCCAAAAGTTACTTGAGTAAATGTAACGTATTATTACCCACCTCTGTTCTTGTAGTCCGGTCAGAGGAGCATGGTGCTAAACACAGAAGTATTCTAAGAAACTGAACCTAAAGAGCAAATAAGGGATCATTCAAAACCTTTAATTATATATTAACTGTGTGCATGAGTGTTTGAAGGCCCTGGGGGGGGGGGGGGGGGGGGGGGGGCTGCTGAACAGACAGCTGCTGGACCCTTCTAAGTGACGTTCCGCCGTGCTTTTTCTGTCTCACACTCCACCATTGGCTCCACCACGGTCCTTTAACCTTTCTATGTGGTGGTGCGGGTTGCAGCAGCTCTTTCAGGCTAAAGGGTAGCACAGTTGAACTGTATAAAGCCATTGTCACACTCTCACCCCGCCTGTTCGACTGATAACTGAAATATGAAATCCAAGTTAGTACGTGGGATGTTGGCCACACTGCTGGTTCTAAATCTGTCAGACTGAGCCTACTTTTCTTTGATTTTGGGATAGGTGAGTGTGTGTGTGTGTGTATTTATGGTGGTGGTGGTGGGGGGGGGATCATTGTCTAGAGATGGTGGGTAAAAAAGCTAATCAGCATTCCCAACACATCACTGCATCGGCTAGACAGTTTAAACAAAGACAAGAAGCATCTCATTCCAGAGAGCTGCCATGCAAGCTTATTGTGTTTCTGATCTACAATAGTTACTCAGTTAGGAGGGAAACAAGCTGTGATTTGTCAAACAACAAAATATACATGTCTGAGGGGTACAAGCTCTGTGGCCGGGAGTGGGACATGGGGGGTAAAGACTGCTGGAGATAATAAAGCAGTGGCAGACACCAGAGAAACGTCACGCCTAAATCCAGGAGACAACCACAAAGGGCCCTCTCATCATGCTTTGATGGGAATCCTTTAAACTGCTAGAAACAGAGTCTGGGTTACATATTCATCAGCATGAGCCCTCTGTAATGAACCAACAAAGCTTTGGAGAGAAGAAAAGTAAAACATACCCTGCAGTTCTCTCACGCTTGCCAAAGGAGTGGATAAGTCAACCAGTGTCAGAGAGATGTGAGGTGATCAAGCAAGTCAAGGTTGGGTTCAAAGGTGCAGAGCAGAAAGTGAAGGGGAGAAGAAGAAAACAGAGCCGACACAAAGACAAGTCGCTCAAGGCGGGACAGGATAGAGGGAGGATGCTAGCTGCTGTAAGGAATGGATATTTAGTTCTAAGAGCTAAGGGTTAATGGGAAGACAGGAGCTGGTCTGACAACACAGAGATGCACATGAGCCCTCCCTGATTGGCTGGCAGCTTGACGCCTGCAATTGAATTGGAAGAAATGATTTCTCTAGAACAGTGTTGTCCTGGACATTACAGGTCCCGTCAGTGTTTTCACCCGGTTAGAGAGCATTTTACCCCCTTTAAACTTTTGGATTGATACTTGAGCTCAGAAAGACCTCTTCTTATTTAGTTTTTGTCCTTTAGAACGTCACACCAACTTCCAGACTGAGGTATGAAAACCAGAGGATGCTGGGTGGCTCAGTTAGTGAAGCATGAGTACTGCGTCGAGAACTACGGTATATTAACATACATGTTACATCCTTTACCAGTCATTTGCATTAAACTTGTACTGTCAAATATATAGAATCACAAACCAGGAAATGCTAAATATTGGGTTGTAGAATCATCAGCCTGACGTCAACATCTCTAGCCCCAATGTATCTACTTACATGCCCAAGCTAAACAGCAACGCTAATCTCCTATTTAAAGGCATCAGAGAAAACGTAGTAGTGTGACAGCTGAGTGTGATGGAATGTGACCCGGCTGAACCACTTAATCTCATTATTAACTTCTTAAATCGAGCTGATATTGAACCTAACAATGTAACTCAAAGCTTATTTTGCGAATGACACAGCAATTAAGGCATATTTGCTAAATCTGATCGAGCGTTCCTGTGAAGAGGATCACCCATGGTATGAGTGATTTTAGCGACTTAATTTCGAGCACGCTTCCATTAGGGGAGGCCTTACTATGCCAGCAAACTCTACAACAATGACTGGAAGGAGAAATGATGGGATGGGGAGACCGTGTGAGTGCTGGCCTATGCTGGCAGAGGCCCAACTGGAGTATATTTGAACAGGCATCTGAGCTATGCTGGGAGGGCTGGGTGGACTATGGACACACTTGAGAGCATAATATTTGGGTTATCAGCGGAAATGAGCAGGCATGAGGCAAGATGTGGATATCCAGTAGCAGGAATCGAAAAGGAGCATTTCCTCTCTACTACTCCCAGAGTGTAAAACAAAAAGTGAAAGAAATAAAAAGACAGACAATGGTTTTCATTTGGAAGAGCCCACGCAACTGTTAGTGTGTGGAGACTTACAATTTTTCTTTGGCCTAATTTAGGCCAAGGAACGGGCCAAAAACGTTAAAAAGATAAAAATATTGGTCAACTCTATACGTTGAAAAATATATATTAATTTGCAGCAGTAGAAATCATTTTTGAGGCAATATAATGATACATTTCCTTTGGGTGTGAAATGAAGAGATCTGAGATTTTTAATCCAGAAATACAATGAGAAACTCATCCTAATCCACCTAAATCCTCTCTGCTTCTGGGCTGTAGGCTGAGAACACATGTTCAGAAAGATGTCTTCATATTTTTGTAAAAATGATGCTCGTCTTAAAAGGCTCAATCCAACCTAAAGACCGCTCTTATTGCACAGGATTTCTTTCTTGGCTTGAAGGCTTTTCCCAAAGTGAATATACAGTAAGAATAATAAAAAAGAAATGTTCCAACTTGAGCGCATCTGTGTTGTACTTGGTTAGCTTCAGGCAGCAGAGAGTCGTGGCTACAGAGCAGCCAAATATGCAAGGCAATACGACAGAGAGTACAGAGTGTGCTTCTCATTGTCCAACCCGTGGAATGTGCTGACGACGCAGGCTTCATGCTGGTTCAGTCACAGTGTTGCTGCTGCTACCGCTCGCCTCAGGCCCCGGCAGACTCCTATGCTGGCCCAGCTATTTTTTGCACATTACACTTTTGAAAGTTTGTCAGTTATGCAAAGTTTCTGGGGACGCAGCCAGCACTGGTATGATCAGGAGAGTTCGACACGGAGACACGGCCACGCCTCTCACAGATGAATGAGCAAGTGTGCACACTGGCATACATTTCCCACAAGTTCTCCCCAAGTGCAGAGGGGGACGGAAGTTGAGTCAGTCCAAAGAAGGGAAAAAAAAAGGAGAGATTTGAGAATGGAAAACAGCTTCTCTGTGTGTCTCTGGCAAACAGCCAAGAGCTACAAATGCCAGGAAGGGAATCCACTGAAGCTGAAACCAGTAAAGAAAAAAAAGAAAACAATTACGAAACTGTTCTCACCTAGTGAGTGGAAAAGGACACAGGGAAACTCTCCACATCTGGCTGCTAAACTACCGTCTGAAGAAGAAGATCAAGGAACCAAACAGCTTTTCAATAATTGTTTAAATCTTTATCATCTGTGTTGCCCTAAAAAAAAATCTCTCAGCACGATTCCTTTCTCTGACTTTGGGCCTTTATATGGGAGACGCATCCATAAAAACAAAGATTCATAATTCATGAAACGCAGCAGACTGATAGATGCTACAGTTCCATACAGTGAGTGGCAATAAGGAGGTCTCCTCCATGGTCAGTGAACTGTGTCAAAGAGGGAGAGAGGGAATAGTGCCTCTCGTCTTAAAGTGATCATTTATTATGTAGAAAGCAGAACAGCAGGGGTCCTTCCTGGAAGCCTGTCAATTATAGGGAACTCGCTGCAAATCATCCCGTTCCTGTCCCCGCACTTTTTATCCAAATCTGTCAGAAGTGAGTGAACAACGTGACAACAACCGGCATCCTGTTCTTCAGCAACTTCAAAAACAGGTTTCAGTATCTGAGGATGCAGAGAGAGGAGCTGCAATGTTCCGAATCCTTGTGTCAGTGTTGAGAGGAGCAGGCAGAACAGAGACAGAGAAGCAGACAGACAGACAGACATACATACAGGGAGTGCATTAATAAAACATGACTGGATGATTTTCCGACCTCAAAGAGGCGAAGACAGGAAGCCGCACTCCCAGAGCAGCAGCTGAGGTTCAGCGCAGGGTAAAGGGAACAGTAATCTCTAACTAGCTCTGCGCTGCAGCACTCCTGTTAAAGCTGTGGGGCATGGCGGCGCCCTCTGATCACACGTGTACCACATCGTCTCTTTTCAATGAGCTTTTCTTGGCCTCACTTCCTTCTAATTATTCCTTTTCTGTTTCTTTCTGCCTTTCCTGCTGCAGGCTGAAGCGACCTGAGTTTTCTCTGCAGTTAACCAGGCGCTGATGACGGCATTCACCGTGTCTGCAGGACTGTGTAAAGCAACTCAAGACCTTTGCATCACCACCTCTCTTTGGAGAGTCATTTGAGCCGTTGCGGCTACAAGGTTAGCAACACGTCCTGGCATGGAAGTGCTCCACACATGCCAAGAGTGCAGTTCAAGAGTACACAAGCAGACAAAAAACTGGTTACACGAGGAGCACTTAATTTACCCGTCTTATTTTTCTTAGTATTGTCCAATAATGTGACATATGAGAAGGAACTACAAGACAGAGCAGGTTCGTAGAAATGACCATGCTTCAATCAGGATTGGGATTGATACCAAAGAGGCCAGCAACAGACAAGAGCGTCTGTACTTTTCCACTTGTGTTCCTCGATAGCAGCAATAAAAAGGTTAAGACAACTGAAAATGAACTCAGCTCTTATTTGTATTCAATCTGAAAGCGTTGATTTTTACCAATTATTAAAGAGCTGCCCATCAAACACGCAAAGCTACTGTAGTGCCCACAGGGAACATTCAACGCTGTCGGTGAGTTTGTGCTCTGAGGAAAACCATCGACCGTTGACTGTACCTTGAGGGACACCTCAGCACAGCGGATCCTCTGCTCAGAAACCCTTACCTGCGCTCCACATCCAACCTGTGGCCATCTTAACATCTAAGGCTGCAATAAACATTCATTGCTGTCGGTGGGTTTGCCCCAGAATAACTCACTGATCAATGAATGCAGACTGCGGTTCAAACACCTCCGCTGATGATGCTCACCAGAAGGAAAAAAAAACGGATTCAAAAATGATTCCAAGGATGATGTCTGCCGTTACTGAAGGAGGAACAGTGAAGGGTGTATCTGTGGCTGCTACGCTAAGCTAAGCTACTGGGTTTAAACAGACCCAGCTAAACCTGAGAACAGAGACCAGTAGCTGGGAGGGTAGCGCTTCACCAACATGGTTAAATGATTCTTATTCACTTTACAATCATATTATAATGTCCTATTGAAACAGTGACTGTCATTATTAAACTCAACTTTCTTAGCCATTTTTCCTTCAGTCAATGTATGTATTATCAGCATGCATGGATGCAAGTTATGATTTAAAGTTCTTATATTTGACAGCAGAAGTATGTTAAATAAATGGAGAGAATGTCTTACACATTCAGGCCTCTGAGGAAATGTTTTGGATGAGCAAAAATGTACAAATGTTTCAACATGATTTTATAATAAACTCACTATTAAAAAAATCATTTTGCTGTTTTGCTTCAATTTACATATATAAAAAGGGAGAGAAGAGAGAGTGCGTCACCAGTCACTTTAATGTTTAAAAACCTAATTCTCCCTCAACTTGTGAGTTTAAACTTGAAGATTATCAGAACACTTAGAGACAGCAGGACGATTCTAAAGACAGAGAAGAGTTTCCAGAACATTTTAGAGTTCTGCTGTAAATGTAAATAATATTCTGTTATATTATACAACTATGAACATCTGGCTTGTATTAACAGGCAGGTGGCTCAGCAGGTAGGGGAACGTCCTGTAACCCCTTCTCTGTCAGTATTTGGGCAAGACACTTCACCTGCTTTGTCTGCTGGTGTTGTAAAAATAACAAGTTAATAATTAATAAAAAGTGGTGCTGCTAAGAGATTAACACACTTTGAGATTAATTATTTAGAATATGTAATTAATCTAATTAATCTCTTTTTTAATTATATCTAATAAATGTTGAGAAAAGCCCTTATTTTGGAACATTTTTATTTAAATTTATTACATTATTTTGGCAAAACAAATATATAGCAGAATAATTGGCTTTGTGAAGTCTTTTATTGTTTTTAACAGACTTAAACAGATGCAGTCCCAGCCATTTACATTTCTCTGATTTTGAGACTAGTCCCAAGTGCTGACTGCTACTTTGGCTTTGAGCATGTGCGATTCATTTGTATTCTGGACTCAATGGGGACATTATCTGTTCTGAGTCCAGCTGGAGCTGGATGGGCGGGTGGACGGAGCTGCTGTGCATGGACTGGCTGTCTGAGGCGGAGAGCAGCCCATGGCTGTTCACTGGGAGTAACAAGGAGACGTGCTTCAGCCATAAGTCTCCAATAACCCAAGAAAAAGTCACCAGTTTTGTTGCTAGTCTCATTATTGAAAAATAATCGCTAGAAATGTCTAAAAACTCATTAAATACATCAACAAAGTCGCTAAGTTGTCAAGACTGTCTGAAACTCAACGCTCCTCCTCACTTTGCCCTCGCCTCTACAGTGGAAGTGGAAGGGTCCTCTCATAAAACACAGGCCTACAGACAGGTAATGGATACCAGGGCTGAACAATTTTGGAAAACAATCTAATTGCAATTTTTTTAATTTGCGATTATTTTCTATGGAGCTTTTCTCGTTTTTTTTAACTAAGGCAAGCAACAACAAAAAAATCAATTATTACATACATAAAAAAATCAATTATTACATACATAAATACATTATTTATTCTATTACATAGACTAGACTTAATTTAAGAAAAAGGCAAATGAATAATGGCTGAATATAAACAAGTTTATCTTCTTAAATCACCACGTTTGATGTGATGTCCATCGTTACGCAAACAAGATTTTTTCCTGCAGATCCCAGCTGATAAGCCCCTCTCTCAGACCGGCTGCAGTGTTTTCCCCCCTGTGGTCATCTGGTGGCTGCTATTTTAGCCATGCAACTCTCATATATGGTGGTGTGATGTTTCTTAGGTGTTGATAAAGGTTCGTAGTGTACATCGTGAGGTGGGAACAGTAGGAAGGTAGGTTCTGCATAACACCTGGTGTTGTGCAGCATTATGGTTTTCATAGCCAATATCATTTCCCATGCACTATTCCTCTTTGGTACCAAATTTTGAGCAGTGTTTGCTTCTGCCAAACCTTAAGCCATTGTAGAACAGGTTAAAGCGCAGTGTTTCCTTCTCTCCCTGCATTGTTTGAGCTGCTCACAAGTCATGGGACTTTCCAAGAGCAATTAATTGTTCAGCCACTTCAGGGTGGGGTTAACATCAAACATCTTAATCACTGGAGGCCCAAATATAAAAATGGATTTTATTTAAAGGGACAAGGTGGAGTTTGAAATCCATAACTGCAGGCTCAATGGTAAGGTTGTACATGAGGTTTGCATGCTGTACGAGCACGAATGCACAGAAACAACAGCTGAGTCAGTCCCGTCCTGACCATTTAAACATCTGCAGGCATGCATTCAACTCCCGTAAGAAATGTTACTTTTGTGTACGTTTAGTTTTGACGGTGCTTGAAGCTTCTCTCTTCTTAAGCTCCAGTGAATCCACCCTGCAAAGATTACCTCTCGCTCCGCAGCTTCAGTGTTTATGATGGAGATGATGAACGCTCCACCTGAGTGTGAGATGTCATTACGCATTACGCTAACCCTGGAAAGCACTCTGGAAATTTGCTTCTTCAATCTGAGCCATTCTCTATTCAAGTGAGTTTACATACATATAGAAGCAACAATGGTTAAAAAGGCCAGGGCTGATTCAGGGCACTGATGTAGTATGCATGAAGAAGAAATAATAACAATTTTAATATTTATTCTGTGGTTAAACTTATTTATAGTCCCTTTAAAGGAAAGTCATATGCACAAAGAGTAAAAGTATGGCTGTAATGAATTAATCACAATTAACACAATTATTTCATACCCCTTATGAAAAGTAAGATATGTGATGCTTCTCCAATATCAAAGCCACAACTTTCAATGTTTCTAAAGACTAATCTCCTCTCGTGGTCCTACACTGCTATTTACTTTCATAAGAAAGCAAAACAAAAACCTGGACTTTATTTGATTTTTTTTGATTATTTGATTTATTATGCAATAAAAAAAATAAATAAATAATTAAAAAAAAAACATGGTTCATGTTCAGATCAGAAACCAGCTCGAGTTTTACTGGTAACTAAGGACGGGTGATTACAAGTGCATATTCACTATCAGAACTTCATGGCATGTCCATCTCCATTACACTGGGGCCGGGCCATTTCAGGAACAAACAGAGTACCAGTCTGGGGGTATGTACTAAGAAATGGCCCAGCAGAGTTGCTGGGTGGGAGCTATGGTTAAGTCACACTAATTGGATGTAAAATGGACATCGCCAAAAAACTGGTTTCGTAAGATTGGAAGACTTCCTGGGGAAGCAGTTTATCCTGTTTATTTTTTTAATTTATTAAACAGGAAAAGATTTGAGACAATCGGGTCTGACTCAGTTTAAAACTGTTTCTCAGCAGGTTCCAGTTCTGCAGAACATATAACTCAGAAAATCATAAATATCCAGACTAAACAATCATACAGGCACATACAGTATAAAGAGAAGCATCATTAGGGGAAGTTATGAAGGTACTTTCTTTAGTGGTTACAGGTGTAACTGTCTATTTAATGAAGATCGCACTTTCTTTTAAATAGTCTTACTGATGATATAGCCCTGATGTCCTTTGGGGTCTCATTCCAGACTTTGGTAAAGACATTAAAAAAAGAGCGTCAATTACAACAAACAAACTGAAACACAGAAACAATCCCTGCTTCTTCCATGTCTACCTCTCGTTATTTCTGCTGCTGTGGGCGCTTTCTGGCACTAATAAGTGATGCTGCTCACTGCCAAGAGAGTCGTGATATGTGCGGGTCTTAACTGATTCAAAGGCCACTTTTGTATGGACAGATTTATCCCAATGGGGAAAGTCCAGTCAAATTACCCTAAGGTTCCGAAAGGGGAAACGTACCTTATATTGTGTATCATGACAAGGAGTTAAAACTGTTAATTAGTCATCCTGTAATAATAACCACAAACCATTACAGTTTATTTTATCTACAGTGGTTACGGAAAGTATTCAGACCCCTTTATTGTTTTCCACTCTGTTTCCTTGCAGTCATTTGCTAAAAATCAAAAAAGTTCATTTTACTTCTCAATCTACACTCAGCACCCCACCTTGACAGAAAAAAATAGAAATGTAGAATTTTTTTGCAAATGTATTTAAAAAGAAAAACTGACACATGTATAAAGGCTGTAGCATTCAGACATCAGTATTGAGTAGAAAGATCATTTAAGCTACTACAGCCATGAGTCTTCTGGGGAATGATTCAACAAGTTTTTCCACACCAGGATTTGGGGATCCTCTGCCATTCTTCCTTAATAATAATAATAATAATAATAATAATAATAATAATAATAATAATAATAATAATAATGCATTTTATTTAAAAGTGCCTTTGAAGAAACTCAAGGACACTGTACATTAAAATTACATATAAAAGCACAACAAAACACAAAAATATAAGAATAAAACAATAAAATCAACAGACGGATCACAGGGTAGTGTGGTTAGGGAAAGCTGACCTGAACAGAAAGGTTTTGAGGGACAGAAAGCCGGAGGGAGGAAGAGGACCGGAGAGAGCGAGAAGGAGTGTGGACGTGAAGTAGATCAGTAAGGTAAGAAGGAGCCAGGTTACGAAGGGCTTTAAAAGTGTAAAGGAATAGTTTGAAGGTGATCCTGATGGATACAGGGAGCCAGTGTAACTGTTGGAGAACGAACAGGAGTGATGTGGTGGAAGGATGGAGTCCCGGTGATGACCCTGGCAGTGGAGTGCTGAACTAGTTGAAGTTTTTGTAGATCTTTTCCAGTTCTGTCAGTTTGGATGGTGAACATTGGTGGAGAGCCATTTTCAGGTCTCCAGAGATGCTCCATTGGTTTCAGGTCAGGGCTTTGGCTAGGCCAGTCAAGAACAGTCAGAGTTGTTCCAAAGCCACTCCTTTCTTATTTTAGCTGTGTGCTTAGGGTCACTGTCCTGTTGAAAGGTGAACCTTCGGCCCAATCTGAGGTCCTGAGCACTCTGGAAGAGGTTTTCTTCCCAGGCATCTCTGCACTTGGCCAAGCTGAAGCTGAAAAACAACCCCAGAACATAATGCTTCCACCACCGTGTTTCACTATAGGGATTGTATTGGGCAGGTGATGAGGAATGCCTGGTTTTCTCCATACATGCCACTTAGAATTAAAATCAAAAAGTCAAATCTTGGTCTCTTCAGAATAGAGAATCTTATTTGTTATAGTCTAGGAGTCCTTTGTGTGTTTTTTGGCAAACTCTATGCAGGCTTTCATATGTCTTGGACTGAGGAGAGGCTTTATTGGGGCCACTCTGCCATAAAGGCCCGAATGCTGGAGGGCTGCAGTGATAGTTCACTTGGTGGAACTTTCTCCCATCTACCTACTGCATGCATGGAGATCAGCCAAAGTGGTCTTTGGGTTCTTCTTTACCTCTCTTACCAAGGCTCTTCTCCCACGATTGCTCAATTTGGCTGGACGGCCAGATCTAGGAAGAGTTCTGGTGGACCCAAACGTATTCCATTTTAGGTTTATGGAGGCCACTGTGTGCTTGGGAACCTTGAATACTGTAGAAATTATTATGTAACCATGGCCAGATCTGTGTCTTTCCACAATTCTGTATCTGAGCTCTTTGAGCAGTTCCTTCAATCTAATGATTCTCATTTGCTCTGACATGCACCGTGAGCTGTAAGGTCTTATATACTGTAGACAGGCGTGTGCCTTTCCTAATCAAGTCCAATCAGTTTATTTAAACACACCTGGGCCCTCATTTATCAAGCGTACTTAAACACAGATCTGTGGGTATTTTGTGCGTAGGAACAATTCTAAGCATTGCGTGGTATTAATCAATTCGTACTTTTGCGTAGAAACGTTCCTAAATATAAGTACAGTTCTGAATGTTCGTACACACAGCATCTACTGTTAGAACGGAGGAACTGCAACACTGGAACAGTTTTACTTTGACAGAATATTTCTCTTGGTAGTTTATTGCCTCCACCAAGGAGCTCATGTTGGCGTCTGTCTGTGTTATAACAAAATAACATTAAAGTTATGCACGGATAGCAATAAACTTTAAGGATATGTTTTAAATTTTCCAAGAAATACATAATTTAATGTTGGGTTGATCATGCATGGCGCTGTCACTCGCAATCTGCACTGTGCGGCCGCAGACCCCAACCCCCTCCCGTTTATTTGTCTATTTATTACACCAAGCGCTTCAGTTTAATTGGATTTTGTCACACCTTTAATTAAAAGGTTTGCAAACTGCACCGTGACACTAAATGTTCCTGCTTATCAGTTTAGCAGATTGTCCTTTTTTCTTTTCCGTGTCTCCAGTTACGCATGGCCACTAAAATGTGAATTATGATGATCAGAGCACCCTTTCTATTAGATCTGGTCCAGCTGTGTACTGAGAGATGTTTTATTGTATTCATTTTAATATTCAACCATTTTTTTCTCCTTAATTTCCAACAAGAACATGTCCACTGTCCAGACCGTATTTACTGCCTGCCCCAGGCGGAGTTATTCTTTTTTTTTATTAGTTTCCCCTGAGCTGATAAAATCAAACAGCAATGTTCATTGTTAAATTATTTAATATGTTCAAAGAAATTAAGGATTTAGAAGGAGTTAATATTAGCAAATTAAATTATTTGCCGCATTTTTTATATTTTTTGTCTGCTCTGCAGCAGAAATATAACGGCTGCATACTGGGAGAATTAAGCTGAGAAACCGCTGATGGCAAAAACTATCGGTGGTGAAATGAATTTGTATAAACTGACATTTTTTTAGGTCTGTAAATCATGAATACTTTTTTTATTTCCCCACCTATGTTTCACCTTGATCTCTGTGTCATTAAAATTCCTTTTTTTCCTCTCTTGGAAATTGTTTTAAGGAAGAATGTGAGGTCTCCATGCATGATGTGGTGTTACCAAATATGGTTAATTCAGGGCGTTTCTGTATGCAAATGACTGAACGGGCACGAGGACCTGTTTACGCACAAGTGGGATTTATCAACAGCTGATTGCGGAGGAGCGTGCGTACGAGAGGCCACCACATGTTCCATAAATCACACTTTGTGCCCGATCCACCCCTGGTGGATCGGGCCGAGCGGGGGTGCCTATTGGAGTCAGCAGGGGAGCTGGCTCCCTGGGGTTGGCAATGGTCACCCCAGTTATTTCTCCCCATCCCCATGCCTCTGTCCACCTGCTCCTTCATTCTACCATTCACAAGGCCTTGGGACGTGGGCACGTCACAGGGGTGCGGGATGGAGCTTCCGTCTTCGCTACCCGGTGGCGGCCTGGGTCCCGATTTTATTGAGCAATTTAGACACTACACTTGCAACATTTACAGGGAACGCACATGTAGGGACCTGGCGGTGTGGCGCCACAGGCGAGACCCCCCCGTTGAGGGGGCCTCGCCTGTGGTGCCGGCACCCACTGGTTAAACGCATCTAGACACTGAGGGCCCGGGGGGGGAGATGGGGGTACCCGGCAGTATTCCCATGTCCCCCCCCTCTGTTTTAAGTGCACATTAGAACAACACGCAACAACACCACATTGAGCTGGGGGAGAGAGGCTGGGGGGTCTTTCCACACCCCTGTTCGTTGGACCATCAGGGGTCGGAGCCCGGATAGAACATCACGCCGTCTGGTCGGGGTCCTGGGCTGGTGGGCTGCTCTTGCCGGTGTGGGGCCTTGGCGGTCTACTTGTCCCCGTCCTGGTGGGCAAAGGGGTCTGTCTCCTGGGTGCAGGGGCAGGGTTCTCTACTGGGGTGTCTGTCCCTGGGCCTGGGATATGGAGTATAGTGTACGTATGGGGGTATGAATGAGGTATAGCGTCCTTTTTTCGTATGTCCTGTATTTGTAAGAATGTGTACCAAGAAAGGGAGGGTACGTATGATTCTCTGTCTGTCTATGTCTACCTGTCGGGTGGGTGTTTGGCTGCTCTCTGGCCTGATGCATCTTCTTCCCTCCCCGTCACTCCCCGTCGGTGATGGTTGCTCCTGCCCGCTGGTTGATGATGACTCTCGATGCCTGGGGCTGGGGGTCCCGGTTGCGGCCCGGCTCGGTCCTGGTGCATGTCGGGCGGGTCCTGGGTGGTCCGGTGTGTCGGGCGGCCGCTGTTTCGGGCCGATGTCCTCCTTGGATTGACTGGGGCACCTCTTATGGGGGTGCCGGGTTTATAGAATAGGTTGGTGCCGTCCGGTGGATCGGTGGGGACCGTGCCTGGCGCCCAATCCTCCTGCCGGTTCCAGGACTTCAGCTGGCTGGTCTGTTCGCCTGGTGGGGCTGTCCGGCATTGGCTGGGCCCCTGATCTTGGCGCCCCACGTGGGGCGGGATCTGGACCCTGGAGCTGGAAGATCTGGATGTCCAGGTGCCGGCTGGGCGCGGCCTGGGGAGGGCGTACATCCGCTGTGGCTCCCTGGCGTGTGGATGTGTGGAGGCGGGCCGGGTTGTTGGCGGTGGGTACTGGTCCGGGGTGGCGGCGGCGTGTGTTGTCCGTCGGTTGGCTGCGGGTCCTCCTTGCCTGCGGCGGCGGCGGGGGACCCTTGTCGGCTGGTCACTGGTTGGGGCCCCGCTGGGGGGTGGGGTGCCCCTGGTCCCCGTGGCCTCCGGTTCCTGGTCCGGGCCCGCCCTGGCGTAGCCGGTTACCGGCGGAGCCCGTGGGCTCGTCACTGCGATCTCTCGGGCCCCAGCATCGCGGCTGGTGGGTGCTCCCCTGGGGCTTCCATCTGTTCCCCTCTTGGCGGGTGATCGACCCTGCGCTGATCCGCCTGTGGACTCTGTACTCTGTGGGACGCTGGATGCATACATCTCTTGCCTCCTCCATGTCTGTGCCGATTCCTGTAGGACGGATTGACGGTTCCTTACACCAGCTATCAATCACTTGCATGGGGAAACCTTATTCCGACCTGCATGCTCGCACACACATAGGTGTGGGGACATAGGTGAGGACGGACATATCTTAAGCTGAGGTTATCATCATTAGTTAGTTGTTCACAGGAGCTTACCAGAAACATTTGTATTATGTTCATTAATCAATGCTTGTGTGTAGTGAATGTGTAATTCTTTGTTTATTCTACCAGATCCGAACTATTGGTTTGGTTCTGTACACTTTGTTGTTTTTGTATTACTGTTTCTCTGCCGTCCGGCAGAGGTGGAGGACTGGGATGTTTTCTTGTGTTCTTTATTTACCTCCCTGTCGTGTGTCATCGGTTCGCCCCTCTGTTGGTCCGGTTTCTTTTCTTCACCTTCTTCCTTTCTCCCTTCTTGTCTCAGTTTAATGTCCATGACGTCAGGAAATTGAACCCACAGTAATCACTAATAAAGATTTTTCATACATATACATCAAGTGGCGTACTACAGCGAAGCTGTAATTCTCTGCTTGGGAAAGTAAAACTGTTGGGCTTGTACTTGGTACTCAGACACCAATTCTGAGTAGCATACTGCTAGACAGGACACGTTAAAAAAAAAAAAAAAAAAGAAAAAAAATAAATCACACTTTGAAGTGTACTTTTGCACATCCTACATTTCCTTCATAGGATAGAATTTAGGAACATTTCTACGAAAGTTTGAGAAATGAGGGCCCTGGACTCCAATGAAAGAGCTGAACCATATAAAGGAGGATCAGAAGAAATGCACAGCATGTGAGTTAAATATGAGTCTCACTGTCACATACTTCAATCTTTTTTAATACATTTGCAAAAAATTCTACTTTTTTTCTGTCAAGATGACATGCTGAGTTTCGAGTGTGAGGAATAAAATTATTTTTTTATTATTTTAGCAAATGGCTACAATGAAACAGAGTGAAAAATGTAAGGTGGTCTGAATACTTTATGTACCCAGTTTTCCCATCATATGCATTTGATTGGTCAAAAACGCAGGGTGTGCTTTCAGAGCCTGAAGCTGGACCTATGGAATCAAAGGGGTGTGGCTTCAAATGACAGATTTCACCTGAGCAATATGCTTTAGTGTTGAGAGACAAAGTTTATTTTCCAATGCATCAAAATATAATCAAGAATGATTATGAGTCGGTTTGAAGTCAAAATTCAATCATTTTAAAGTGGATTTATGATCAATTTTTGAAGGTTAAAAAAGGAGGAACTCAGAAAGAAAAGGCCAAGTATATTAATAAAAGGTGTAAGCACTGTGTGGATTAGAGAACAAAAAGAAGAATAAAGTGTAACTGCTGATGTTTGCAAACCCCTAGCTAGAGATAGAGTCAGAAAAGAAAGCTCTATGGCCACAAAATGGCTCGGCAGTGTAAGAGATTAATGAAAAGTCGATGACTTGATGCACCTAAGCATCTTGAAATAGTTGACTTAACAAGTTAGCATCACGATCGGAATCATATAGATATCAGTGGAGTATGTGTCATTGAATCAAATATGTCCAATAAATGATTGGACTGCATTGGATTGATTTTTGATCTGCTCTGTAGTTTGGTACAACTAGAAATGAAGGGCCATTGTTTTTCTAGCAGAGTGGATTCAGACTGTGTTATGCTGACATTACATGAAGCTAACAAACAAAACAACCAGAGGCTTAGTTCCAACAATCTGCATTATTTCATCACACTTTAATACCATATCTTGTGATAAACAACAAATACAGCATTTAGCATCTGTATATTTCCAGTGGTGTACTAGTCCATGCTTAAAGTCATTCATTTTAGTTCCCTGGGATGGCTCATTTCCCAAGACGATCAACAAAAAGAAAAAAAAGAAATAGGCAAAAATTCATTTTCTTTTCTGCAGCTACACCCACATGTAAACAACTCTCCTGCTGGTGCGGTTACTCTTTACAGATCAGGAACAAAAATAACGATATCTGAAATCAGTCTGGTTGTACAGTGTCAAAACAGGATAGTAAAAGTCATTTCTAAAAAACTTTCCAGACAGTAAAAAGCAGGGTCAAAAACTCATTTGATCAGAGCTTCTAGAACTGGTTTTTACCAGTTTAGTTCTGATCCAGAATTTCCCTAGGAACAGAAACTAAAGATATAGCTTTTACCCAACTGTTCTATGACTCTATTAGATTATCAAAAAGACATCTTCACACTACGAGTCTTGAACGTTTAAATGAAGGTAATTTCTCCAATGAAGAAACGGTTCTCCAATGAAGAAAAGGTTCTCCAATGAAGAAACGGTTCTCCAATGAAGAAAAGGTTCTCCAATGAAGAAACGGTTCTCCAATGAAGAAACGGTTCTCCAATGAAGAGAAGGTTCTCCTATGAAGAGAAGGTTCTCCAATGAAGAAATGGTTCTCCTATGAAGAGAAGGTTCTCCGATGAAGAAAAGGTTCTCCAATGAAGAAAAGGTTCTCCAATGAAGAAAAGGTTCTCCTATGAAGGAAATGTTCTCCTATGAAGAAAAGGTTCTCCTATGAAGGAAAGGTTCTCCTATGAAGGAAAGGTTCTCCTATGAAGAGACGGTTCTCCAATGTAGAAACGGTTCTCCAATAAAGAAACGGTTCTCCTATGAAGAGAAGGTTATCCAATGAAGAAAAGGTTCTCCTATGAAGAAATGGTTCTCCAATGAAGGAAAGGTTCTCCAATGAAGAAACGGTTCTCCAATGAAGAAACGGTTCTCCAATGAAGAAACGGTTCTCCTATGAAGAGAAGGTTCTCCTATGAAGAGAATGTTCTCCAATGAAGAAACGGTTCTCCAATAAAGAAACGGTTCTCCTATGAAGAGAAGGTTATCCAATGAAGAAAAGGTTCTATGAAGGAAAGGTTCTCCAATGAAGGAAAGGTTCTCCAATGAAGAAACGGTTCTCCAATGAAGAAACGGTTCTCCAATGAAGAAACGGTTCTCCAATGAAGAAACGGTTCTCCTATGAAGAGAAGGTTCTCCAATGAAGAAAAGGTTCTCCTATGAAGGAAAGGTTCTCCTATGAAGAAAATGTTCTATGAAGGAAAGGTTCTCCTATGAAGAAAAGGTTCTCCTATGAAGAAATGGCTCTCCTATATTTTCTTAGCTGCTCGGTGCTGATAGGCTGCTGTAGCGGCAGCCTCAGAGGGCAATAGGAGCATTTTTCCCCGCTCCCCCCAGCCTGATCCCACTACTTTTTATCTGTTACAGCCAGTAAAAGATGAGATATTTAGGGGTTTTATATGGGGCATAATTGCAAGTACTACAATATAAAATATAATAGGTCTTATAGGACTTATCTGAAGAGAGAGGTTATATTTCTACGTACACTGACGCACCAGTAAGAGATCCCTTTGGCAAAGTGGCAAAACACACTTCTAAATTAAAATTCATCATAGAGCCAGCGGTGGGGCTTTCTTTGGGAAGAGATAGTAATGATTTTAACCATTTTTTTTATTAGACAGGTACAGGTATGTGTTATGCGTTCACCCTGGAAAGCGTGCATTTTCTTGCATTTTTTTGTCGTGCATGTATTTGGCCATCCTGGACCATTAGTTAGAAGAACATAATGAAAAATAACAAAATGTGTTTTATTATTTTCAAATTTGTGTGGTTAAAGGCAATATTTAAAGCTGCAGTCCAGAGAATGTATGTATCAAAGTTTTGTAAATCTTTTAAATGATACTTGGGTTCTATACTATGTTATATGGGTGGTGTTTCTTCTTAAGTACCTCATTCCTCACATAAACCCTTCGGCAATTCACACTGACCAGCAAATTTCTTTAGTCAATAGAATCTGAGTTTCCGCATTGTCGGCTGTCAATCAATGTACATGTGAATTGCACAAATCCGCACACTCAGGCAGCTCCTTATGTTCCTGTTTACAGTTGCCATAATGGCAGAAAGCAAATTTCTGCTAAAACGTTAGCAACTCCCCGGCTGGAAAGTACAGTTTTTTGCAACCTGGACCTTATTTATATCATGCATTACGTTAATTGACTCACCCAGACAAGTTTGGAGCAACTTGACGTCTTTCTAAGATGTTTAGATCCATTTCAAAATCAGCATATATCGATATAATGGGAGCCGCTGATGCATTCATAGTACCACCTCTAAATAGGGCGTTACATGCCACCCAAGCCCTTTATTTTACCAATGTTTTGTTACGAATCGCTAGCGCAATTCCCCTATGAGTTCAGAGCGTCTCTGAGGTGCTTTGTTGTTCTGTGCTGGGGTCTTTTAGAGGCTAAATATTTGAAATTAAATCACTTAAATGCTCTTATGCAGATAAGATTTGGAGAACTTATCATGGATTCAGCGAAAG
Organism: Apricaphanius iberus; assembly: GCA_028564705.1. Classification (NCBI taxonomy): domain Eukaryota; kingdom Metazoa; phylum Chordata; class Actinopteri; order Cyprinodontiformes; family Aphaniidae; genus Apricaphanius; species Apricaphanius iberus. The sequence goes on from JAPXFQ010002200.1 coordinate 988,616, forward strand.
GGCTTCTTTAAGGGAAAAAATGTTGGGATCCACTGATATAGAGGAAATTCTGAGTGTGTAAGTGGGAGGGTGAAGAAAAACACCATCACTACTGATGCTAATATTACCAATGTTGGTAACACTTATACTGAAGATAAACTGAAGACTGAGATAAATTTACATTTGAAAATTATGATACAAAATGTTCACCACATTACATCATAATATGTTGGAGAACTCAACTAGAGCTGAATAATTCAGTTTGAAACAAAGGGCATCAACTCTAATTGTATCAACGTAATGTAATTTCAATGTATTTATTAAAAGAACAATTGCTATTGACAGATGTAGAAAAATCCACAAACTGCTGAAAATGTGTGTAGAGAAGTTTTCTGTCTCAATGTTCTTTTATTAAGCTCTATAAGAAATTCTTATAATGGTATTATTACAGTGAGGAAAAACTCCTGACTGATGTCCTTGCTAACTTGACCTCTACCTTTAGCTTGTTTTCGACAGAGCCTTACTTTATTAGCTGGCAGAGCTGGCCGGGGCCTCAGCTCTGTAGTTGCCTCAAGCAGCTTCCCACCATGAACCAGATGTTAAATTCCACATCTCCACTCTGATTTTCAGTCACACGTTACAGGCCTCTGCTGTGTGAGCTGATTTGGTAATGATGCCTGTTCTCTTTATTCAGAGTCTGTTTCATGTCCATGTGTGAAACAAGCTAGGAAAAAACACTTTAAAAGCTAACATTTAATTCAGAGCCTTCCAGTGTCTGCGGGGACATCAAGCAGCCTCCTGGTTTATACTTGCTCATATAAAACTCACATTATTCCTTAACTTTGAGTGTGTAGTTGAGACACGGGGGGTACTTTAGACACCAATATCTGATGGAAAAAAAATAAAAATCTTTTTTTAGATAAATTCTGATGATATAGGCTTTGAAATCCACTTTCACATCTCAGCAGGCGGTAAAGATGGGCTCCTTTATCACCAGCATTTCTAAATGTGGAAACTGAATATGATGGATTTTAAATCAGAAACAAGAAAGAGCTGTGAATGAAACAGGCTATCTGCAGAGATCTGTTAGCAGCAGCTTCTCTGTATCAAGTGTATTAGGGCCACACAAACCTCAGTGTGTTTATCCCTGTGGAGTTGGGCTTTGTCATCACACACTGTGAAGTTATAGGCACTGACACTGGGAACAGTATGACCCACTTCTCCCTGACCTGGAAACACTCCGCAGGCTGACCCTGAGTCTAACGCCAATGAGCGTTGAATCAAGCAGGGGGGGAAGAGTTGGTGAATCACATCTAGGCTAATCATGAATTATTAAAGGTTAAAATAATAAGAAAGCACAGAGGTCAGCAGCAGCAGCATTCACGCCAAATTCAGATGGATAAAGGCTGGGCCAACCACAGGAGTCAAAAACTGAGAAGAATTGGTTCCATTTTATCATTATTCGACAATTTAACTATAGATTTATTTCAGTTAATCACTGTCCTTATCTTAACAATAACAGGACAGAAAAATGGTGAAAAGGAATCCAAAGAATGGATTAATTTGTAGCAGTGTTCAGCTGCTATGCTGAGCGGTGTGCAGAGAAATGAGACTCTGACGGTCTTTGAATGACTTTTGGACGCCGCCATAAGAAGTTCGCCAAGTTATGCGAGGACAAAGGAAAGGCATGTGCTGGGTTTAGGCCAAGTACTTCCATATGGGTGCCGAGTTCACCGGGTCCAGGTGGCATGTGGCAGTAAACATCAGGAGGAGGTTCAGCAGGGATCTGCTGCCACCAAATGGTCTAAGGAGTGTACTGCAACTTCAACTTAAACGATTAAACTAATATAATAAACTATTGTATAAGTAAAATATATAATAAAGAATAATTACATGTAGAATTAGATATTTCAAGCCTGTATTTATTATTTTGATTATTATGGCTTACAGCTTATAAAAATACCACATTCAAAAGATTTCATAAAATCTATTTAAAAAAAGGATTTTAAATAAAGAACTGTGGGCCTTGTGAAAAGTCTAATCCTGCATGTGTCCTCAGTATTTGGTCTGGGTTCCTATTGCATCACTTCCTCCCTCAGTGTGGCGTAGCATCTTCGATTGTGTTCCTCTCCATTCTTCCTTCAGACTCTGGGACCTTGGTTTCCGAACAAGATACAACATGTGCAGTTTTTTGTGTGTGTTTTCTTTTACCCCAGGTAAGACACTTCTGACCATGTTGTTCAGGGGAAGCTTGACCAGAGGATTAGGACATGTGAAGCCCATGTCCAGGATCCGTCTGTGTTTGGTGGCTCTTGATGCACTAACTCCAGCCTCAGTCCACTCCTCGTGAACGTCCAACACTTGGTCTTTTCCTGACAGTCGTCTCCCGGCTTCGCCCATCCCCGCTGCTTGTGCACTTTTTTCTTCCTTCCACACAACTTTCTATTAATGTGCTTCAACTTCTTCATCCAACTTTGAGATTTTCAGAAATTGTATGCCATAATAATTAATATTTCAACAAAGGTTTGAAATCTCATTTTGTATGTAATGAGTTTGTATTGTATTCATTTCACCTTTTAAGTTGAATTACTGAAATAAATTAACTTATGCACAACAGTCAAATTTTAAGCTTCACTTATACATTACCACCTGGGTTTTAATGTTAACCAGACAATGGCAAAGAAAATTAATAAAATAAAGATTTTTCATAGCATATGAAAGGCTTTTTAAACCTGACGTTTCATTCATGCAAATATTAGGACTGTTTCCAACTGTTTTTGCTCTTCTTTGTGTTTGCTTGAAAATATGGTTTATAGCAATTTGGAACTGATTGAAAACAGGACGCAGAGATCCAGTGAGTGATACCAGTGGGAGTCCAAGCTGGCAATGATTAACCATGGAGAGGTGCAGCCACCAAAGTACCATGACAATCTCACTCCATCTACTGGGTACCAGAGTGGGGTCAAGTAGAATGTGAAAGTAGGAGGATCCACGGAGGTCACAAAACAGCCATTCAGACCAGAGATCCTCCTTTTATGGAACTGGAATCTGTTCCATCAACTCTCAGCGTTTAAGAAACATTTCAGTAAAAAACTATTTTTTTGTCCATCACCCAAAAAATGTGCGCCGTTTAGAAACGATGAATTTACACACACAAAAAATTAAAATCAACATCTTTGCCTTCAAACTGTTAGTGTAAAAACTGGTGTGTATATAAAGCACACAATTCAGGAGAACATAACTAGAAAGAATTGAGACAAAGAAGAAATTCTGCCCTCTTCTATATTCATTCATATAAATCTGAAAAGGCTTTGCCAACAAAAACTAACTCCTTTCTAGCTTTGGAATCTGAAATTCCTTCTTAAAAAGAATGTGTAAATGGGGCTTGAAACTGCACACAAAAAGCTTTTATTTATTTAAAAAGAACATGAATTAGGAAAACTTTAATTAAATAAAGTTTAACCAAAAACAGAAGTTAATACGGCTTCAAACTCAATGAAACTAAATAAATGATTGAACAGATTGATCAGACCTCTGGAAACATTACATAAAAATGAACCGCTAAAGAAAGGAGTGTAAAAAAGACAGATCAGAGAAGATGAAGGATCATGAGACCATTTTATCTCAGTAGCCTGCACAGTATCTGCAAAACGAACCAAGACCTGCTGTTAACCAATGATCATCTGAAGCTAATCACCAGGCGCAGGTCTCTGAGCTCTTTATCTGAGATATCAGAGGTTACAAAAGTATTACATCTACAGGCGTAGTGTTGAAAACAGCTGCTGCCAGCTCAGTTATTTGGCCCCTGACCTGGGTGTTTGGGCACTGAATGAAGGCCTGTGAATTCCCACCCTGTTAGAAGCATTTACAAGCCCAGAGAGCCTCGCTTCAGCCCCCCTTGACCTCAGTATCACCCTTGCCCAGAGCTTGCACCGAGGCATCCTGGGAGCATAAAAGGGCCAAAAGAGAGAAAGAGAACAGCCCTGGCAGCAAGCCTACCTTGTCAAGTTTACAACCCAATCAGGCATTGCCTCATAAATTTCTGCCTCATCCTGCTACAAGCTAACAATACTGTCTATTCAGTGTGTGTGCAGCTTTAATAGTTCCTCTCCAGCTTCCTTCCACTGCCTAGAAACAACCCTCCTCCTCCTCTTACCTCTCAAAGGTTTAGAAAAGGATGAGCAGAAAGCGTAAGGAGAGCAAAACACAATCAGGTCAGCAAGGAGTCACGGTGAGGTCAGCTGTTTCTCAACTGTGTCTGACCTCTGACCCTCTCTACAGTGCCACCTGGTGCTGGAATGGTAGTCAGAGGAATCCAAAGTGAACTTCATGTGAACCTGGACCTTAACATTGGACCGCTCCCTCACCCCAGCCCCTCTGATGCAGCTCAACTGTTTTCATCCACATCTCACCATTTTAGTAACGGACATCGTCTGACTATGTCACTAAAGTGTCCTGACTTAAAAAGTAGCTTTGGGTCCAGGCATACCTTGTTGCTGCTTTCATTCAGTTCACTTTCACATAATGGATTTTGGACTTCCAGAAACTCTCAGAGCTGCAGCTGGAGAAGCAAAACCCAGCTCCATCTAAGAGAGGCTGGTACTACTGAGGTCATACTCCCCTCTTGTGGTTATGACTAGAAATGATAACCATTTTATTTATTCCAAACTCTGCTTTGTCACTAGAGGGAGCTCTTTCTTTAATAGCTTTTATTAGCTGTCATTAAAGTCTGACCAGTGGAGTATTTACTGTAATCAGTCCTGACCAATGAAATGTCCATATATAATGTAGTAAAAAAGATACAATAAACATTCCCCAATAAGCATCTCTATTCTTCAGTAGAAAACTGGAAGGACGTTCACTTCCAGGAGGAGCAGAAAAGTTTGAACTCACCCATGCTGTCGTTGCGTTCTGTCTCCAGGGGATGGTCACCATAAAGACCTGGTGTGAAGGTACAGAGGCAGAGGAACTGTTAGGTATTATACTCACGATTTCTGTTAAATACTAAACAGTGCCTCTGGTAGGTGCTCCATGCTGACAGGAAAAACCCCAACAACAATCTGAAACTCTGCTTGACAAGTTCTAAATAAGCTCTGCAAGGGGAAAAAACATGGAACTGGGTCAAACAGATAGTGATGAGGTAGTAAATGGCCTGCATATGTACAGTGCGTTTTAAGTCAGAGGACCACAAAGCGCTTTCCACTACATTCAGTCATTCACGCACACATTCACACAGTGATGGAAGCAAGTTTAGCCACAGCTAACCTATGAAACGCTGATAAAGGCCAGGCTGTCGGACACCGGCGCCCCCAGGCCCACTGACCACCACCGGGAACAAGGTGATGGGCTGAAACAATGAGAGTATTTCTAGTTTTACCCCACCCCAACCCATTGCTGTTCAGTACCGACACTTACCTGGCATACCAGACAGACTAATGCACATCATGGTGTGGAAAGTTGGGGATAAAGGAGCTAGGATTAGTCTTACACGGTGTTTAAAATACATGTTTGCTTAGATCTCTGTCAAAATCGAAATTAATAAAAGATATTCATTACATAACTGAAAAGTACGGAAGAGGATTAGGCCCAATGAAGAAAAAACATAGAATTCTGAGAATAAAGTCAGAATTCTGACTTAAATCTCAGAATTCTGACTTTTTTCAGAAACCTAAAACAAACCAAAAACTTTACAAAGGATTTTTTTTTCATTTCTAAAAAAAATCAGAACTCTGACTTTAATCTCAGAATTCTGATTTTTTTTTCTCAGACATCTATTTTTTTTTTCTCCAGTGGCCCTAATCCTCTTCCGTAGAAAAATGTCTATGTGTTAATTTGGCAGCAGTAGGAAAAATTTTAGCTTTTCTGTAAACTGAAGATCATGTGCAGCTTGTCCAGGTCTTTCTACAGTTCCAACATTTTACTGTGATCCGATGCTACCTGAGCAAAAAGTCCAGATGGGAAATTTCCTTGTAACTAAATCCTGCACAGTCAAGTACTAGTGGTTAAAAAACAGTGATTGGAAATAGCAGTGGCTTATGGCTGGTTTCCACTGAGGTCTGTGAGGCCCAGAGTTCTTACTTGTTTGCAGCTGCTAAATACTTATTTTCTGCAACATTATACAAATAAATACTAAAGGGAAAAAAAGCTAAATTTGATTTACGGTATTTTTGTTCTACATTCTGTCTCTCACTGTTTAAGTGAACCTGCAATGAAAATCACAGACCTCTGTCCTCTTTTTACGTTGGACAACTTGTACAATCAGTGGCTACCAAATTCATTTTTACCATACTATACGTGCAAATGTGTTTGTTTAAAATAACTTGCTATTGTTAGTTATGACAACTTTAGTTTTTTTTGTTTGTTAATTTTCCTAATTTCTTTCCAACATTATCAAATGTTCATTTTTTAGGACAGTTATAATGCAAAGGCAGCACACTATATTCATTTGTCATGGCTGGACTGCAATAAATGTTACCCAATTATCCAAGTATCAAGCATTCAATTTCTCTATGGCAAATACATTCGGTGAAACATGTTTATGAATGAATGAATTTACATTTACATATATCTTACAAACAAATGTATATTTATTTTTGAATCCGGAATGGGTTGAAATTGAAGCTTTATTTTGTCCACTTCATGTTTAGTATCTTCAGAAAACATAAATAAACAAACAAGATAAAAGATAAAACATAAGAAAAAAGTCAAATGTCAATACAGCAAGATATTCATTATTTTTTATATATATATATATATATATTAGTGCAGCATGAAAACCTTCAGATTATGAAGAGGTTGTAAGGTGGACAAGTCAATAATTAACTACTAACTTATTTCAATGCTACAACAGCAGATGGTCACCTCAATAAAACTCAACAAAACCTTGTTGTTGGGATGGAAATGACGATTGTTTTGCAATAAACTACTTAATATCTGCAGCGCTTTTGGGTTTTGCTATAATCCCAAACCTATTGGGGGATTTATTACAAGCCAAGCTGTTATAAGCAACATTCACAAATATCACCAAATATTGAATGTTTTCCTAATATCAAGCAGCGCTATAACTCTATTAATTGGTTGTTTTTTTTAAATAATTTCTTACATTTTAATAAGTCAATTCTATATTATTTTAGGGAGAATTAAACAAGATGATATCAGGGAAAAGGGCTGGGTAATATATTGATTATATTATTGATCTATGAAAATTTTCTGTTTATGACACTTGAAATTGTGGAGTATGAGGAATTTCTTTTGTTTTTACAACTGTGTTATTTGATTTCCAAACTTCAAGGTGATTTCAGCTCATCTTTTATTACAGCTTGTATTTATTTACACTTTGAATTCAGATCAAGTCCAAGAAGAGAGAATTGAAATAAAAGCTAATTTTAAAAACAAATTCCTATTATTTTTACCATATCGCCCAGACCTATCCTGCTCTGGCTTATCAGAAACAGTTTTATAATTTCAGATATTATTAGGTAGTTGGATCGTCCAAAACGGATTAAAACGCCTGTGTAAATTAAGTTCCAACCATGCAATTTATTTAATCTGCTCCAAACTCCATAACAGTTGGTGGCGGTTATGCACCCTTTTGTTGTTAGCATCCTGCTAATTAAACAGAAGTATGCTGTCTTATTATTAGGCTAATTTGTATGCTAACAGTAATTCTGATGAAAACTTTGTGAGAAATACACACAAGGAAGGGAATTATCCAGGTTTTGAGCGGCAGATTATGTTGGATTTTGGACATAAAACATGTTCTGGTCTAACTATTTTAACTCTTTAGGTGCCAGTTTTTTATTAAATTTTGATATCACCATTTCAAAAGATTCGGGAGCAAATTCCATTATTTAATTTGCATATCATCATCAGGTGGTGGCCATATTAGATTGCATAACTTTCAGTGTTCGTTTTTTTTACAGTTAAAAACGTAAATTTATTTCTACATTATTTTCTATATAGATCTTTACTGCGTATATCTAATTATTTTTGAATTTTTGTCCCAAGAAAATATGGATAGGCCTATATTTGTTTATTTCATTTGTAATGAGACTCATCTAAAACAACAGAAAGCAAATGGGCTCAGAATTTTACAGATCTCTGTCTCCAAAATAACCATCAAAATGTCTCATCCACTCTTCATCATCTTCCAAGCAAACCATGAAATCATCATCCTGAGTTACAGTGGGACCATTAACTTTACTGCTGCCTCCTCCACCATTAGTAGACGATTTTCTAATCATCTAATGCCATTTCTAACTGTTGTTTTTTTAGGGCTGAACGATTTTGGAAAATAATCTAATTGCGATTTTTTTACTTCAATATTGCGATTGCGATTTAATGTGCAATTATTTTTGTGGGGCTTTTGTCATGCATTTTTTAATTAATACAATCAAAAATATTGTGTATTATAAACAGATTTTTATACATAATTTATTCTATTCCATAAGATTATTTACTTATTTTAAGACAAAGGCAAATATTAACAACTTTATCTACTTTTAATCATCACACTCGATGGTCATCGGCGTCGTTCTGCAATCAAGGTTTTCTTCCTTTTGATCCCAGCTAATAATTCCCTCCGGCTGCAATGTTTTCCTCCGTGTGGTTATCCAGGAAGTAGGATGCTTGAAGGAACAAGCTCTGATTTTTAATTCTCCATCGATCTAATGCACTTTCAGACTCTGGTATGGCTCCGTAGAGCGGTTTGATCTCAGGTCAGTTGTTGCAAAATACTCCGCTGTTTTCGGTGCGGCTTTAACTTTCTGTCGGCATTTTTTATACAGCGCAGGTAAAATGTGGCTAAAATGTGTGTGTGAGATTGAATCCTAGCTTATTCATCATGGTTAACAAAGCATACTTTTGGCTATAAAACCCGTTATAGCACGAATTATTTCAGTGTGCCGTTTTTTTATGTTCGTAAGGAGCGATTCTTTCAAACAGCTCGGTCAGCGATCCCTGTCGCCTCGAAGTTTGTTTACTGGAAATTTAAACACTGGTGGCGGTCAGTTTAGCCGTGCAACTCTCATATATGGTGGTGTGATGTTTTTAGGTGTTGATAAAGGTTCGTACTGTAGCCTACCTCGTGAGGCAGCAACAATACCAAGACGGGTTCTGCATAATACCTGGCGTTGCGCAGCATCAACGTTTTCATAGCAGATATAATTTCTTACAACTGATGTACTGTTCCTCTTTGGTACCAAATATTGTGTAGCGTTGGATTCTGTTAAGCTTTAGGTAATTTTATAACTGGTTTAAGTGCAGCGTTTCCTTCTCTCCCTGCGTTTTTTGCAAGCCACGTGACTTTAGCAGATATGTTTACATCAAGTCAAATCGCAGCCTTTGCGATTAGGAAATCGCATTTTACCAAATTGCGATTTAATTGCAAATGCAATTAATCGTTCAGCCCTATTGTTTTTTTTTTTTTTTCTTACATTTGTACAACCTCTGTCATCATTAGTGTTGTTTTGACCACCACTGCTACCCCACCATGTATATTTTTTGCACCCGGACACAGTGAGGCACATCGGACTCGGTATGTGCCGTCATGGCGAACTCGAACTAGACTGGCTGTCGTTGCGTGCTGAAGGGGCTTGAGTATTTAGTCCCGGATGTTTTCTGAGAAGCCCCGAATCTCAGTTTTACTTTGGAAAAGGGAAAAAGCTTGTTGGAAGTAAGTTACAGTACTGCCAGTCACCAGTGAGGCAGCAGCAGTGTAAAGTGGCCTGCATGCAGCCTCCCTGAAGAAGAGACGCTTCAGCAGCTCCAGCAGCAAAGATTAAACACCTGCATGAGAAGACTTCCTTTGCTGTTATGAATATCCGGGACGTTTTTAGACAAAGCTACCGTTGACAACAGTTGTAATGAAACGGCTCATGATTCAGGTTTATCTTATTTTAAAAGCACTGGCTTGCTAAGTGTCAGCTTGCTGTAAATGTTGGTACAGAAAATGAATGGTAGCAAATTATTGTTATGTATGTGGTCACATGGGAGGTACATAAAATACATCATAAAAAAATAATAAAATAAATAGATATGTGAGAGGCAGATGTTCTCTGGATGACTGAGAAAGAACTGAAAAAGAGTAAAGTAGAATTACAGTCAATGAATACAGCTAGTTAAACATTGAGAGTGTGAGAAATAAACAGCACATACTGCATAATGATTGTATATAAACTATGAAATCAAAAGTGAAACATGCATGTGCGTAATCAAATTTTGGTATTGCTGCAGAAGCCGTTATCATGAGGTGCCGGCTCGGGCAGATGACTTCTCATGGGTGTTCTGGTGTTGTTCTGGAGGTTGATCTGAGCTGCTGTCACACAGGAGAAAGGGATAATAAACCCCACTTCAGCCAAAGTTTCAGAATCAGGGAAAAGTTCTCAAATTAAACTGATCAGAGTTCAAAAACACCAATGCCCTGACCCACAAGCTTCAGCAGAAGAAAATACTGCAGCATATGTGTTTGTCTGCACCTGGCCTGGATCTACCATATGGACAACCTGGGCACGTACCCAGGGGCCCTCGGGCATAGAGGGGCCCTCTGCCGGCAGAATAGTTTTTGGCAGCAACATAAAAAAATCAGTTAATTATTTATTTTTTTTAATCGCACATAAGTGTTTAGTCAAAATTTTAAGAATTGTCCAATCAGAAATCAGTGATCGTCTCCCTCATATGATAGTTTGTTAAAATTGACAGGTAATGATTGGTAGCAGGCGCCGATGGACTGTGTAGATTGGCTAATGATAATGGTGGGTGGGGCTTAGCAGGTGGTTTCCATATATTGTAGATGTAGTGGAACTATGGGCAGAAAATGGACCTCTGTAGCATCAACAGAAACGCCAGCGGGGCTGCAAAGAGAAAGAAGAAAAGGAAAAGGAGGAAAGAGAAGCGTCTGCTATACAACATGTTCTGCCAATTATTATCGTTATTGAAAACAAACAAAATGACGAAAACTAGAAGTATGAAAACATGTTCGTTAACTGAAATAAAATAAAAATTTGAAACAAAACGAAAACGGACTGACACTGTAATGAGTGTTCACAAAACTAACTAAAACAGAATTATTGAGAAATTTGCTTAGTTTTCATTTCATAAAGCGTCTCATAAAATCTAGAATAATTATTTCTATGTCGCTCTCTGCCTGCACGTTGTCACCAGAAACAGATGTGATCCCATCAACTCGCCCCATTTCAAGGCAAATAAAATCCGTCTTTGAATTACAGCTATGAGAAGAAGCGATTAAAACGATGATTAGACACGCAACAGTTTGCAGAAAGAACTTCATAACAGGTGAGCTACAAGCTAACATTGCTAACCAACACGGACACTGTAAGCAATGGGAGCCGGTGTTACACCGGAGCTGTGTAGCTGGTGTAGGTTGTGTGTGTATCCGCTTTGTTGATGGACAAAGAATCCGTCTCTAGTCTCTGGTTGTTGGTGGTGTTTACTGGCTGTACTGCATTATCCCAACATGTCAGTGTTGCTGCAGTCCGCCTAGCGTCATTTAAACAAAGGTTGAGAGAAAGCGCCACAGTCCAATTTTGGATTACATACTACTAGAATATATTCAAAAATACTACTAAGCAAATATAACATTCATTGTAGTAAATGGAGGAATTGCAAACCCTTCGTCCCTGCTTTTTAATGAATTTAAACAATGCTATACTTCATTAAGTAGTTTAAAACCTGGAAAAGTGCTAGAATAATCTCACACCAGGTCAATGTAAACCTGTTGTTTTAAGTCTTTATATGACTTATGCTGATCCTATTTTGTTCTTTCTCCATTAATAGCCCTCTAGCTCTTTCATGTTGTTCTCATGTCCTCCACAAGAGGATTGTTCTGTTCTAATTCTAAATTGTCTAAGTTTAAAAAAAGATGATAAGCAAAATGATCAAAATCATTATAAAACTGTAATACCTGCATTAATTGTTGGGCTTTTTAATGTACAATTGCTGTCATTGTGTTTACAGAACTTTGAACGTTACTCTGCCATATATCTTTTATACTTGCCTGATTTGTATGGTTGTTAATCTGGCCCATGTCAATAAATTAAAAAAAAAAAAAGCATAATTATGTTCTGTGATTTTGTTATACATTTCTGTTTTTTAGTACTCGTGCCCCGTTACACAACTTGTTTAACAAAAAGACAAAAACTAATAAAAACTAGACTGAAACACAGCATTTTCAAAAAACTAAAACTAAACTACCTAACAAATGGTAAAACCTAATTAAAAATAAATTAGAATTTAAAATCTCAAGTCAAAACTAAATAAAAACTAATACAAATTACATTTTAAAACTATTATAACCCTGCCAATTAGTAGCTTTTCAAAAAAGCTAGAAATGAGGAGGAGGATTTCGAGCTAGTCAGCAGCAATGTTAGCTTGTTACCATCGGCTTCTACTAGTGATGCCGAGCCTGAGCTAACTAACCTTCCCAGAGAACATAAAACAGCTATAAATGAAGATCTAACAACACAAGTTAATGCCTCCATCTCTGAAGACCCTATACTATGAGGATCACTTACAGAAAGCACCCGCAACGGGATTTTATTGAAACTCAGCCTTTCAAAATCGAGCGGCTAATTGCTATATTATGTGATTAATTTAATATTGATTCAAAATTAAATAATTCACAAAACAGCAAACATTTAGACACTACAAACGCCATTTTATATTAATGTAATTGAAGAATAAAACTTTTTTATACACAAAATGTATAATATCTCTTCCCATTGAAAACTATTCATTCATCTTTAATCAATCCCCTTCAAAGCTATAATAATCACTCAAAGTCTTTGAAAGATGTTAAAATCCAGAGGTAGATGACATACCATATGTTTAATCTCTAGTTTTTTGTTTAAAAATTAATGTGCTAAATGAGGATTTAATTTAAAAAATGTCATTTGTTTTGTCTTGGGGGCTAATAAGGATATTAGAGGGCTACACACTTCTACCCAACAGAGTGTAAATGTGATATATGTCATTCCAATATTTTAGTAGAAGTTATAAACTTATACTATGCTTCACAATCAACTTTTGTTCTTGGCAAAACGAGCTGCATCACTTTCTGTGGGGGTTTGACAATAGGACTCGACTGTCCACAAGAGTCGCCACAAATTATTGATAACATTTTTGTTATTATAGACAGAAGAGGAGACAGGAGCGCTGAGAGGAAAAGGGAGACAGAGAAAGAGGCAAAAAGACACAGGACAGTAGAAAAGATAAAGGAGTGATGCAGGACAGGAAGATCATCAGGTATGAGTGTTTGTGATTAGATTATGAAATTATCTTGGCCTGGAGTTAAATGGTTACATATTTACATAAGTAGGTGTATTAGTTATTGACAATGTTGTGAAATGTCTAAAAGGTGCTATTGGACAGCAGCAGTGGGAGGGGGCCCTTAAACACATTGTGCCCCTGGGGCCCCTGCAATGATAATCCGGCCCTGGTCTGCACCACTGGTTGGCACAACAATGGATTCTTTGGGGCATCTGACCAGCTCCACCAAAGCCTCAGTAATTCTTCAAATCGCTGTGAGCTCCCAGATATAGAGAGATGGTGATGAGTATGGTATTTACGTACGAGATGATGCTCAGATGCTGCCATGGAAATGTTTTGTTTTTTGCATGTGTGTGTTTTTTTTTTATGTAGGTCATGTACATCGTACATAAAGTGTGTGTATATTATGATATATATATATATATATATATTAAGGGTATCAAATTATCACATTAATTGCGATTAATTATTTACAATCATTTTCTAGCTTTAAATTAAATATTTTTTTATGCTTTGGGCTTCTTGTGCTTGAGTTGTTAGGGTTAACCACACCCTGAAGTGGAGATGGAAGGCTGTAAACTTATCATAAACTGGTCGTTTTCTATTGTAGTGGGGAGGACAAGGTGAGGATGAGCGGGGAGTTGCAGACACTCTACATAACTTAGCTTTATTTAGAGAGTTCTTAGATCATTCTAGCGATTCTCTTTCAAAAATAAAAGCAAATGGTGACAAATCTAGTGACTCTTGGGTGAAGCATGTAACTTTGTTAATCTTTTCACCAAGCAGCGAGGCGCCATCTCATCTCAGACCACTCACAGATGCAGAAGGTAACCAGTCTGCACCGCAAACTGCACAACGGCCGACCAGGTTCAGCTGTATGGCAGGCCATTGTTATTAGAAAAAAGGAGTGTTTTACATGTTTTACCCGTAATACAGCTCGACTCAGAGCAGATGTTTACCCCGTTGAGTCCATAACGCTAATGAACTGGGACTGCTCGAAGCAGAAGGCTGAAGTCGCCAGTTGGGACTAGTCACAAAAACAACTGAATGTAAATGCTAGGACTGGATCTCTTCAACTCTCTTAAAGGGGGGTATTATGCTTCTTCCAGGTATACAGTACCAGTCTATAGCACACTCGAATGAAAATGGTACCCTTAATCATTCTTAAAATCATATCAAAATCCACCTTATAGAAATTTGCCTTCTCATCACTTCCGTATTTGACACCTTGGTATTCGCCTGAGCCTCTCTAAGACCCTCCTTTCTTTTGTGAAACTCCCTCAGCAGAACGTCATACACCGGCTATTATCACAGCATGCGCCTGGAGTCAGACTCGGATAATTTACCGAAGTTTTCAGTGTGTTGCATTTTAGTATTTAGGGGGAAAAAATCACATTGGTGAACAATGGCAACACTGGAGATTGTAAGACGACACGCAAATTATCCGATATCCGATCCTGAAAGTGGGGTTTTTGAAGAACCAGAGAGAATTCAGAGGCTTCTACAAGATATGTCGGCTTTTTAATATTTAACCTCCTTGGCAACCTTTTATAAATAGGAATTACTGTGAAGCTACATTTTGCACTGAAACCATAAAAACACAGAAATAGAAGCTACGTTTTGCATTGCAACCATAAAAGCACAGAAATATAAAGTTTTGAAATCGGAGTTAGTAATGCTAAGTCACTGTTCTTACCTGTACAGGTTCCGATGGAGTGGCTTCGCCTTTAGGGCCAATCTGTTTATTAATCCACTATAAAAAAGCCTTCTATTGAGAAAGCAGTCCTCTGTGAAGTGATTTGTGCAAAGATAACAGAGCTTTTTCGGCCTAGGATTGTTTCTGGGGGCGACTGTGGCTCAGTGATAGAGTAGTTGGCTTGCAATCGGAGGGTCATAGGTTCGATTCTAGCTTCCTCCAGTCACATTTCGATGTGCCCCCTGGGCAAGGCACTTAACCCCAAAAACATCGTCCTCCCGAGCCATGTTGGCTATCAGAACGGGTGAATGTGGCTTCAATGTAAAGCACTTTGACTGGTCAGTATGACTAGAAAAGGGCTATACAAGTTCAGTCCATTTACCATTTCCAAAGATGAAGTCCAAACGATTAGCCTTACAATTAGCCTAGGCTAACTATAGCAGCTGCCAGCTGGGGAGGGAGGGCTGCAGGTGCAGTGGCTTGGCTGCTAAGTAAGCTACGTCAGATAGGAGGAGGAGATGGGTGGAAAAGAAGGGACATAGGTGGGAGCAGGCGTTTCAGCACCCCCAATAATTACCAGCCAGCACAGACTCAAAAATTATTCATACATAAGTGGATGAGTCAAAGCAACACTTCAGGCAAGTTTTTAATGAGGAAATAGCATGTTATCAAGATGTTTCACGTCAAAAAGTCAATTTTGCATAATACCCCCCTTTGCAGGAGCACCACTAAACTAAGACATGTCTTTTAATTTTTTTAAATACTGAATTTACCGGCAAGGGAAAAATGACGTAGGTAACAGTCAAAGTTCGGTATCTGTAAATTTTCGGTATAGCGCGTTTCCATGTGGATTTGGACCTCAAGCATATAAAGCAGTGGTTTTACTATCCAGGCCACGACTTTCTAATAAACACAGTCTCTACCTGTATATTTAACAATTCCAAGAGTCAGCGGGCAAAATCCTCAATATATAAGCACTTCACACAGACTAGAGGCCTTGGATTATTTTCGCTACAAGGAAAGTTGGACCAATCTCTGCAAAACAGAAAGCTGTGTTAGTGCTAAAAGCAGAGGTCAGCCCTGGCCAAGCAGAGTCTCAGTACGAGTTGCATCACCCGTGGGAGATTGTCAAAGAGAACGGGGAAATCCTCACTGCGACGGCAAAGCTGGTTAAATCTCCATTGATCACTGTCCTTATTAATCCATTTATGCTAATGTAGTCACTGTTTTATAATTTCAGTTGTCCTGTTACTTGAGAATTTTAATGAAATCTGGTCTCTGCTGAAAACCTGAATGTGACTGCTTACACCATGCTTTTCTTTTATTTAATCCAGTCTTAAAGACACATGCAGTCATGCAGAAGTTTGAATATTTAAACTTGAAGCAGCTGGCAGGCTTTCTTTAAATACCCGGATTTCATCTCCTGATCATACACAATCTTTCATTTTTCGCGGTCCTTTTCAGAGGGAATTTCAAAAAAGAAAAAACTTCATCAGGCCCTCAATCGACCACACAGCTGCTTTACTAAATCTTCCTCTAAACATGCAAAACAATCAAATCATAGGTAGAGTAGAGTACACTGTTTCTTGTCACCCAATCCCGTGATTCATTTCAAGGAAACATGAACACTGACATCATTTTTCAGTGATATTATCTATTTTCAGTTTTATTTTAAACTGGTATTGTTTTAAAAGCTATAATCCAGCTAATATTTTGGCGTTTTTAGGGAACCGTGTGGCAGATCCTTTCTGAGGACTACCTCACAAGCTTTGGGTAACTTTGTTAAAAAACTGAGCCAACAGTACGAACTTTTGCTGGAGAAGTTTTACCTATGAAATCGAATCAAATTGAATAATTTGACTAATCTTTCTAATAAATAAATAAGGGAGCAAGCCACCAACGGACCACACCGTCTGATTTTAATGCACAGCCTGATGTATAATCTGACTCCCATTAGTGCAGAACAATCTGTTTTCTTCATATCAGTTACCCACTTGGTGCCAGGACTTTATTTTTTATCCACTTTCTCCCCCCATCTTAGCTCCATCAGCAGCTCGGCCATCTGTGCGCCCACCAAGTAGCTGCTTCTCACTTACACAGTGCCCAGTACGCTTCATCATTCATGTCCAGACCATCAGTGTATCACAACCACCACCGAGTCACCTCCCCTGATCTGTGTCAGTGTACCTCCATGCTACCAACAGCTGTAGACCCCTGACCCGACACACGCCAGCTGCCCCCGTTCCCTCCCCTCCTCCTGCCCAGAGCCAGCCCCACAGTCTTACAGCAGCATCTGTTCTCCCTGGAGCATCCATCAACACACACGTGCCTCACTCCCCCCCGAACAGACACACACTTATACAGACATGTAATACTAAGGCAACAAGAACCAATGTCCACAGGCCCCCACTGCTTCACTGTATTATTTACGCGTTGGAACATTTTTACATGTAAATTATAATTAGATATTTTACATATATTTTACATTAGGAAAAAGAAGTAACCAGAACCTAGTAATAATGTGCAGGTACCCTAAGCTCCAGCAGGGTTGACCATACTGAATCTAAAATATAAATATAAGTGATAGAAAATATTTTTTTGTATTTCCTGTACTATAAAGTAGGTCTTCGATGACATTTTTAGGAAATGTCTGCAACGGGACCAGGAACCATGGATGAAATTTTGGGGTTACTCCGACATGAAGTTCGTACCCAACCACCGAGCAGCGGTGCTAACTGGAGCCTGCTTCAAAGACAGTGACTGCATCAGTGAGCCTGTTGGTCACTCATAAGTGGTCAGCCTGTGGCGGCCATGAAGCGTGATCAGGTGTTTGTCACAATGTTTACCTGCATTTTACATACTGTTGTCGGTCAGGGCTGTTATGGGAAAAATTATTTAGAGATTATTTCAGTTTTTTTATTTGTAATTATTAGTGGAGGCATCCGGGGAATATGGCATAATTCTTGCACAGAAGACAACATTTGACACAGAAAGATCTACCAGCTCACAGAGACAGGCAGGAATGACACGTTACACATGGAAGAGTGGAGTGGCTCATGAAAATCTGGCTATAATAAAATATTTTAAAACGCAGATGGAGACTGACGCTTCATCCTTATGGAAGATAAGAGATTGTTTTTCCATATCAGGGCTAAGCATATTCCACACATAATTATGACGCCACCCTCTGTGGAGCAAGGCGTTGCGGCTTTGTTCATAAGTCCAGTGTTGTGGCAAAATTGCAGTAATATTACCATCAATGCTAATATTATTAATCCTAACACTACTATCCATCCTAATATTCCTATCAGTTGCACAAATCCAGCAATATTCCCGTATTGGCAGGCCACCATGGCGCATTCATAAGACAAATGTCTCATTAACAGACATTGTATTTGAAAAGAAGAAAGTAAGAATTAGATAACAACATAAGGATATGGGGGGGGTCGGAGGTGATGGGGGTGACCCTGGCAGAGGTCTGCTTTCTCTGAGGGATTTTTCTGGTTATAAATGAAGACAAGCTTTCAAGATCTTTTTACAACTTGAAGTTGACAGCTGCTCCCTTTAAATCCTTTGGTTTCTGATTTACAGAGAATGTTTGCTGCCTGAGAGCAGGAGAAACCTGAACTGTCCAACACAAAGCCAGCTTCACAGTGTGGCGTAATACACTGGGAGGGTCCTGGTCCATCAGCCCTCCGCAAACCTCTCAGGTTTTATTTTACAGCTCTCTGGTTAGCTCCTTATAGCAACGTTTCTGAGATCAGAGCGAAGCCTTGTTTTAGTCTTTACTCCAAGGCTTCGATGTTCACCGCGGCACAGATGAGCAGAGGTCTTGAGTGTGTGGTCTCTGTCGCTAATCCTCACAACAGCTTATTGACCATCAAAGCCTGAGGCTAGAAAGGTTTGGAGCAGCAGCCAATACAGCTAGCGCCTGCTCCGCTGTGGCCCATTGTCTGTTGACAAAGAAAGGCTGCATCTTTAACCTTTCACCTTTAAAACCTTTCCAACCTCCAGCACAATCAGCTCACCATCAAAATAACATACCCCTAACCCCCCCCCACCCCCCCGTGTGGATTGGGACATACTACGCATGATCAGTTTGAATGGTTTATCACTAAACAGCTCAATATTGTATCTGTTCATCTCTGGATCTCCTGTTGCATTCATGGTAGGCTAGATAAACAGGATATAATGTACAGCTGCAGACGGTATGATATCTTCATCTTCTGATTTAAAACAATAACTAACTGTGTTTTTGCTTCGAGCCAGAAATAATTAGGCAGTAATTTTTAGGGCTACACCATAACAGGAAAACATGTAAGAAGTTATGATATATTTAATTTTTAATTCACTTTTTAATTTCAAAGGTTCTAAACAATGAGAAGAATACTGTAAGCGAATGGCATGACGGTAAGATTGGGGATAAATAAAGGAATGTCTGTCATTACCAACAGCCTGACTGTGTGCTGCTTTTTCAATGACATATTTATTGCTGTTCATGGAGTTCTTGGCAATTTATTGCATACAGTGTATATTGCAAGAACAGTGAATGTATAATATACAGTATTGCACAGCCCTAATATTTACTAATAAGTTTGAAGAAGAGGTGAAACAGCATCTGGAGCTGTGATACAGCACAGATTTTAACCTCTGTTAGTTTATGACAACAGATCAGCGCCTTCAGCTGCGGGTGGTTCTTCAGAAGAACAGTGGATAGAACAGTGGCAAGAAGGATCAGTGGAGCAGCACTTTGTGCCCAACAACCCCCAATGATGCAGTTATGACTGCATCATTAGAAACGTTAGATTACAGCTTGTTATATGTCCCCAATGTGTTTGCACCCTACTGTCCAGATAACAGTGAGGCACAACAGGATCATAAAAAAACTTGAAATACCTAATTGGATTAAAAGTTGCCAAATGTTCATCTATCGATATATCTTCAGAACCTTACTCTACCCAACATAATTAATCTATGTTAATAATCCTAAGGGTTAGGATTATGTTAACCCTAACACAATGTGCGGCAAAAGAATCCCTAAATCAATACAACCCAGTTGAATTTTTACACCCTTTCTCCTACACAGCTGGCTTTCTCATGAGAAATGAAGGGCAGCATCAGAGAACGGCAGCCTCCCCTTTTAACCCTGTTCAGTTCTCAATGCATAAATCCATACGATGGTATTTTACCAGTTTTTCTAGTAACTAGGTTTGTTTTAAATAATGAACCACAGAGGAAGACAATAAGAACCGATGCACAGAAGACTCAACATCCGTCCAAATAAAGAATTTGTTGCTGAATAGATTTTACTGTGCCCTTTGTGAGGTACCATTGGCACCAATGTGCTTCATTGACCTTTTGATGCCCTCAGTGATCTATCCTATTACCATGAATAAGCTCAATAACAGGATATTCTGTGACTAAGCTGACACATGCTGCTTATAACACACAAGAACTAATGACAAATTCAATCAACTTTAATATGAGCACTTTTAACTTTAGGTCAAAAGGCTTCTCAAAACCCTAAAACATTTTAATGTGACTGCTCCTTAGGCCAATTCAAGCCATGTCATGATAATAAACTTATTATAAATTATTATTTTTTTAAATATAGGCCAATTAATTTCAATTCATTTGCCAGGTCACACACCTGGAAAATTAATTGGATCCAGAAGATAAAAAAGCCCCAGGAATACAGGAATGCTTCTCCAATAGCTTGAATCCAGAGTATATATAGTAACCAAATGCTGCACTGGACCATGGGTGGCAGTATTTCCCATTGTCTTTGTTTCAAATCAATTGAAAAATAGTTTATTGATCCCAGAGGGAAGTGTTGGCTCATCCAAAACTTTTTAAGAAGTTGCTGAATTTCCTGATGGCTGTGGGCAGGAAGGACCTCCTGTAGCAGTCTGTGTTGCAGAAAAACTGGAAGAGTCTCAGACTGAAGACACTCTGCTGTTGTAGGATAGTTTCATGTAAAGGATGCTCGGGGTTGTCCATAATTTTCCTAAATTTTATGAAGTAACCTTCTTTGTGATATCATCTCAATAAGGTAAATGGACTGTACTTGTATAACACTTTTTTTAGTCCCTACGGATCCCAAAGTGCTTTACACTACAGTCAGTCATGCACACATTCACACAATGGTGATGGCAGCTACACTGTAAGCACTGACAGAGGCGAGGCTGCCGGACACTGACACCACTGTGCCCTCTGACCATCTGAAACATGCTCCACCATTAAACCCAGAACAGAACCAGAACAGAACCAGCCTTCTTCTGTTGAGCCGTTTTAAGTCCCTGGCTCTGATGCTGCTACCCCAACAGATGATGGCTGAAGAGATGACACTCTCTACAACAATCTTGTAGAAGATTTGCTGCATCTTGCTGCAAACCTTGAAGGACCAAAGTTTTCTGCAGAAGTCCAGGCTGCTCTGTCCTTTCTTATACACAGCTTCACTCCAGTCCAGTCTGTTGTCCAGGTGAACTCCAATGTATTTATACTCCTCAGGCACCTTTACATCTCCCATCATGGAAACAGTGTTTCTTCTGAAATCTACAATCACCTCATTTGTTTTTTTCACATTCAAGGTAAGACAATCGTTTTCAGACCGGGCTACAAAGCAGGCCACCAGCTCCCTGTATGTCTATTTTCAATGCAGTTTCAGGCTTTAGCTCAGAGATGTGCCAAAGATTAAAATCCAACAACACAAAAGGAATTTGGTCCCTAGCTTGGTAGTACAACCAGCAAATATGACGTTACTATGGACAAAAAAGAAAAAAGAACAGCAGTCTTGGGTGTACATGCTAGATGTCATCCATTCATTTATTTTCTTTACCCACAGTCCTTCCTGTTCAAGGTGACCAAAACAGTTGTGGGCTCCATCCTACACAGATGGATAGTCTATTAAAGGTTCAGCAAAGAACGAGACAAAAAAAAGCCCCATTAACTACATTTACTGTCATCAATTATCTACTTTGGTGTTAATCTATTAAGAGTTGTTGCACCAAAAGCTAGGGCTGGACGATATTTTGAGTTTTAAAAACAATATTGAATTTTTTTCCATTTAAGACAAGAATGACCCAATTTCATTTATATAAATAGACCAGTTAGTTTTCTGCCCTAACTCCCGTCCGTCTGTCTCTTGCCTTACTGTACCTTGTTACACCTCCCGTCCTCAATGAATGGAAATCTCACAGCAAACCCACTGCTGCATTTAGTCCAGAAGTAAACCGCAGCATGGAGACAGACGAAGGCAGAAAAGCAGCTGGTTAGCAATAAGTGGGCAGATACGCAATGGTACTCAGTAGCACCACTTCTAAAAATAGAACGTTCTCACAGAGTCATGGTATATGCTCATTGGTACATCTGTTGTAATTTTTACACTATAAGCCCTTCATAAGTGGCAGAAAGACAGAAGATGGTCAGCACTAGGCTGCCTCTCACACCTGTGATGCATTCAAGGAATGTTCCAAATGTATGGTGAGTTCAACGTAATAATACAAAACAGAAAATAAAACCATAAGCCAATAGCTTCAGATTAAAAGCGACTAGAAAGCAGTGTTCAATGCGTATTATACATGCTAAAGTACTAAAAAAAAAACTAAAAAAAACACTATATTCTCTATTAATTTTATCTTCTTAGCCTCTCTGAACCAATAAGCTCCTGGGTTGAATTTCAACAACAGCCCAGCCTTGCCTAAAACAGTATTTTTTAAAAGGCAAAGCTATATGACTATCTTGGTTCAGAAGAAAAGAACATTATTTAATAAGAAAGTAATATCATTTATATATGCAGATACTTTTATTTTTGACAATGTTTCTAATGTACATCAACAGCTGTATGTTAGTAATGAAGTAAAGATGTGTAGACATGTAGCTTAGTTTCTGAATTTATTTTTTGTCAATACTTTTTAGAAAGAAAAATTTAATATATATATCAAATTTCAGCTGAAAAATATAGACAATTAACACAATTTATATTGAAATATAAGTACTGCTCCATTTCGTCGAGCCTTAATTTAAACTGAAATTGGAACACAACATAAAACTTTTGACTAAGTCGACTGAGCAGAATAAATGGTCAGAGAAACTCCTCGCCAGGATTATCGGCACATCCCACACTACAGGGTCTTAATGAGGTCGTTACAGTGACAAAACTTAAACACAGGTACTGTCTGTGATGTAGAAGACATTGAAGATGGACCATTATCTCGGGTGAAGAAAGGTCAAAAAAACAGGTCTTAGTTGTGTGACATCAGCTCTCTGCTCAATCAATCACTCTTTCCTACTCGCAAGATGGATGAGAGGAAGCGGTGCCACAGATAGATCATTGTTTTCACTCTGCAGTAGCAGCAGGACATAATGAATCCCATGCTTGCTGAGAGGTCAGAGTAGAGAGGGTTTCTTTACCCCTTGGGCACCACTTTATCCCCCTGCCCCCTCCAATAAAGACATCCATGCATGACAGTAAGGAGTTTCAGTTTGCCTCAGACAGTCTTGGAGGGACAGATGGGCTTATAACAAAGTGAAGAGGGGAGATGTTGCCACCAGTAATGTGACCACCTGGCTATGATGTTGTGATAAGACCAAATTTGGATCAGCTTGTTGTTGTCAGAGCTTAACACATCTTTAAATAAAATATGAGCTCTGTGTCAAAGAAGACATTTCTTATTGTGTTTGAATAGTAAAAGTCCCTGGAGTAAATAAATGCAAAAATGGGAGTTTGCTGCTAAATACTTAATCTAAATTAACATTCCAACAAGATGAAACTTACATTTCAGTAATCTTATGAAATCATTATTAGTCATTTCAGACATCCAAAACGATATCCTGACATCTTGCTTTCAGTAAAGATCATCCTGTGGACAAAAGGAAATATCCATGTGGCCAAAAACAACCAAAATGATGCTCAAAGGCACATTATGAGCTGACTGGAAATAAAATGTCATCACTTAATTTTACAAAGTAGTTAAAGCAAAAAATTATTCTTACTAACATATTGCGAAGAAGCTTTAGCCCAATTTATACTTCTCTGTCAGCATGTCTCTCTACATTGCGTTTGATGGATGGTTAAAAAATTGGCCCTACTCTGTCCCTGCTTGTAGGTGGTTGGAGAGCCCTCGTGCCGATGCATAATGGTGCTGTATGTCTATGCTAGTCCGCAGACTGAGAAGTATAAACTAGGCTTTAGTCTTTGTCAGGGCCATTATCTATTGTTGCATACAATAACACAGTTGGCAAAGGAAAAATTTTTTGGGGAAAAAGTAGATCCAATGATCATATTACATGGGATGAAAAGCTCATGTGAATGCAATTACCAGATATTCAAAGCCATTTTACCCTAAAGAGGCATTTTTAAAATAGTCAGTGGTAACAACACTATAAAGATCTGAAACTGTAAATGAGGCCTGTGGCTTACTGGAGTGAAGATTGTTTGTGAGATCTGTATTAATAGAAAGAAAGAATTTTAGAATTTTACTTTTGACGATGAAAGCAAAAAAAGCCTTCTGGTCTAACCAGTTCATCATGAAAGGGGAAATTAAACTTTTCAGTTTCTTACGTTTGTTCAAGTCTTAAATTGTAATTTTTACCAGTAGGAATGTGGTCATAAAATGGTTTTAGATTAGGGATACACCGATATGAAAATTATCCGTCGATACTGATATCTGATAATACTGCTGTTAACCAATACCTATGATAACATATTTCCCTACCCCTTCAACACTAAAAAAAAATTCTACCAGCATCGGCCAAAACTAACATCAATATATCATGCATTCCTATTTTAGGTCTCTTAAGTTTCAGTTAGAGCTTTAAAAATACCATTATTTGTACAAAAATGTGCTTAATACTGCATTTAAAAACAGATGTTTTCCATGAAAACAAACCTGACCTACAAATATTTCATTGTGAAGGAAACGTATGCTGCATTCCAGTTAACCTTTCTGAGTCGGAAAGTCGGAAATCTCGCAGTTGCCTCGGAAACCGTAGTTGAAGTATATTTTCTTTGCATTTGCACTGTTGGTCATTTTAATATCGTTTTTAAATTATTTTACACACTTGACTACATTTCTGCTTTAATCTGGTCACAGTCTTGCTGTGTGTGCAATACTACTGTATGTACAGCTTTGTTTTTCATGCTGGCCTGCTGAAGATGCTACGTCGCTAACAACAATAGCAATAACTAGCCCGCCCCTCGACAGCTGCTACCCATCCATGTTCTTTCCGACTCTGAGTGCAGCGAGACAAACTGGAAAGCTTTAAGTCGGGAATGACGTCACGTTCTCATGTACAGCAACTCGGACGCCCGAGTTTCCGAGACAAATGGAATGCAGCATTACTGTATGCATACATACAAAATGTGCACAGGGATTCCTAGAAAATGAATATTCAGCACAAAAGTATTATTTGTAATCAGTATGAGCCCACTGGCTTTATCTGGTGGGCGACTGTGGCTCAGTAGAGAAATTGTTTTGCAATCAGAGGGTTATAGGTTCAGTTCCAACTTCCTAGCGTCACATGTCGATGTGCCCCTAAGCCAGACACTTAACCCCTAATTGTCTACCGAACTCTGTATCGGTGTAAGTGTGTGCATGTTTGTGAGTGTGAGTATGACTAGAAAAGCACTATAAGTTTAGTCCATTTACCCGTGAAACTAAAGCAAATTATCTAAAATTTTAGAAAGAGCCCCTTAATATATCAAGCAACAATCATCATTGCAATGTTAATGTGTGCAATATTGTAATAGTGCAAAGGACTGGATGCACATGACATTTGGTAGAATACTTTATTTCAAGACTCATGGATCTAGTTTGTACATACTGTAAATGCAGTATAAATGGACAATCAGATGGGTGAACTGGGTCAGAAACTGTTCTTATTGTGCTTTTTTTTTACTGGTTTACTGTGGTGATACAAACTCATGGAGGGTGATGGTGGACATTGTTTAATGACACTGAAAAGAAAAGAGTTGGAAAAAATATAGATGAATCATAATCAATATAATCTTTAAAATTTTGAGTTACAGTGGCGCAAAAAAAGTATTTTGTCAGCCACCAGTTCTGTTGGGGGGGGGGGGGGGGTAGTGAATTACCTGCAGAGAGCTGGGACCAAAGTAACAAAGGCTACCATCAGTAACACACTACGCCACCAGGGACTCACATCCTGCAGCACCAGACGTGTCTCCCTGCTTAAGCCAGCACATGTCCAGGCCTGTGTGAAGTTTGAGAGCATTTGGATAATCCAGAAAATGATTTGAAGAATATCCTATAGTCAGATGAAACCAGAACAGAACTTTGGGTAAAATCTCTAATTGATGTGTTTGGAGAGAAAGAATGCTGAGTTGCATCCAAAGAAAGCCATTCCTAAGTCTTTCAGTATTACAATGATCCCAAACACATCGCCATGGTAATAAAGCAGTGGCTTCCTAAGAAGCATTTCAAGGTCCTGGAGTGGCCTAGTCAGTCTCCAGGGCCCTCATTTATCAAGCGTACTTACGCACAGATTCGTGGGTATTTTGTGCGTAGGAACTATTCTACGCATTGTGTGGTATTAATCAATTCATATTTTTGCGTAGAAATGTTCCTAAATATAAGTACAGTTCTGAATGTTCGTACGCACAGCATCTACTGTTAGAACAAAGGAACTGCAGCACTGGAACGGTTTTACTTTGACAGAATATTTCTCTTGGTAGTTTATTGCCTCCACCAAAGAGCTCATGTTGGCGTCTGTGTTATAACAAAATAACATTAAAGTTATGCACGGATTAGCAATAAACTTCAAGGAAATGTTTGAAATTTTCCAAGAAATACATAATTTAATGTTGGGTTGATCATGCATGGCGCTGTCACTCGCAATCTGCACTGTGTGGCCGCAGACCCCAACCCCCTCCCGTTTATTTGTCTATTTATTACACCAAGCATTTCAGTTTAATAGGATTTTGTCACACCTTTAATTAAAAGGTTTGCAAACTGTACCGTGACACTAAATGTTCCTGCTTATCAGGGAAGCAGATTGTCCTTTTTTCCTTTCCGTGTCTCCAGTTACGCATGGCCACTAAAGTGTGAATTATGATGATCAGAGCACCCTTTCTATTAGATCTGGTCCAGCTGTGTACTGAGAGATGTTTTATTGTATTCATTTTAATATTCAACCATTTTTTCTCCTTAATTTCCAACAGGAACATGTCCACTGTCCAGACCGTATTTACTGCCTGCCACCTCTGTCCCAGGCAGAGTTATTCTTTTTTTTATTAGTTTCCCCTGACTTGATCAAATCAAACAGCAATGTTCATTGTTAAATTATTTAATATGTTCAAAGAAATTAAGGATTTACACAGAAGTTAATATTAGCCAATTAAATTATTTGCCGCATTTTTTTTTTTTTTTTTGTCTGCTCTGCAGCAGAAATATAACTGCTGCGTGCTGGGAGAATTAAACAGAGAAACCGCTGATGGCAAAAACTATCGGTGGTGAAATAAATTTGTATAAACAGACATTTTTTTAGGTCTGTAAATCATGAATACTTTTTTTATTTCCCCACCTATGTTTCACCTTGATCTCTGTGTCATTAAATTCCTTTTTTTCCTCTCTTGGAAATTGTTTTAAGGAAGAATGTGAGGTCTCCATGCATGATGTGGTGTTACCAAATATGGTTAATTCAGGGCGTTTCTGTATGCAAATGACTGAACGGGCACGAGGACCTGTGTACGCACAAGTGGGATTTATCAACAGCTGATTACGGAGGAGCGTGCGTACGAGAGGCCACCGCATGTTTCATAAATCACACTTTGACGTGTACTTATGCACATCCTACATTTCCTTCGTAGTATAGAATTTAGGAACATTTCTACGAAAGTTTGAGAAATGAGGGCCCAGATCTCTTGCCCAGAGGGTTGAAAGTCTGTGTTGACCAGTGATGGCCCCAAAACATCACCACTCTAGAGGAGATCTCCATGGAGGAATGGGCCAAAATAGCAGCAACAGTGTGGGAAAACCTGGTGAAGACATTAGCCCCTTTATCCACTAGGGCCGGTACGGAACGGTCATTTTGGAAAGGTTCTGGCATGTTACCATTACCTGTGTCTGCTCTGAATCAACCCCAGCTGACCCCTTTTTTGGGACTATACCTCTGCCTTGGTATGAAGTGTTCTGAAGCGACCCAATACGCCCACCTATGGACTGATTGGTCCACTAATATGATATCCCTCTCACTCCTTCCTAGCAGCGGTAGCCACTGATTGGGCTGGAGTTGTTTGATTGAAGTGATGTCTCAGAATGTAATAACAGTAAAATGTTATCATAAATGTTCAACATAAAATTAGAAATATTCAAAGTGTCAGAGAAGGTTTTATTTTTCTTTGCTTTAAGAAGCTTCATAAAAAACGGTGCTTTTGAAACTGTTTTATAGCATTTAGAGAGGGGTGTGGTTTTGATAAAGCTGAAGCGAAGGGGAGAATCTACATTGATACTGACTACAGCTTCCCTTGTAGCAAAGGACAAATGGTTCGATATGGGCTGCAGCTTCAGCATCGAGGCAGACTGGCATGAAGAACACAGATCAGGAGCTGGAGGCATGAACAGATCATTGTCTGAGAGTCGAGATGTGAGGTGAGTCAAAAGTCGTAACTTTTGAGAGGATCTATGTTTTATTGATGACTTTGTGACTGATTTTTTCTGGAGCTTTTGTTAAGCTAAGCCCACCCATGTCCTCACCCACTACTGTTGTTCTGAGACGGTAATGGAAACAACCTACCTATTCTAGACCGTACCGTGCCATACCGATCAGGTCTAAAGCGACCCTAGCGGAAAAGCTGGTTTTTAAGAAAACGTTTGACCTCTGTTATTGCCAAAAAGGGTATATAACCAAGTACTGAGAGTAACTTTTGTTATTGAAAAAAATACTCATTTTCTACTAGGGATGCACCGATACTGGTATCGGCCCCGATACTGCCTAATCTACTGGTATCGGTATCGGTTAAATTTAACAGATACCATGAACCGATACTCAAAATGGGGAAAATCTGCAACAAATTCACCAAAAAATATAAACTTTTAACTTGAAATGTATTTTTGTGGTAATTTTATATTTTAGATCTGTTATTTTGTCTCAGGTATGTTTAGTTTGTAAAGTCTGGTGCCTTTAGTCTCTTCTAGAAAGGCACCAGAAGTTATACAGTTGATTACTTCAACAATATGTGGCAAGGTACACCCAGGCGGGATTTGATCCCTCGACTCCCAGGTGAAGGTCATGTGCGCTAACCAGTCAGCCAAAGGGATATCCCTAAGACCAAGCAGCCAGGACACATGATCTATTGTAGCCATAGTGACAGGACCTCCACACTGTCACAAATGGTATCGGATCGGTATCGACAGATACACAAAATCCTGCCATCCGTATCCTTATCGGGACTGAAAAACTCGGATCGGTGCATCCCTATTTTCTACCCTAATTTGTTTTGGGGTTTTTAATCAGACATGTGATTTTTCTTGTCATTTTTGTCTCACTTGAAATATACCTATGATGAGAACTACAGGCTTCTCTCGTCTTTTTAAGTGGAAGAACTTGCACAATTGGTGGCTGATTAAATACTTTTGTTGCCTTACTGCACATTAGGCAATTACATATTTCTTCACATTACGAAGGCCTACTTTAATTCATAAGCATATCTGTTCAGGAAACACATCCATGTCTTAACAGTCAATCAGGACAAGCAACAGAGTGGGATACTACAAAGGACCACACAATAAATTTTGAAATTCTAAATCCAATATAAACCCTTTAAGAACAATGAATAATATTTGAAGTGTCCTCTTTAAATAACTACAAAGACATTAAGAGAAATGAAAAACAACAAATCATTTTTATATTTCTGAGCCCTGTTCAGCAGTCAGCCTTTAGGCCAAGGACTCTAAGCACACACCGGTGGGTATAAGACCTGACAGATTGTGATGGAACTCAAGCGCTGACTTAACAGCAGCTTTGCCATCATTTGCTGACCTCAACACCTGACCCTTGACCTTGTTGTGTAACAGCACAGCACAGCAGATCCACATGTCATTGCAGTCATACCAAGTGGTCCTGGCTGACAAAGGCATGTGGCCACATGGTGCTGGCCTCCTACAGCCATTCAAGTTCACAGAGCGATTTCTCACGGAATCGGCTTTCCTAGAAGTTTCCATGGCAAAATGTCGAAAGGATGACAAACTTTAGTATATGCCATATGAAATCTGTAATCACACTTAACAACGATCCAGTTTAGTTTGCAGCGGTTGTATGTGAAGCAGAATAGAGCAGGTAAACATTAAACCATACTAGTGCCGGAGTGTGTCTTTAATGAATGCACATTGTATAATTGCATTTTAGATAATAAGTGATGGCAAGCAGGGAAAAAACATATTTTAATTTGGTAATAATCTTCAGAGGGAAACTTAGTGCAAATGGTTTTGAGAACCAACGTCTTACATCCAATAAAAAATCTTGGCTGCAACAACTGTTCTAAATTCTCTGATTTCTGTTCTTCCCAAAAGGAATATAGTCACTCTACCACTGCTCCACATACAGGCACAAATGCTAAGATGAAGTCCTGAAAAAAGGTGCTTTTAGAAGCATGTTTTCACACAAGCAAGGGCTGGTTGCACATGTACTCTACCTACAGAGACTTAGATGTAAATCTGTTAACTTTAGATTCAATAAACCTTACATGCCACTACATCAGAAGATTAGAGTATTAATTCTCTCTAACTGAATAGAAAACGAAACGGAAGTTATTATATTTTAACCTAAAGAGTAACGATCATGAGTCAGCACACAGCTGGAGTTGATACAGTGAGAAGCTCCAGAGCCTCAGTAACTCTTCAATCAACATGAAGCCTGCATCCACCCACAGACTAGACGGGCTAACCTCCACTCCTCTCCAGTTTCAGAGAGCTCACAAGCGGCTACGCTCACATCCAGCCCCACAACAGTTGGACCACGCGCAGCAAATTAATGGCGCATGTGGGAATCTCCCCTCTCTGCGGGAAGAGAAGAGTGATGGCACAAAAAGTATAAATGGTTATTTTACTGGAAAAAAAACAAAAGTTAGAATTGATAGTTAGCGTTGATGTCTAATCATTTTATTTACTTTTTTATTTTTTGTGAGTAATATTTTTAGCAGTTTTCTAAGCTAAATGAAGATTCTGAATCAATTCAATATTTCATGGACAGTTTACATATTTTGGATTATTTATGGAGATCTTAGCTCAACACTTTCAAGATATTTTAGAATCTGTGCTTCCTAGAATGTTTCCTTACTTACGTGTCCCTCCATCATCACTGAGACAGCCATGTCTCCTCAGTCCTTCACACCAGTGATTCCCAACCAGGGGTACACGTACCGCTAGGGGTACGTGGAAACATTTAGTATTTCATTTCCCAGATGATGGGTGTCAGGCATTCAACAACATTCAATGTGCCCGGGTATAAAAAAAAACCCGGCTGGGTTGTGTTATGCCTAATAAATTCCCAAATGAATAATAAACCCAGCAGAGGAGGAGATTGGATTTGGAGAACAGCGTGTAGAACTCTCTGCGAACGGATCGATCAGAGCAAAGATAACCAAGCTCAGGTGTCTAATTAAAGATAAGCTGAATGATGAAAACAAAGTAAAACAAATATGGTTATTTTTTCAGTGTCTTATTCAAAAGTCTGTTTAATGGGCATTTATTCCAAACAGTTCAAACAAAGGAGGTTTATTTACTTTTTAAAGTGTATTTAGGATTTATTTTCAGATTGCTTATTCACGTTCATGGCAACATATACAGTATGTATATGTTGCCATGTTTAATTTGAAGTGAATATTTTGAAGTGAAAGTAATAAAATGCTTGAAAAATAAATGTTCAATTTAGGGAGATTTAACAAAATTATTTTCATTTCATAATCAGTTGTGTATTGTAATTCTGGAGAATCATCCACGCATTTGAATGAGGGGGTACTTGTGGTTTTCGAAAATGGCTCTCGGGGAACACAAGTCGAAAAAGGTTGGGAAACACTGCTTCACACCAACATCATCTCTGTTCGTTACACGTTTCCCTGCTTCATGCCAAGCCTGGTTTAGCTCGGTTTCTCATTGCTTCACCTATTCATCTTACGAGAAGTGAATTGTGTTGCTCTCACGTATATGTTAGGGATGGGAATCTTACAACATCTCACGATTCAATTCAATTCCGATTCTTGGGGAGAAGATTCGATTCAGAAGCGATTCTCGATTCAAATCAATATTTTTTTCTTAATCAATACTCTTTCATTCATCATTTGTGTTTGTAATACCCACAACTTGATCTGCCAAGTGTCTGTGATGAAGTGAGCCATGAATGTAATAGGGCGTCAAGACAAAATGGATTTTACAATCTATGCTGAGAGAAGGGAACTGGTTCAAAAGTAACAAGACATGAAATTGCAACTGGACATCCAAGACCTTTTAAAACAAAATTTCTAGTCTTGAAAAAAAAAATGCTGATATATTTTAAGAAGAAAAAAATATGTGTTTTTTTTGTTCTTTGGTATGGAGTAGAAAATACATTGAAAATATTTAGTATGCACCAAATGTTGCTTATCAACCATCATTAAACAGAAATGTATGGCTTATGTTATTATTTTCATTGTTTTTGTTAGAAATATTTAAAGTCCTGACGTTATTGAACTCAGTATATATTCCTGACATCCTTGAAAGCGCCACAGGTGTGCAGCGCTGCTGGATGTTTATGTGTAGCTTATAAAGAAAGATTGCTCTTATATACATGCAGATTTATAAATAAATAAAAACTTTAGCCAAGGGTGTCATTGGCATGGAGAAACATTTACCTTCAGTAAAGACTGGGCGGGCTGGATTTCTCTTTCGTCTTTCGTGCTGAACCTTTAGCCTAGTGGCTACAGCTAGCGCTAGCTAGCCAAAGGCGCATCAGACCTGTCAATGCAACGGTGGCAAGAATGTAAAAAGGTTCAGAAAAAATATTTTTTGAGAATCGATTTCACAACATTTCCGATCGATTCTGAATCTTGTTAAATAGCAATCGAGATTCAGACGTGAATCAATTTTTCCTCACAACCCTAGTATATGTATATATGAATGCGTTCTAAATAAAAGCATACTGATTGATTGATTGATCTATTGATTATACTTAATCAAACACAAAATCATGGCTGGAACACAGGAAAATGCATTGGCTGTGCCAGTATCAATTTTGTGGATGTTTTTTTATTGGGGAAGCAGCCTCCCATTGTTAGATCATTAGTTCGTATTTTTCAGTTAAAAGTGTATCACCGTAGATAAATCTAAATCGGTTACCCCTTGAAGACAACAAACAATGGATGACTTCCTTTGTGTAGTCAATCTTCGCCTCCTACATCTAATCAACATTAACAGTGTTGATCCTGATGCGTGATTAGGTTCTGGGTCACTCTGTGGTCAGGAAGGTGGGGGTAGAGGTGGAGTAGGGACTCTATCAGCACCACTTGACATGCTCAAAGGAGCAACTTCTCTTTCATCATACCAGGGGTCAGACTTTTATTGCTACACAGAGCCAGCCAACATACAGCACTGAGCAAACTAAGGCCTACAGCAGCCATCTGATTATAATTATCTCTCAACCAGAGCAAAGACAGTCCCCATCAGCTGGACGTGTCCATAGAGCCATTAGACTCCTGAAGTCTAGTTTATACATCTCTGTCTGCATAGGTACAGAGAAGCGCAACCCCATTATCTGTCACCGCAAGGGTTTTCCTTCAACAATGTAAGCGGAGCCCAATTTTTAAACTGTCAACCCAAGATCCTTTCAACAGAACGTTGCTCTATAGCTGATGTAATCACTAGTTAATGCAGCTTTTGGGCACTAGATGCTTTATATTTCAAGGCCTGTTGATCTAATATGGTCTTTTGAAGACAGATCATGAATCCACTGCGATTATTTCTCCTCACTCTGACTGTGGTGCAGTGCATGGGGCATACATACAGGCTGGCACACACAATAGAGCATGTAAAGTCCTCCTTTACATACTGCTCTTCGCACCTGTCATGAAATCTGCACGCAAGCTTAGTAGACTGCCCGCAAATGACGGCCAACCCACTGGCACAACATTCTTTCAGCAAATGCAAGTTTCTAATCTTTACTTGGTTTTAGATAACTCAGACTCGTTAACTTTTAGCTTAGTATTTCATTAACAGAAAAAATATATAAAAAAACATGAGCCGTACTGTAGATGGTGGTCTGGGTACTGAAGATAATAAAACACCAGCTTAAAAAAGAAAATAGTTGTTTGTAAACCTTTTCCTATGTGCAAAAGCCCAAGATTAGAGCTGGAAAACATTTACAACTTTATTCTAGTGCTGATTCAAAACTTTGCCAATTAAAGATGCAAGAATATAAATAAAATCATTTTCATCTTCGAATCTGTGGCTGGACCATAGGAAATTCAAAAGCGAAATGCTTTTTTCCAACAGAACATCTTTGAGGTCATCTGGAGGTAGAAGCTGGACAAGACAGCTGGTAGCTGTTTCTCAACATGAAGTGTTTAAAAATGAAGCCGGAGGAAGAAGCACAAATTGTGAATTACTTTGAGTAGTGAGATTTCAGCAAATAAGAGGGATGAGCATATTAAAGCAATGCTTTATCAACCTGAATTTCTTTCTGACATCCAAAATGTTTCATCTGGAAACATTGCCAACTTAAGCAGGGGTTTACCAGGACTCCACCTCAGGAGCTGATTTTTTTGTGTGAAGTCGTGAAGTCGTTTTAGAATATTTACTTTACACCTAAGCATGGGTAAGTTCAGTCAGCCGCAGATTAGCACATGCATGATCTATCAGCATTCTGGACTCTGTGAGGTAAATATCTGCTCTGACTCCAGCTTGACCTGGGCTCATGGGCAGAGCTGCAGAGCGTGGACTGGCTGCCTGCTGTAAGCGCTCTGGGCCGGAAGAGGAACCCAACGCAGCACCGCTGCTCAGTGAGAACAGTAACAATGATGCGGACTTCAGATCGAAATCTCACTATTACTCGCTAAATGATACTCTCACTAGACTGTTGCCTTCTTTACTCCACCCCACCCAATCTGTAAGGTAGTACAGACAACATTTTAAAGGGACATGAGCATCGTCAAACTAAGACATATCTTTTCATTTTGTTAAAACACTGAACATACCAACATGGGAAAAAGTACATCAGGTCCAGTCATAAATTTCAAAATCTGTAAATTTTGGGTTTATTGCCCAAAGCTACTTCTGAGTATGACAGATTTTAAGATGCGAATAAAAAGCAGATCACTGCTGGTTTCTTCTCCTGTGACTGAGAGTTTTAGGTGAATGTAAGTAGGATCCATTCTTTACACAAGCTATTCTATTATTTCCCCACCCACTCTTTAACAACTGTATACATCAGAGCTGCAGCCTCACAGGAAGGCCCTCGCCACACTACATACCAAGTTCAGTGTTTTACAACTGCCTATAAACTCATCCTCCACCCAAATTCAAACTCAAACTGAAGACATCTATTGCCTCTGGCTTGGCTACGTGATGAATATCACAGAAGCCTGACAAAAGCTCAGCTCAGAGATCAAGCATCATTGTGTCATGATATATCCCACCCCCTACCATACACCAACACATAATATACGGGTAGTCATAGAGGCATGGGGCTTCCTCTCACATGGCCCCACCCCCGCAGACCATTAGCAGCTGTTAGGGTTCTTCCACCTCTGCCAGGACGGAGTGAGCCCATCATAGCCCCGCCACTCATGGATCAAGTGGAGGCTGTAAATACTTTCCTGGGTTATGTTGAGGTCAGCGGTAATAATGCTCGTACAGAATCATCCTACTGTCCCTGGTCATCACTCAACTACCACTTACCTGCCAGTTCCCCCCCACGTGTCACATGAAACACCAATTCACCCCCACACACAAAACTACAATGTTTTTAAACTGAAAATAGTATTACTAAACTGAAATATTTAGACTGATATTAAAAGGAGGAGAAAATCTGTCAATATTCTGCATTCATGTAATATTACGTTTTATATTACATTTTTTTGTTCTCACATCCGTTACAGAGATTCCATCATGTCATGCCTGTAAAGGGATAACAACAGTAATCAAGTTTTCTTGTTTGTTTTTTTACTAATGTATAGGCTTGTCAGGATAGAAAATGTTGCTGGGCGATACATTTTCATAAAAATGATTGCAATACACAATAATATAGTCGTCTTGAGACCATTTTCAACTAATGGATCTACACCCTCTGAATGATGAACTGGAAATTCTAAAATAATTAACCCCTGCAACATGAAGACGTATTTAATATCCAATATAAATTTAAAAACAAACATTTATATATGGATTATTAACTCTGTCAGTATATAGCCCTTTGAAAGAAATATTAACCGCTTGCCTTAGACAAGAAAAACACACAAAACTACCTTTTAGGCATAATTACCTTTTTTATTCAGTTTGATTAAAACAGATATCTTATTTTACTCTGCCACTACAGATATATGGACCTTATTTGCATTTTCCCGTCCAGTCTCTTTGGCAGAAAGAGGAAGACATGCACGGAAAACAAAGTAGTATGCAAATGGAAATGATTGTGGCTGGAAATATAATCAGCACCTCCAAAGCTGCTGCTCCTCCACATCGAGAGGAGCAAGTTGAGGTGGCTTGGGCATCTGGTCAGGATGCCTCCTGGACGCCTCCCTGGTGAGGTTTTCCAGGCACGTCCCCCTGGGAGGAGGCCCAGGGGAAGACCTAGGACTCACTGGAGGGATTACGTCTCCCGGCTTGCCTGGGAACGCCTCGGGATTCCTCCCAAGGAGCTGGCCCAAGTGGCCGGGGAGAGGGAAGTCTGGGTCTCTCTGCTTAAGCTACTGCCCCCGCGACCCGACACCGGATAAGCGGAAGAAGACGGCTGGATGGATGAAAATATATTGCGCTCATTTGGATTTATCAGGCGATTACTTGAGTTTTGTGACAGGCTCACTTATGTAGTTCAATACAGTAAAGAATAAGGGTTAACCAGGAGTTGTAACTGCTTCAACTTTTGAATTGAATTTAATTGACTTTATTGTCCCACATCGAGTCTTTGTAATCTGTGGTAGCTGCCTTGGAGAGGCGATGCATCACCATCTAATTCCATCAGCCTGACCTGACACGTGTTGCCAAGAAACAGGAGCCAAAGCATTAAGGGCAATCAGCCTTTTAACCTCTGAGGCAGACGAGACTTCATGTTACAACGCTGCTCAGAAATTCTTCACTTCAAGTTAAAAGTTTACATTGTAAAGGGCATATCTCAGCATTTGTACAAGTTTTTGGTAAATGTATACAAATTAATTCTTAAAATTGAGAAATATGTAGAAATAATATAACACAAAAAGAGGGAAAAATTTATATATATTATATCAAATATTAGCTCATAAAATTGGGATTTAAATGGCAAATTATCCAGAGAGGTCAATCAAATCAAAAGGACTAGCAACATATAGAGAAAGAAGTAAAAGCCCTCTGTAGCGAACCTAATCAACCTGTAATTAACCACGGTGAGGAATTGATGCATGTGCCTAAAACATGCATCCATTCTCCTTAAAATCCTTAAAAATCTGGTCAAATTAGGTAAGATATTAGAATTGATGCTCCTGTTATAATCAGCACTACCACAGCATTCAAACTCCAAAAGTCCGTCTGCGTTTTTTTCACAAGAACGTGTTTGTTCCTAGAAAGTCACTTCGAACTAATGCAACACAGTAGAGGGGTTATTGTGATATGATTGATACCATAAAACGGAAACTCTCAAAGAAACGTATTTGCAAAGTTAATTCTATAAACAGACCTGTTCATATCTACAAAATTGTTGCAGTTCTTTCAACAAGGGGAGAGACTGTCAACACCTCATCTCCCTGCAGCCGTTCACCTGATCCTAATATGACAATAAAATGAGCTGCTGCTTGGTGGTTTAAATCTCCTGAAGTCAACCACCAGCTCCTAAAGCTTGGTTTATGCTTGACGCATGTACATTCCGCACGGAAATGAGACGTGCGGAGCCGGCCGATACGCCTTCTAGCAGCATTTATACTTTTTGCGGCTTGTCCCTGCTGAGAATCAATATTCTTGAAGACTGTAGGGGGCGGTGTAGGGCTCTACGGCATGCATACAACACTACACCATAGCAGAAGCAGTAATCACTGTTGTTTACAAGACGCCGACACCTGTGAGCCTAAACACAACAGAACTTTTATGCTGTTTACTTAGGAAAAAGGGCGAAAAAGGAGACTGTCCACTCATCCATTAAAAAACAGTTGATCACAGTGATCTCTATCGGCTGAATCATAAAGATGCCTGAATTTACGAACCTCCGCCATGTTTTTCCGTGCAGGACCGTACGCGTTGTTACAAAATTTCCTAGGTGCGCGGTGCGGAAATTTGGGTCTCCACGGTGGCTGCGCGGTAGGGCTGAACGATTAATTGCATATGCAATTAAATCGCGATTTGGTAAAATGCGATTTCCTAATCGCAAAGGCTGCGATTTGACACTATGTAAACATATCTGCTAAAGTCACGTGACTTGCAAACAACGCAGGGAGAGAAGGAAACGCTGCACTTTAACCAGCTATAAAATGACCTAAAGCTTAACAGAATCCAATGCTACACAATATTTGGTAGCAAAGAGGAACAGTACATCAGTTGTAAGAAATTATATCTGCTATGAAAACGTTGATGCCGCGCAACGCCAGGTATTATGCAGAACCCGTCTTGGTATTGTTGCTGCCTCACGAGGTAGGCTACAGTACGAACCTTTATCAACACCTAAAAACATCACACCACCATATATGAGAGTTGCACGGCTAAACTGACCGCCACCAGTGTTTAAATTTCCAGTAAACAAACTTCGAGGCGACAGGGATCGCTGACCGAGCTGTTTGAAAGAATCGCTCCTTACGAACATAAAAAAACGGCACACTGAAATAATTCGTGCTATAACGGGTTTTATAGCTTGTTAACCATGATGAATAAGCTAGGATTCAATCTCACACACACATTTTACCTGCGCTGTATAAAAAATGCCGACAGAAAGTTAAAGCCGCACCGAAAACAGCGGAGTATTTTGCAACAACTGACCTGAGATCAAACCGCTCTACGGAGCCATACCAGAGTCTGAAAGTGCATTAGATCGATGGAGAATTAAAAATCAGAGCTTGTTCCTTCAAGCATCCTACTTCCTGGATATCCACACTGAGGAAAATATTGCAGCCGGAGGGAATTATTAGCTGGGATCAAAAGGAAGAAAACCTTGATTGCAGAACGACACCAGTGTGATGATTAAAAGTAGATAAAGTTTTTAATATTTGCCTTTGTCTTAAAATAAGTAAATAATCTTATGGAACAGCATAAATATGTATAAAAATCTGTTTATAATACACAATATTTTTGATTGTATTAATTAAAAAAATGCATGACAAAAGCCCCACAAAAATAATTGCACATTAAATCGCAATCGCAATATTGAAGAAAAAAAAAAAAAAAAAAAATCGCAATTAGATTATTTTCCAAACTTTTTCAGCCATACTGCGCAGACAGGCGTGGTTGCTGAAATGACGTAATTTGGCTGAGTAGAGCTGTGCGGACCACGCGGATGCGTCAAGCATAGACCAACCTTTAGTCTTGGTGGTGTTTAGAAGAAGGTAGGTTTTTTTCTCTCTCCAGTCAGTGAAGTTCTCCACCAGGCCCCTGTACTACCCCTTCTGGAGCATCAAGGGAGCCTTACGTCACGTCATTGACTCGACACGATCTGTTGGGATTCCTTAAATAGCCTCCTAAGACCTGAGATAAATTTTGAGATGCATTTTTTTATTTATCTTTGCCATTTGGGCTTATTTCAACCTAGTAAGTATAAATACAAGGCATTATCCATTGACACAATGTAGTTTTAGAAAAACATTATGTCCAGATCTGTGGACACTGGGTTTTAGTTTCCACAAAACCCAATGAAGTCACCTTTTTAAAAAACCTTTATTTTGACCATAATCACAACTTTTTTTTCTTCATGCTTTTGTATGCGTTATTAATAGATGTACCTAAGCAGTGTTTTGCTATTGGACTTCTAAGCTCGCAATGGACTGTCCATGATGAACACCATGTTCAAGTGTAAGGGTGTCTGTATGTGCTCTTGGCAGCAGGACACCTTAGGCCACAGCACAATGATTGATTTGGTGTCATTTCACCTGATCTGTTGCTGCATGTTTCGGACACTCTGGTTAAGAGAGGGGCACAGCTGTCCGCCGACCAGTACCCGGTGGCGAGTCGGCTCCGATGGTGGGCAAGGATTCCAGACAGAACTAGCATGCCCAAATGTGTCGTGAGGGTCTGTTGTCAACAACTGGCAGAGACTCCTGTCAGAAGAAGCTTCAACTCCCACCTCCAGCAGATCTTTGAACACATCCTAGGGGAAGCAGTGGACATCGAGTCCGAGTGGGCCATGTTCAATGCCTCCATTGTCAAGGCAGCTGACCATAGATGTGGCCATAAAGTTAAGGTAGTCTCTGCCTATCGTGGCAGCAACCCTGGAACCCACTGGTGGACACTGACAGAGAGCTGAAGAAGAAGGAGGCCTATCGGGTCTTTCTGGCCTTTGAGACCCTTTAAGCACCCGATGGGTACCAGCAGGCCAAACGGAGTGCAGCTTGGGTGGTCGCTGAGGCAAAAACTCTGGTGTGGATAGAGTTTGATGAGGCCATAGGAAATAACTTCTGTATGGATTTGAGATAATTCTGGTCCAATGCCTGGCATATAAGGATGGGGAGGCAGTGTACCACAAACACTGTTCATTGTAGGGATGGTGTGCTGTTGTTCCTGACTCAGGAAATCGTGGATCGGTGGTCAGAGCTCTATGAAGACCTCCTCAATCCAACCGAAACACCTTCATTTGTAGCAGCAGAGTCAGGGGACTTAAGGTGTGACTCTTCAGTCTCTGGTATTGAGGTCACCGAGGTGGTTAAAAAGGTCCTTGACCGGACCGTAGATTCTAAAGAAACAATCCGGTTTTTGTCCTGACCGAGGAACACTGAATCACCTCTAAACCCCCAGCAAGGCCCTAGAGGGTACATGGGAGGTTTCCCAACCAGTAGACATGTGTTTTGTTGACTTGGAGAAGACTTTCAACTTTGGTAGTATGGCTGTTAGGTCAGAGCTTAGATTGCATTGCCAGGTGGTTAAACCTCCAGGTGGTTGCCAGGAGGTTAAAATATCTTGTTTTCTTGTTCACAAATGAGGGGAAATGGAGCAGGATATCAATGGATGGATTCAGTCTGTCTGGAGGAAAGTGAGAATCGTACTTGTAATGATGAAGAATTTACCAGTCAATCTAAGTTATTACCCTCATCCATGGATACAAATTATTGGGTAGTGACTGAAAGAATGAGATCATTGATACAAGCGGCTGAAATGAGTTTCCTCCTCAGGGTGTCTGGGCTCTCCCATAGAGATGGCTGAACAGCTCAGTCATCCTGGAGGCGCTCAAAGTAGAGCCACTGCTCCTCCACATCAAAAGGAGTTGAGGTGTCTCGGGAATTTGGTTAGGATGCCTCCTGGATCACTTCAAGGTGAAGTGTTCCAGCCACGTCCCACCAGGAGACTCAGAGGAAGCCCAAGGACACCCTGGAGGAGCTGGTCCAAGTGGCTGAGGAGAGAGAGGTTTGGGTCTCTTTGCTTCTATTCTAATCTATTGCCTACTGTATATGCATCTCTAAATCAGCATTAACAATGAAATATGATTTAACTTCTTGCACTGTTGATGTTTGGTTTTAGAGTTAGTAATCTTAATTTCTCCTGTGCTCTCCGCCATGTTGAATTGCATTTACTCTTCTTACACAACTAGATGACACATTAGATTGTCAACCAACATGGCCAAACACCCCCAGCTCCACGGAGTTAACTACTACTGTAATAAAACCCAAAATTCAACGTCCACATATGTGAGGCAAGGGGCAAACTCGGCACGCAGAAAGTGAAGCCAACCAGGAAGTGGTAAAAATTGCAGTTCCTCCCTCAACCGCTCAACTCCTCCATTTAGATATAATTTAATCTTAAAATTATGAATAATTAGGGGCATGTCCTTTTGATTGGCAGGTCCATCTAGGCTAATTCTGGTGGCTAACGGTAGCTAATAGCTTGCACCATAGTCTGCTTTCCCCCTCTGCTTGCTCGGGTAAGCTCTTCACAGCCTGGGACTAACGTAAAGACTTCAGCAATTTCATGTTTCTCCACTATCAGTTGCTTCTGCAGTTTTTATTTGGTTTTGGATGTTAATTTACACTTATTGGACAAAGATGGCTCGCTGTGGTATTGATTACAGTAACAGAACATTCAAAAAGTCTCTGTTTGGGGCCGGCTTTAAACGGGCTGATGCTTCACCATCAGTGGGGGAGAGAATTCTTGCCAGGTAGCCAAGGGGAATGGAGCTCTGATCTGAGATTTTATGTCTTTCTACACGCAGGTTGGAGCAGGTGACCGGTTGGGCAGCAGCTGAGCATCAAAGTCGCCAGGACCGAGAAGCTGCGATGTCAGAGAGCGGGAGACAGCTAGATCAGGCTGGAAGACTATAGAGTCAGACCCTAGACAGACTGGAGGATCACTGGTTAGATTAGTACTGGTGTGAGGAACAGTTCAGCAGCTTGAGCATGAACTAATGGATGTTTGAGATGTGAGGTGAGTCATAAGTCTTTTAACTTTTGAGAGGATCTGAGTTTTCATGATTACTTTGTGACTGCTTTTTGGCCCCCAGCCTCACAGCGCCCCTGTCAGCTCCACCTCTTTGCCCATTTTTTGATTTTCTGAGAGTGATGAGGCGAGTGAAGCGGACAAGATGGCGGCGGTGGGAACCACCCAGTTGGCTTCATTTTCTACTGTTCAGAAACCTAAGGGTGACGTCACATGTCCATTGTGTACACAAGGTTGTAAGAGGATAGAAAAGATTTAACTAATTGGAATGTTGGTATAATTGTAATGAAATGACTTTTCTTGTCAAGTGCCTTAAGATTAAATCTGTTGTGAATTAGGGCTATATAAATAAACTGAATAACGTAGTATTCCGTTGTGCTGCAGTACAAATTACCGCAGCAGATGACTCAACATACCCCACTGCTGTAGCCGATCAGTAAAGGAAATGTGAAGACGAAAATAGAGTACATGTACAGAGCTGAATACATTTCATTAAACAGATTCTTGCTTACAATGTAAAAAGCTTTCTGAATGTGTCAGAACAATGTTTTAAATGCAATATATTTATGAAGTACATTAAAAAAACTAATGGTTGATGTCAGTAGTGACATTTATTACTGTCAACAACAGTCAAATGGAAGAACACAATGGCAAAATAAAGCTGAGTCATTATAATAAAATAAATTAATCACATGAATGAGCACACTTTAATAATGGATAAACATTAATACTAACTGTTATCTTAACTACTGCTTTACCAAAAAGTGAAGAGACATTTAGGTAATAATGATTGCTGAATTCTTCCCTTCTTATTTGTACTGCTCAAATTAACAAAGGTCACATTTGGTCATACTGTATTACCCATATATTTTGCTCTCAACTACAAAATGACCT
Organism: Apricaphanius iberus; assembly: GCA_028564705.1. Taxonomy (NCBI): domain Eukaryota; kingdom Metazoa; phylum Chordata; class Actinopteri; order Cyprinodontiformes; family Aphaniidae; genus Apricaphanius; species Apricaphanius iberus. The sequence goes on from JAPXFQ010002200.1 coordinate 1,032,206, forward strand.
TGTACCTTCAAAAAATGTTGCCATAGTATCATAAATGGTATTGGTAATGGTCCTAGAACCCATGGAGTTTACGTTTTCAGAATGTATCTCCAGTTACATCTTTCATTTGGATAGGTCACAGCAATTAAACAAGCCTATGTTGCAGCTAATGGTTGCAACTAAACAAGCAAGAAGATCATATGGGCAATAGATACAGTTAAATAAATCTGCATACGCCAGGAGGTAATGGTTTTGTCTCTGTCTCACTGTCTGGTATCAACATAATTCCAAAACGTATGGACAGATTTGGATGAAATTTTCTGGAAATGTTCATAAAGGGAACAGGAACAACTGATAATTTTTTTGGGATACACAAGATTAAACAAGGAGCTATGCTTGGCCAGGACCCCCCGCTACGGTTAGAGTTTATGCATTGCAACTTAATGACGCATATGCGAATCTCCCCTCTCTGTTCGAAGAGCACAGCAACAGCACAAAAACAGCCATGTGTCTCAATAACAGATATTTTAATGGAAAAGTACCAAAAGTTAGAATTAGATAATAACATGGGGTGGGGGGAGGAATGAGCTGCCCTGGCGGAGGTCTGTGTTCACTGAGTGCTTCCTCAGATTCTTTTGTCCTGAAAAAGTAAAATCGCATTGTCAAGATATTTGATCAATATTCAAAAGAAAGTTATCGATCTTTGCTTTATTTTATTCTTCGGAATTTGAAGGGAACCATTAATGATGACAGCAATTTCTGTAGTAACATTTAGGTATTACCACTAGTTGGTGGCTATATTCACCTTCTTTGTTCATATATATATATATATATATATATATATATATACACAAACACACACACACAAATTTATACACTGTGATCTAAAAAACACTAAGGCGTTAAATTAAGACTGATTACTAACTGTATAAAGGAGAACAGTTGGACCATGAGGTTTAGAGTGAGCTGTAGGAATTAAGGACATGTCAATAATAACAGGGTCTGGTAAAATGCATTTTTTGTCCATCATTAAAACCTTCTAATATTATATACCCTGTAAAGGATTTTTCTGTCAAGAAAGGGTGGTAATATTATCGTATTACTCTGGATCTTTTTTTGTACTTTAATAACTTTATTCCTGAGATTATTGTGTTCTAAACATGAATGAAAGGTCCTAGCTCAAAGTCTGTATTAAAGTAATATCTGACCCACTGCCATGGCGTCCATAAATTTTCTGCTGAGTTTTAAGTTTTGTCAAGGCTTTATTGAATTTTCTCTTCTCTCTTCTCTTGAATTTGTGTCAAACTAATCACTACTCTGATGTCTGTCAGACATCAAGCTGCAATTCTCCTGGCCATTTGGTGACAGAGATCCGGGAACAAAAAAACTCAACATGATGGATTAGCTCTGCCTGCTTGCCCGTCACCCTACACTGCTACCCCCACCTTCAGCTGCAAAAGAAGCCCACTCCTATTCTACTGTACCGCTCATCATTCACTCATCACAGCAGGGGGGGAGAAGGACAGAGTGGGGGTCACATCCTGTCCCTGTCCACTCGCTGCCTGCCGTCCTCTTCACCCTGTCCCTAGGGACAGGACAGCCCCTGAGCGGCACCATCGGACCCAAAGCAGAAGCTGATAAAGCACTTTCTTTCAGCCCACGTTCCCTGATTGTACCAGGCTGTAGGAAACAACCCGGCGTTATTCCTCCTCGGCCTTCAGATACACCCAAATGTGAACACAATTCAGGGCAGGTTGTGTGTGTGTAGTAATCAATAGAAATTAGGTCTGTTTCCTAAATGTGGTTATGCAGAGACTCGGAGTGGAGCCTGAGCCGCCCTGAGCTTTAAGCTGCTTTTGTTTCTGCTGAACAATGGTGGATGATGGTAAATAGGCCTGAGGAGTGGACATCACTATTCAACGGTCAGGAAAGGGTTTTCCAGCTGGAACTCAACATCTGGAGGCATCTCTACTGGGGAGAATCACTCTGTCACTTAGATGGTAAACCATCAGGAAAATGGGAAATGTTTCTAAGATGACATCTCCAGTCTCCCACTTCCCTCAGAGTTGGAAAACTCCAAATGTTTTGGTTTTCATACAGCTGAATGAAAGAGGAGAGAGAAGCAAAAGCTGAAATGTTCTTGTAATCTGTACAAAGAATTTTCACCTTTCACCAAATTTTAGAATTTTTAGTCACATTATCAGGATCATGCATTTAGAATCAAAGAAATTAAAACACCATCTACAAATATAGAACAATGGCACTTAAAATACATACTTTTAGGGCTTCAAAAATATGAAAGTTTCCTAAAGCTATTAAAGTGTCTATGTGTTTTTTTCATCCAACAATCATAATGAACTCTAAGAGTTACTTAGCCATGTTACTGTGCTGAGGAGGAGCAGGAATGATGCCGTAGTAATCTTAGATTTTATTCTTACTAAATCAAGTCACCTTAGTTTACAAGTCTAAATATCTTCCTCTCTATCAATTATGATAGACAGCATTATGCATTTATGATTCCAAATAAAGTTTCAATACTGACTCCAACCTGTTGCATACGTAACACATCCAGTTTTACTGGATCTAGTTGATCCACTGCAATGAAGGTGAAAAACGCCACCAACTAATGGTCATACTTAAAATTTTACTACAAGAAGTACTGTTATCATTAAAGGTCAATTCAAATTCTAAATAAAAATATATATTTTTTTTTAATTGATACTTTGCTTTAGAATATCGACACAATATAGTGACATAAAATATTGCAATATATTGACTCATCGTTATTTTCTTACATACCTAGAGACCAGAAATGTACAATAGGTGCATTTAAAAAAAAGATACCTCTAAATTTAAGGATAATTAAAAAAGACTAACTGGGAACACTTATTTTAAATACTTATTCAATTATTTATTTTAACTCTCAATTAATAAAGATCCTGATCTGTTTGAAAAGTTTTTTTGTTTTTTTTAATTAACAGGGTTTTTAAATCTGAACTGGATCATCTTACATATAATACAGATTCTTTAAAGCAAAATCTGTGATATGTCTACACATTAATATGGTACATAATAAAAACAGTTGTGGAAACCACTGGTTTGGTAAACCACATTCACTTTGAAGATCTCAGAGCCAATTTTGAAACCCTGATACAACACAAGACAATCTCTATAGAGGTGAAAAAGCAGTGAAATTAGTCTCATTTAAAAAAATACATAATATTCAATTACCTGAGTAAAAAATGACATTATGTGAATCATTTAATGATTAAAGAATTTTTTCTGTAAAAAAGTTATTTTTAAAACAATGTTATGTGTGTGGTTATTATGAAATGACGGAATAAATTCATTCTGGAAACTCAAACATTATTCCATTCCAGACGTTTCAGGAATGCCTACAAACCCAGTCACAATGGAAAGTAAAAGACTGGTTATTAAAAAAATAATTATGTTTTTATAAGAAAATACTAAAAATGCATCATTTAAAAATATGAAATTTATTTCCAAACAAAAGATAAAAATGTATTAGCACATCAATTAAAATTTGAACTGCATTACATCAATAATTCAATGTAGATGACCAGTTTCCTCCACTTATTTAAAATTCGTTTGTTTTGGGGGTTTCTTGCTTTTTTTTCCTTTCCTTTAGTGGCGCCAGGGCACCAGAACTGCAGGGTTGGGGGACTTTTAATCTTGGATGTGACGATAAATCGTGTGTTCCCAGCATGGGGCCTCGGAATGGGACTGGCGCCTGCTGCAAAGTGCTGTGGGGCTCAGTTTGGGTCTGGAGCAGGCCGATATCACCGAACATTATCCTATGAAGAAACTATAAATCTTCCAGGCAACATGAAGGGGTGGACAGTAGAGCCATGTGAAGCGCCCCTGTAGGTCAACCCGTCCCCGTTCTGACCGGATTTAGGCCGCTAACAGGAGAAGTTCTCCAAGTTCAAAAGTTCACCTTTTACGATCTCCTCGAGCCTGACTGAGCACCTCCAAATAAAAACATTCCGACCTCTGTTCCCAGCAGCTCCAACATTCACACACAAACACAACGCAACGACCAAGTAAACACACACACAGACACACACACTTGGGAATAATAAATCTAAATCTAACTAACAAATCCTATTTTGGTCAGAATTGGACTTTTTAGTCGCTAAGCAGGTAAATTACTTCCATTTATAAGATCCCATCCCATCTGCTAAACCAGGTCGCAGCTTTATTTCCTCCATTCATTCCCTTCATATCAGCAACAATTTGCAGAGGGTTCCAGCAGCAGCAGCAGGGACCCAAACATGCAGCCATGTGGTTCTGGATGGAGACGCAGTGCTAGCCTACCGTTCACTGACTTGACGTTGTTTCTCTCCGGGTAGTCGAACCCATTCGTCCTCTTCTCTATCTCCATCCTCCAGCAGGCTACGGGCTGATCCGGAGTCAGTCCAGCGTTGCCCCTCACCGCCACACAGCAGGAGGAGGCGGTGGCGGGGTTGACAGGAATGGTGATGTTGCTCTGAAGTGAAACAAGCTGACCTCCGCTTTGCTGTGTCACCGCTCGGACCGTGGTCCCATGCCTTTCAGCAAACAGTTACAGGATCCACACCCCCAGGAGTGCTGCGTTCGAGGTCCGGAAGGAGGGCGGAGTTAAGTGGACTGCCTTCCCAAGTATTTTGGCCGAATTAAAGCAGAGTTTATTTTAAGCCAAATACGTAGAAGACAAAATAAATATCACAGCTACACCGCGAACATATAATTGCTTTAAGTCTGTAATCAAATAACTTGTGTTTTTAACTGAGAAAACTGAAATAAAAATAAAATAAACATAATTCCAAATTACCATATATTTTCATTGATTTTCGAGCATTGGAAGCGCAGATGCGTTAAAATGCTTTTCTCACCCTTCTCCATTTGAACTGGAACACAAATGTAAAACAAGTTCTGCGCCAAACCAGTTTAAACTGGTCGGTCTGTGAGACGTTCAGGTTTTGGGGACCTATTTTAGTTTCTCTTGCTTCGCTGGAGGGCAGCACGAGCAGCTTTCGTCCTGAGGGAATTATGGGAAGTGAAGTTTGGTGTCCTTGTCACCTAAATGTCACTTGTTACTGGAGTTAATCTAAAACAATGGGGGCAGCAACGGATGCTTGTTTGCTTAGTATGAGGAAAATCGTTTACCTATTTATTCAATGTTTTTTAGAGAAACAATTTTTTAGGATTTTTTACTTTTTAAATGTATTTATCTTTTTTTTCAGTTGACTTGGTGGGATTAATAAAGATGTGTAGCGCCCTCTGCTGGATCATTCATTATATCCAAATGTAGAACTAGCCTACACTCTAAAAAATACACTGGCTCAACTTAAAAAAATGTTGTAACATTTTGTATTGATCTTTCTCAGTAATTCCAGCTATGCAGTTATTGAGTAATTCCCATAAAACTTTTATGGCTGGACAAATTCAATTTGTTTAGTACAACCAACATGATGTTTTTTCCTACAACCTTAATTATGTTGAATCAACTCAATTCTTATATCAAAGTTTTAGTGTTAATAGTTGGTCAGATTACTCTATTTAAGTTGCTTTAACTTCTTCATTTTAATTCCCTTCAACTTAAAAAAAAAATCCATGCAAATTGTTATGTTAATTTTGTTGAGTATTAACAACATATTTTCCTTAAGTCAGAATAAATTAGACATGGCAATTACTGTTTTACTGTCAAAATGTATTTATTGTAACCAACTCATATCCATCCATCCATCCATCCATCTTCTTAACCGCTTATCCAATTCAGGGTCACGGGGCAGCTGGAGCCTATCCCAGCAATTATCAGGCGTTAGGCAGGGTACACCCTGAACAGGACGCCAGTCTGTTGCAGGGCCAACACAGAGAGACAGACAACCATTCACACTCACATTCATTCCTAGGGACAATTTAGAGTGATCAATTCACCTATCATGCATGTTTTTGGACTGTGGGAGGAAGCCGGAGTACCCGGAGAGAACCCACGCATACACGGGGAGAACATGCAAACTCCATGCAGAAAGACCCTGGGCCGGGATACGAACCCACGACCTTCTTGCTGCAAGGCAACAGCGCTAACCACTGCGCCACCGTGCAGCCCACCAACTCATATCAATAACCATTTTTCCAAACTGTTGTTGGGAAATGTTGCTTTCCCCTGGATTTTGTGGCCAGGTCTTCAGTTTCTGGGGGAAAAAAGAAGAAGAAGAAAAACAGTTAAAACCACATTATACCAGAAAGTTATCTGGGTGAGTGTACGACCGTAATTTATGCCAGAAATAAGGTGGTGAAAAAAAAAAAAGACACACACACACACACACACAGACAAAAACCCCAAAAAAAGAGTTTAAATTGTGGCACCAATGTCAGCTAATGTGTTTATTACATATTACATAAAAGGAGGGCTGAGGATTTAAGTCAGCAGTCCTATTTGAAATCACCTTATGCGGACCAAGCCAAACTTTCTTTCACCGTTGGAAATATATATATACAATTGATGAGACAATTTTCTGCACATTTAGGATACCAATATTTTAAAAATAAATGTAACTGATGTTCTCTTTGGGTCCTAATGGGAATTTCCCATTAGTTATCCATGACTTCCAGTTTCTTTGGGCTATAAGTATGATTTGGAAACTAATTTACTTCAGCAACTAGCCACTAGCTTGGACAAGGACCAATTATTATCTTGCCATCATGCAGGGAATAAGATATTGGGTAATAAATCTTCAGAGCCTCAGAAAATATGGCCACAATAAGGTTACCAATTCTCCATGACAACCACTAGATGCTATCTACATGCCGAGTTGTCCAGGAGGTATGGGGGTATAAAGTATCGTCCTGCCTTCGCATACTTAAACATGTGGACTTTGCTAAACTTACACTACAACTTAAACATGGTAATGAGACTAAGATTTTAGTTTCAGCAATAAGCACTTCTGGTGGATTTGCTATGAAACAAGATGAATATGAAGAAAAGCAGCTTGTGTTCCCGTCAAGTATAGTGGAGGACTGTGATGCTGTGGGCTTATTTCTCTTCCAATAGTTCTGGTAATCTTTTTGGAATGTGTGATTACATAAACTCATTGATATACCAGGACTTTACCTCTAAAATTTGACGGCCTCTGAAAATAAACTGAACTGGGTGATGAACTGGGCAGGATAAAGGATCCCAAACATATGGGCAAATCAAAAATAGATCATAAGACACAACTTAACGTTTCTCAATGACCATTTCAGGTCTCCAGAGAAAACCTGTGAGGTTAGCTGAATGCAAGAAAGCAGAAAACTCAGGGCTCTGAAAAATGTTTGATATTTGAATAAATAATTTACATATCTAAATGTAACTTATTTTCCCTATAAATGACACATGTCAGCAGTATTTAAATAAAGTTTGCCCTCTTTTAATTATTTTTTAGATTGATTGATCATGCTCCAAGTGGAGCATAGCCTGTCCAGGGTATCTTTTTTTAATTCTTTCTTTTGTTTTGCTGCAGAGTATGTCCAGGTAGGGGTAAGTAACTTTATTCAACCTGACTAGACTCACCTGTCCAGTTATCCCAGGACATTTCAAATCAGATAATTGAGACCTACCTACTCCCTTTGTTAATGCAGGCAGTATATTTCATTTAGCTGGTAAAATAGAAATCTCATGTTGCAGCAGGACCACTATAGCAATTACTATATTGATTTTCTGTCAGGACGGCCTCACACTTGACTCAAGAATACTTCAGGTATCCATAGGAATTCACAGTCAGCTGAATAACTGCTTGCTTTTACAGGTGACAGCATGACAACTCCAAACCACGCTTCCTCTACCATAGTGCTGAGTTGAAAAAAATAAATTCTCGGATTCTGAATTAGTTTTTCTAAAAAAAATCTAAAGATCGATTCTTAAATCCAAAGATAGATTTAATAATTCAGCATTGGTAGCCCTTTTTAAAGCTAAAATAGGAGGGAAAATTCCAGACAGGCATGTTAAGTTTTAGAGTTTCCCCCAGTGCAATGTAACTCCAACCAGTGCTGCGTCATTAAATTACAGTCATCTAATTAAGGTAACAGCTCAAAAAAATGTCTTTAATAGCATTGACCCATATCAGAATTGAGTTGGAACAGATTGGATTGGATCATTATAACTGGTTCTAAATTAAGAGAATCATAATCGATTTTTGAAATTTGAATCAATACCTAGCCTTATTGTACCACCTTACTTGACATCTACTGTTTATGTTCTTATTTAATGTGAGGTTTTGTCCAAACATCATCATCGACATTATAGCTGGACGTCTTTTTTTGTCCATCTGTCCAAAGGTTAAGTGTTTTGATTCATTTAGAATGAACGTTGTTATTCTGTATTCTTTAGAGAGAGAAAATGATTTGTCTTGCCTGTCGTTTGAAACAAGCCATATTGTCCAGTGTTTTACTGACTCTTATAAAATCAACATGCCACCAAAGGGTTAAAGGATCTGAGTTCAACCTTCAGCGTTTTTGCAGTGTATTGCAGGGTTGCACATTCTAACCTTCCTGAGATGTACACTGTCAGGTAAATCGAATAACTTGAGTATCTTCAATAATTACTTTGTGTGACTATATTTTGACTGTGAAGTGATTGACTTTTATTTGTCTGGAAATGAAATTTGAATACACTGGAGACAGATGGGGAGTAACAAATGCTTTGATCCAGACCAGCAAGCTGCTAAGACCTCTCCTATTACAGAGTTGGTCACTCTTGTTGATTCTCTGTTATTCAGTGCACTTGATTGGCAGCAGGTGGCTGCTTCCCGCCCTGTGATGGACTGGCGACCTGTCCAGGGTGTACCCCGCCTCTCGCCTGTTGACAGCTGAGGATAGGCACCAGCCCCCGTGCGACCCCTTGAGGATTAAGCAGTTCAGAAAATGAATGGGTGGATGGATGGATGGATGGATGGCTGGCTGGCTGGCTGCTTCCCTTATTGTTTTGCAGCCCTGGATTGGGGCTTTCTACAGCTTGTTCTTGTCATATATTCTGAGAAAGTTTTTTATTTTATTGTTATTTTTTTCAATCAGATATACTTACAAAGTACCTCCAAAACAAGAAGCTTCACCAAAGTGCTGTACAGGAAGAAAAGTCATTCATTACAAATACCAAAATTTAAAACAAAACAATTTAGAAACCAACATAAAAAAAATAAAAAAATAAAAATAGTTTATTGACTGCCTTATATTTTGATTCATGGAGACAAATCATTCAACAGAGTTTGTAAAAGCTTATTCACCTCTGGATTTCCAGCAAAGGCAAGGGAAGGCAATTTTATTTATACAGCACACTTTCAACACAAGGCAATTCAAGGTGCTTTACGTGATTACAAAAAATCTGAAAATTAAAACATATAATCATTAAAAGACAGCTTAAACAAACATTTAAAATCAACTAGCAATATTAAAATACAAGAAAGCATACACAAACCTACTATTAATAGCGTATGATCTGCTGACCTGAGAGTACGAGTTGGAACATAACAGTCCAGTAGTTCAGCGAGATAAGATGGATTTAAATTATTAAGAGACTTTAAAAAATCTTTAATTTAATTCTAAAATCGACTGGAAGCCATTGAACTGCAGCAGTCTGGTAAATGGATCTAGATGTGACAAAGCATGGCTTACTGTCTCCAGACTCTTGTAAGATTTATATATATATATATATATATATATATATATATATATACACTGTATATACACACACACACACACACACTGGACAGCTCAACGTTTTAAGAGCGCTAGTGAACCAGGGCACCTTGACGAAAAATGGGCTACTGGAACAACAATCAGGCGGAAATGGATAAGATGAGAGAATATGGATCTGTTGGAATGCTACTACTCAAGTAACCCTAATCAGAGAGGTTACACAAGAAGAATGTGGGCTGAATGGTTACTTCGATACTCACAGTCACAGTTGATGGCAAAACACATAGTAGCTCAGTGTTCCAACATCCACAAACAGCAACTCCTATCACAACTTGAGATTGACAATATACAACACAAATGCTACGGCAAGGAGGAGTCAGGATGCCAGGTCAGAGGGAAGGTTATACCAACTCCCCAACCAGGGATGAGGAACAGACCTCCAATGAGTGAAACCATAGCTCTGGGGAAGGAAGTGACTGACCTAAAAGATAACATCATGGCGATAATGAGTGCAAGACCCCCCCCTGACGCCGATTACAACGGCTAAGTGAAGTACCCTCGGAAAGTCTCCTGGAAACAGTGAATGCAGCATTTAGAGCGATTCCTACCACATCAGTCATTGAAACCAATGAGCTGATATACACTTCAGCAGCAGTCATACTAGAGGTGCTTGGCTACAAGAGCAACCAATAAAAAAAAAAAGAAACAATACCGACCTTGGAAAAGACAGCTGGAAGCTAACATCAAGGTAGCTTGAAGGGGAAGTAAACTAGTGATCAGATACCCTGCGGGAATAATAAGTTGGCCAAACGATGAGATACAGACCTCGGATATTGAGACACAAAAGCTCCTCACCATGTATGGTGGGTTCCATCCCAAATCCAGCACCCTGAGACTGTACGCACACCGTAAGGAAGGAGGCAGAGGACTGATGACCGTAAGAGCCACTATCCAAGATGAAACATCGAAGCACCATAGGTACATCAAGGACAAGGCTTCAACGGATGAGGTACTTAGTGAATGCTTGAGACAATGGCAAGATGAGGAGGTGCTGGACGAGGAACCATCATGGGAGGACAAGCCCCTACATGGGATGTACCATTGGAACATAACTGAAGTGACTGATGTCAAGAAATCCTACCAATGGTTAGAGAAGGCTGGCCTACAGGACACCAAAGAGGCACTGATCCTGGCAGCACAGGAGCAGGCTCTGAGCACCAGATCGATAGAGGCAGATCTACCACACCAGACAAGACCCAAGGTGTAGGCTGTGCAAAGAGTCATCTGAGGAAATCCAGCACACAACATCAGGGTGTAAAATGCTGGCAGGGAAAGCATACATGGAACATCATAACCAAGTGGCTGGCATAGTACACAGAAACATCTGTGCGGAGTATGGACTGGAAACCCCAAGGTCAAAGTGGGAAACACCTCCAAATGTGGTGGAGAATGACAGAGCAAAGATCCTGTGGGACTTCCAGATCCAGACAGACTGGATGGTAATGGTGAACCAACCAGACATTGTGGTGGTTGATAAAGAGGAGATGAAAGCTATTGTTGTGGATGTGAAAATATCAAGTGATGGTAACATGAACATGAGAAACGTGAGATATATATATATATATATATATATATATATATATATATATATATATATATATATATATATATAATATTATTTTATTTATATATATGACACTGTAGTTACTGACACCTTGACTTTCTTTGTGATTTCTCTGTAGGAAAGACCTATATATATATATATATATATGGTCCCTTTGTTTTAAAGGGACCATGCAGTAAATTGCCCTAATCAATAAACACCCCACACTCTGGCATGTGCTGGTCCACATGCGTACGCGACGTACACGTGCGCTTGCATGTTGCAATGTAAGCGCGTTCAGTCTGGCATTTGCATGTCCGCATGCGTATGCGACATTCACGTGCGATTGCGTGTTGCAATGTAAGCGCGTTCAGGAAATTCCCGGGGTGACATGGTCATTGTTATTTCTGGTAAGCCGACAATTTCTTAGTTTGTTTACGTAGCATTGTAGCCTAGCCATTTAGCCTAGCCATTAGCAAGGACCTAATTAGCCGAGATAGAGTTCAGTTGTTTTGTGTGGACAATTTGGTTGACTCTGGCACAATTTAAACCCAGAGTAAAATTTCTTCTGAACTGTCGCCCAGTGGCGGACTAGGTTCCGGAACAACTGCTTTAGAGCAGCAAGGCACTAGGACTAGTCCTTGAGCCTGGACTAACTAACAAGAAGCAAGGACAGGAGCCTTTGACACCGTTGAGATGCCAGGATAGGAGCGTGGTCGTGTAGTTACGTGGCCAGTAGCGGACCCTGGATGAGTTAGTTATAAGCCAAATCTAAAAAACTGCGATCGCGATCACGTCCTCCCATGTTTACATAATGTAGCATCACTAGCGTCCCACTGGGACTTCATAGTAACAGTTAGCAGGCAACCGTCTATTTACTCAGATTTCCTCATCACAAGGAACCACTTATTGCATTTTCCCTAACAACTAAGTCTTACCAGTTCTCATACAGCTCTCATACAGTCACCTGGTAACATTATTAAGCGCTATATTACAATAACAACATCCCGGTGAACACAGCACACCTCTATAGAGCATATTAGCTGATGCTAGCAAGTAGCTATTTGCTAAGCTACAGTTAAACCATTGCTAGAAAAAAAGACAATCTGATAAACTCTATGCGAAGAAGATGTGTTGCACTGCATGAGGCAAATGGTGGTCACACCAGATACTGACCGGTTCTGAGTCCCCAGACCCCCAACAAAGCAAAAAACTGCACATTCCAGGGTGGCCTTTTATTGTGGGCAGTATAAGGTACACCTGTGCACTAATCATGATGTCAGATCAGCATCTTGATGTGGCACTTCTGTGAGGTGGGATGGATTATCTCAGCAAAGCAGAAGGGCTCAATATCACACATTTAGACTGATTTGTGAACAATGTTTGAGAGAAATGGTCATATTGTGTATATGGAATGAATTTTAGATCTTTAAGTCCATCTCATGAAAAATGGGAGCAGAAACAAAGGTGTTGCGTTTATATTTTTGTTGAGTGTATTATCAAGAATAATGGAAATTGTATCACTTATATGTAAAAATTAATTAAGATTTACTGTACAAAATGTAATGAATAAGACCAATGATCATAGACTAGACTAGTCTAAAAATGGCATAGGGCTCTGAACTGTAAGACATAAATAAAAATTTGAGAACTGAAACGAATTATGGAGAATTGTGCTACCCTAGCATCAATGCATCCCTATGAATTTCCTTTTTTCGCTTTGTTGGCCATTTTTTTAAGGAAAACGCAAAGACTTAAAGGGGAATTACTTAGTTTTTTGTTTTCAACCTTGACCTTATTTTTAGCAAATTTTATGTGTTCTGACTCACCATGAGAATTTTGGAACCAGTCTGAGCCGTTCAGCAGTATTTACATTCACCTCCACCGTCAGCCGGCATTTGTAGAATGGGAGTGCTTGGGGCAGAACAAATTCTGCTTGGAATAAAGTTTAATCTGCCCAAAACACAGTCATTTTACTGTTTATAGTTCCCTCGGACTTACAAATGCCTCTGAAGTGCTTCTTGATTTTCTTTAGATCAGATATAATAGTTTGGCGCTTTTTTTCTCCATTAATGTAACAGATAATAAAAAAGGGTTCTTTGTGTAAGGTGAAAAATGATGGTTTTGTTTTAAGGAATCAACATTTGTGTATGTAGAATTTACTCAAAATGGTTATTCATTCATTCTTTCATTCATACATTCTTTCATTCATACATTCAAAATAATTTCTATGTTTTTCCTTTCCAAAACAGCCCTAAAGATGACATCCTTGAAAGAAAAGTCAGATAAATGTGGAATCTTATGGAAGAGCCAGTAGTGTACATCGTCCCAAAAGGAGTTAGATTATGTACATTCGGGGGGGAAAATGCTCAGTCGTCTCAATACCAACATCACAAAAACAAAGAAATTCTTTGGAAGAACATGTACCTGAGAGGTTTTAAAGTGGACTTCCTTTGGGTGAGGAGGTTTGGGAGTTTCAAATATTTGCTTCTTTTTGGAATGATCAAAAATGCTGAGAGACAGCATTTCAGTTTCAAATGAAGGGAAAGAATGTTTGATCAAAAACTTTACTAATTTTATGATTTGGGAGTTTGAGAGTTGATATATTATGTCCAGTAATTAAAGGTTTGGGGATAGTTGGACTGCAATTTATATTACGGTACAAAAAGGAAACTGTGTTTAAAATATTTTGAGGAACCTTTGTCATTTTTATTTTTTATTTTTTTTGTGGGCCATATTTAGCTGTGAAGTTTTCAAAGTGAAGTAGTGATTTAACTCCTGACTCCTCACAACTTGATATTTGAGTTCATAGCGTTAATTCCTCCCTGCGTCTGGCAATAGACAAAGTTGCTCCCTTGAAATGAAGGTGGCTAGCCATAGAAGATTAGCTCCCTGGTTTAATCTAGAGCTACTTACCCTAAAGCAGAATGTTAGAAAACTAGAGAGAAAATGGCGCTCCACGGATTTACAGGATTCTTATTTACTGTGGAAAAATAGTCTATTGCTATATAAAAGGAGCCTTCGAACAGCCTGAACAGCATATTATTCATCTTTAATCGAGGAAAATAAAAATAATCCTAGGTTTCTTTTTAATACAGTTGCCAAACTCACACAGGATCATAGCTCTATCGAGCCAACCATTCCCCAAGCTCTTAGTAGTGACGACTTCATGCAATTTTTTATAAATAAAATAGACTTTATAAAAAATAAGATAAATGGGAACCTTCCCAATATGCTTGCTTCTACCTTAGTTAGTGAGGCAGCATCAAAAATGGTTTAACCTGTGAAAGCTACGAAAAGCGGGCTGAGTACAGATGGGCCAGGAAATGCCATCATGGAGCCATCTGCATCGGCAGCAGCAGATCAACAGCAGCAGCCAAGGCTCCGACCCAGGGCGCCCAGAGGAGGGAGGGATGGTACCCCCACCTCCATCCAAGCGCTACCTGGGGGGCACCCAGGCATCCACAGCCGACCACCGCCCCTGATGCAGGGGGCCCCCAGAGAGGAAACAATGGCAAGAAATATTAAAATACGTTAAAATATAAAGTTTATAAAATATAAAGTGTATAAGGTATAAAACAATAAGTGCAAAACAACGATATGATAGATCAAGATAAAAATGCAAAGCAGATGAATAAATAAACAGTTAAAAGCTAAACTAAAAATTTAATCAGGTAAAACATGCTGAGCGGTTAAAAATATATTAATAAATAATAATTAGTTAAAGGCTAAGCTTAAAAGGTGAGTCTTGAGCCTGCTATTAAAAACATGAACGTTCTCTGCGGCCCTGAGATCCTCTGGCAGCCTGTTCCAGAGGTGAGGGCCATATTAATGGGAAGACGCCTCACCATGAGTCTGTGTCCTGACTTTGGGGATAATAAGGAGACGGCTGCTAGAGGAGCGCAGAGACCACGAGGGTTCATACGGTAAAAGCATTTCTGACAGATAAGAAGGCCCAAGACCATTAAGACACTTAAAAATCATTAAAAGAACCTTAAAATGGATCCTAAAACATACGGGGAGCCAATGCAGTGATTATAAGACCGGTGTAACGTGCTCCCGCCTCCTGGTTTTCATCAGGACACGAGCTGCTGAATTCTGTAAAAGCTGTAAACCTGAGGTAGTCTTTTTGGGAAGACCAGAAAGCATTTCTACTGGTGATAAAAGCATCCATTAGCGTCTCCGTATTGGCCCGAGAGAGAATGGGGCGGACTCTGGCGATTTTCTTTAGGTGATAAAAACCCATTTTGGTTATGTTTTTAATGTGAGGGATAAAAGTCAGCTCAGAGTCAAAAATCTCACCCAGGTTCTTCACTTGTAAAGAAGGATTAAAAGACAATGATTGTAGTTTTGGTAAAAGTTTCTCCCTCTGGGCCTCAGGACCGATAACTAAAACCTCAGTTTTGTCCTCGTTGAGCTGGAGAAAGTTTTCTGCCATCCAGTATTTAATGTCTAAAATGTAGTTAAAAAGTGCATCCATTGGCCGGTTGTCATCAGCAGACATGGAGATGTACAACTGTGTATCATCAGCATAACTGTGAAAGTTAACTTCATGTCTCCTGATAACACTGCCAAGAGGGAGCATATACAGGTTAAAAAGCACTGGGCCATAAAACTGAACCCTGGGGCACACCACAAGTGATCTTATGGACCTTAGAGGAACAGGTATCTAAACTTACCGTAAAAGTCCTGTCTGTGAGGTAGGATGTGAACCATTTGTGAACAGCACCAGAGAGGCCGATCTGTTTTAAACGAGTTAAAAGAATAGTGTGGTCTACTGTATCAAAGGCAGCGCTTAGATCCAGGAGAACCAACACTGTCACCTTTTTAGTGTCATGGTTTAATCTAAAATCATTTAAAATCTTTAAAAGATCCGTCTCTGTGCTGTGGTTCATCCTAGAACCAGACTGAAATGTCTCTAGCACATTATGAGCGTTATATAAATCATTAAGTTGAATAAAAACAAGTTTTTCTAAAACATTGCTTAAAAATGGTCAGTTAGATACCGGTCAGTAATTGTTTAAATCATTAAAACCTAAATCGCTCTTCTTCAGCAGGGGCCTCACTACCGCCGTTTTGAAGGCAGCAGGAAACACCACCGTCTGAAGGGATTAATTCGTAAAGTTTAAAATCTCATCTTTAAAAGAACCATAAAATTGCTTAAAAAACCCGGTGGGAATTGGGTCAAAAGCGCTTGTGGTGGGCCCCACTGAGGAGAAAACTTTATCAAGGGTCCCAGCTTCTACCAGGACAAAACTGTCCAGTGTTTCCTCTGGTGAAGGCAGACACTCTGATTTGTCTAAAACCATGTTTGTTTGAGAGGATAAAATATTACATCTGATGGTGTCTACCTTCCCTCTGAAGTGGTCTGCAAATTCCTCACATGGAGTGTTTGAGGGGGTTTTCTGAAAAGTATTAGAGCTCTTATGTAAAATATTGTCAATCTCAGTGCTGCCTTTGACACTGTTGATCACAATATTCTCATAGAAAGGCTTCAAAGTGTCGGTATAATAGGAACAGCACTAGGCTGGTTTAAATCTTGTTTGTCCAACAGATTTCTGTTTGTTCAGGTAAACAATAGATCTTCTTCAGCCTCAATGGTTACTTGCGGAGTACCACAGGGTTCGGTGCTTGGGCCGATTCTTTTTACTATATATATGCTTCCTATTTGTAAAATCATTAGGCAGCATGGGATAAATTTCCATAGTTACGCAGATGATACACAGCTATATCTATCCATAAATGCTGATGAATCCAATCAGTTAGGTAGACTACAGGCATGTCTGGAAGACATAAAAACTTGGATGACTCTAAACTTCTTGCTTCTGAATTCTGATAAAACAGAAGTTGTCATCTTTGGACCAGAAGCTCTGAAAAAGAAACTACTTAGTCAACCCCTTCACCTGTACGACATTAAATTAGCTTCCAGTAATAAAGCAAAGAACCTCTGTGTTATTTTTGACCAAGATATGTCATTTAGATCTCACTAGGATTTCCTTTTTTCACCTTAGAAATATAGCAAAAATTAGAACCATCCCGTCCAGGAGTGATGCTGTAAAACTAGTCCATGCCTTTGTTACTTCAAGGCTGGATTACTGTAACTCTTTATTATCAGGTAGTCCACAAAATGCAATTAAAAGCCTTCAGTTGATCCACAATGCTGCAGCAAGAGTTCTGATGAATATTAAAAAGAGAGATCAAATTTCTGGATGGATGGATGGCTTCTCTCCATTGGCTCCCTGTTAAATCCAGAATAGAGTTTAAGATCCTCCTCCTTATTTATAAAGCCCTTAAGCCTTTAGCTCCATTGTACATCAGAGATCTAATTGTTCCATATGTTCCTGACAGAGCACTTCGCTCTCAGACTGCAGGTTGGTAGTTCCTAGGAATTCTAAAAGTAGAATGGGTGGCAGATCTTTCAGCTATCAGGCTCCCCTCCTATGGAACCAGCTCCCAGGGTTGGTTCGTGAAGCAGACAACTTGTCTATCTTTAAAACTAGGCTTAAAACTTTCCCCTTTGACAAAGCTTACAGTTAAAGACAGGTTAATGTTAGTAGTCAGGTAAAGTAGCTGGGTAGAGATAGATAAATGTAAGTCAGGTAGAAAGTGTTAGTAGCTAGGTCTCCTAGTAGCTAGGAGTCAGGTTAATGTTAGTAGCTATGCTGCTTTAGGCAAGGCTGTTGGAGGACATTATTAGAGTCAGTCCCTACTTTCTTTCCTACTTCTCCCCAACTGCATTATGTGCTGTCAATTCAAGCGCTAACCTGTTTTCTCTTAGTCTCTTCCTACAGTAGGTGCTCCTGACCCACCCTGCTTAATGACCCTGACTAAGATGGCATTGCAGTGACGGAAAGTTCTCCACATCCTGCTACCAGCTTCTGCTTCTGCATCAGTTCTGTTGCTCTTTCTGTGTCTCTGCTGCCTTCTCTAAACCACAGACGGTCTCTGCAGATGACCGCTTGTGCTGAGCCTGGTTCTGCTGGAGATGTCATGTTAGTGTCTCATGGTGAATTGGATGATGATCTGGCGGTGCTGCCAGCTTCCTTCTTCCTCAGGTGATGCACTGTATCCATCACAGTGGGCTGAGGTGTGTTGTGGCGCAATCTTGGCCAGGATATCCAGGACTTCTTTGCAGGTGTTTTCTTCGCCTTTTACTTTTAAGCCTTGTATTTTCAAATTCCAGAGCCGTTTATAGCGCTCCATCTTCGCCACCCTCCCTTATAAATCAGCATTTTCCTTCATGCGCACAGAGACATTCTTTTCCAGATCTCGAACTTTGGCTTTGCCGTCCTTTATGTCAGCCACGTTTACTTCGGTGATCTTTGCTAGGTTAGCCAGCATCACAGAGTTTTCCCGAAGTCTCCCATCAAACTCATCAAATTTTCACAGGCTTTCAATAGTCAAAACTGACAGCTCGGTATCACTCTTGTTAGAGAGGATTACCTTGTTAGCTGGGACAGAGGGTTTGGTGGGTGTAGTCAGGGTTCTCCTTTTTGAAGATTGCGAGGATAGTTCCATAGCCTATTCATGGTCCTTTGTTGCCATTCCATCCATTGAACTTATTCATTACTGCAACAAAATTGCAGTAATGAACATTTCCTGATAAAGAATAAAGTATATTTTTATGGTATACCATAAATGGTGGATGTCAGTGATTGTCTGCTCGTTAAGTCAGCAACCTTCCTTAAGATTTAGGCTGTAAGATAACAGTTCGGCATTACAAATACTGATGTAATAATGACTGATGTAAATAAACGGTAAATTGGAGTTTTTCATCCGATGAAAAAACTGTCACTTGATGTAATTTGTTTAAATATATCCGTTGTATGAATGCATTTGTTTATTATTTTTAACGCACTGGACAGGGCTTGTAAGGTATGAACTGTCCAGCTGGTGGCGCCATATATCTTCCTTTTGGCGTCTTCAGTGGAACTTTTTCAATGATAAATTTGCTGCGACTCAAGAATTCCTACAAAGTTAAGCATTAACACCGTTTTGTCTGGAGCTCCTTACTTTTACTGCCGTGCATAGTTTTAAGTATGTGTGTGTGTGTGTGTGTGTGTGCGCGCGCGTGTGTGTCAGCCCTCCCATCTGTGGAGGACACCGGATGATGGATGATGCGCTCTGCTGCAGCCAGACGCACTCCAAAGCGCACCAGTGGCATGCAGAGATCTGCGCTCTGCGTTCCTGAAGCACCGTGACCTGTGTGAAGCGGAGATGGAGTTCAGATAGACCGCACCGCTCCAGCCTTTGGACTGATCGTTGTGACTTCCGCTCTGGTTTTCTTCACTTTATGTTTAGACGTCCTGAGAAAATGTGGAAATACACGAACTTACTGGCCTGTCTGCTGGTGTTGTGTAAGGATGCGTCCTCACAGAGCAAGGTAAGAGCACGCTTTTATTTTAGTCAGCACGCCTGATTGCATGTTGCAGCCTAAACATACGCTTCCTCACCTCTCACCTGCATCACCTCCCTGTGTCAAACTGACCGAACATCTCCGCACCGGTACATTTTCTGCTTAAGCCCAGCAGATGGTTCTGTTTGTGTGTCTTTTGTTGTTTCAAGACAATCCCTCAATGAGAGCTGTTGTGTCGCACAGATGTACATAATTACACTTCCACTGTGCGCAGGCCAGGTGCCAGCAGAGATGGCACGCAGTAGGGTTAGTGCAATGTGAGGCTGGCCGTGTTTGTACAGCTGCTGGACTGCAGTAACCCCGCACTCTCCCTCATCCTGATTCAGCTCCAAAAACACACAGCCTGAGGGGGGAACATGGACGGTACATTACATGGGGTTGCTGTCAGCCTTTGTCTGCTTTAGAACTAATCAGGGAGGTTAAATCAGCTTCAGTTCAGCAAAGAGAGTTTCAGAAAAGCAGCAGCAGGATTCCCAACATTGTAATACTGAGCAGTTAGCAGCCTGAGGCTTAAAGCCCTTGTCAACAGCTTGCGTGTCCTTTTTTCCCAGCAGCATTAAATGAATTGTTTTCCAGTTTGTTGTGGAGAAACATGACTGCCTCTGAGTGAGCACTGTGCATTAACATCTAAGGGGATGGAAACCTCTGCAGACCACAGTCAACATCTGATCTGATACTGAAATCAGACAAGTGGTGGCTGGAAGCATGTTCTACCCCACCTGTGGAGGTGTGTGTGCACTTGGTGCCTTGCAAAGGGAATTCAGCACTACCCTCTGGGCTAATGCATAAATAATACAACAAATACACCTCCTCTTCGGGTTTTTATTGTTTTTGAGAGAGCATCAGGATGCACTGAAACGCAAAGTTAGCATTAGGATCTGTCAGCTATCTTTTAGAGATTCTAATAATTTCGGGGAGCAAGAAAACCAGCCTGGCAGCTGTCACCTGTCTGCATGTAAGGCAGCAATTAGATTTCACTGTGTTTTGTGGAAACAACTGCAAGCATGACAAAAATGGTCAAACCCTTCAAACTTTTTTTACACATTGAAATGTTACATGTTCATGTGTTTTGTTGTAATTTTATATCTTTAAGAAAAAAGTAGTGCAGAATTGTGAAGCAGGAGGACATTCATGTTTTTTTAATAATTATTAAATTCAGCCCCTCTAAGTCGACACTGTAGAACCACATTTTTCTTTTATTTCAGTTGCAAGGCTTTGGGATAAGTTTCCTCCATCTTTCCTCATGTTGAGTCTGCATTTTAGACAGTTTTCCTCTCTAAAATTAATCAGTAAACATACATTTTCAATTCTTGCCATACATTCGGTATTGGTTTTAGGTGTGAACTTTGACTATGCCGTTCTAACACATGAATGGCCTTTGATCTAAATCATTCCACTTTAGTTCTGACTGCATGTTTAAGGTAATAGTTTGGGGTGACGGTAAACCTGCTTCCCAGAATCTAGCCTTCTACCCCCTCTGACAGGATTTCTTTCTGGGTATTTAACTATCTATCCTCACATCAACTCTCACCATCTTCTCTGACCCTGATTAAGAAATCCATCCTCACACATGTTGCTGCCACCTTCCTGTTTCACTATAGGGGACGATGTGTTCATGGCATGTGCATTGTTATTTTTCCATCACATTACTTTGTTATCAGATCAGAATATGCAAGTCTGATCTCTTCTAACCAGAGCACAGTGCACCACAAAAGTGATTTGGCCTCTTTTGGTTTTGACAAAGTACAAACACAACTTCTCATTGATTTCTCCCTACAATGACTTTCATCTTACCTCTCCTCTATAAAGACCAGAATGACGGGCACACAGCAGTGTTCCTGGTCCTCCAGAGTTATCATTGAATAGAGCCTTATATGTTCAAAGCTTAGAATGTTTGTTTTATAACCATGCTCTGCTTGAAAAATGTCTGAATTCACACACATTGATTCATTAAAGGTTAAATGTGAATATTTTTTGCTAAAAACTATCTCTTTAAAAAAGTCCTTAAAGCATTATTTAGAGGCGTGCAGAACGAAAGTGCACCCTTTCCTTTAAATGATATATTTTACCTAAAACATAAAAATAAAAAAAAACTTTTTCCGCGCCATTGTGGGTTGCCAAATACTATCGTAAACAACTGCCTGGAGCACCAAACGGACAGCGGACTGTGATTGGGTTAAGAAAGAAACTCTCACTGATGGACTGTTTTATCTCAATGTCCCAACACTGATAGGCCTATTGCTGCTCTAACTGAGCTGTGCCAACGACTGTCCCTTCATTACTGAAGACCTTACACTACTTGTTTCCTTAGACAACTTTTCAGTAACTGAACATGCATGATCTATTTAATCTTATTGTATTATAATTGGATGGGAATTATGTGCTTTAAGATCGTTATTAATATGAGGCTGAGTGTACTGGGTAAAACTGATTTGAAGTGAACTTTTCTACCTGGATAACGGTAATGGGTGTACCACAGCTCTCACATGACAGATAGCACTTGGTAGCAGCAACCTTGAGCAGGATTAAGAGGGTATAGAGAAAAAAATGGATGGATTTGGTGGATATACAGGTGCTGGCCAGTAAATTAGAATATCATCAAAAAGTTGAATTATTTTAATAATTCCATTCAAAACGTGAAACTTGTACATTATATTCATGCAATGCACACAGACCAATGTATTTCCAATGTTTATTTCTTTTCATTTTGATATTTATAAGTGACAACTAATGAAAACTCCAAATTTGGTATCTCAAAAAATTAGAATATTTTAAAGGCCAATGAAAAAAAATGTTTTTTTTTAAATGTTGGCCAACTGAAAAGAATGAACATGAAAAGAATGTGCATGTATAGCACTCAATACTTAGTCGGGGCTCCTTTTGCCTCCATCACTGCAGTAATGCGGCGTGGCATGGACTCGATCAGTCTGTGGCACTGCTCAGGTGTTATGAGAGCCCAGGTTGCTCTGATAGTCGTCTTCAGCTCCTCTGCATTGTTGGGTCTAGCGTATTGCATCTTCCGCTTCACAATACCCCATAGATTTTCTATGGGGTTAAGGTCAGGCGAGTTTGCTGGCCAATCAAGGACAGGGATACCATGGTCCTTGAACCAGGTACTGGTGGTTTTGGCACTGTGTGCAGGTGCCAAGTCCTGTTGAAAAGTGAAGTCTGCATCCCCATAAAGTTGGTCAGCAGCAGGAAGCATGAAGTGCTCTAAAACTTCCTGGTAGACGGCTGCATTGACCTTGGACCTCAGGAAACAGAGTGGGCCAACACCGGCAGATGACATGGCACCCCACACCATCACTGACGGTGGAAACTTTACACTGGACCTCATGCAACGTGGATTCTGTGCTTCTCCGCTCTTCCTCCAGACTCTGGGTCCTTGATTTCCAAAGGAAATGCAAAAATTGCTTTCATCAGAAAACATAACTTTGGACCACTCAGCAGCAGTCCAGTCCTTTTTGTCCTTGGCCCAGGCGAGACGCTTCTTACGCTGTTTCTTGTTCAAGAGTGGCTTGACACACGGAATGCGACAGCTGAATCCCATGTCTTTCATGAGTCTCTTCGTGGTGGTTCTTGAAGCGCTGACTCCAGCTGCAGTCCACTCTTTGTGGATCTCCCCCACATTTTTGAATGGGTTTGTCGTCACAATTCTCTGCAGGGTGCGGTTATCCCTAGAGCTTGTACACTTTTTTCTACCACATTTTTTCCGTCCCTTCGCCTGTCTGTTAATGTGCTTGGACACAGAGCTCTGCGAACAGCCAGCTTCTTTAGCAATCACCTTTTGTGTCTTGCCCTCCTTGTACAAGGTGTCAATGGTCGTCTTTTGGACAGCTGTTAAGTCAGAAGTCTTCCCCATGATTGTGGAGCCTTCAGAACAAGACTGAGGGACCTTTTAAAGGCCTTTGCAGGTGTTTTGAGTTAATCAGCTGATTAGAGTGGCACCAGGTGTCTTCTATATTGAGACTTTTCAGAATATTCTAATTTTCTGAGATACTGAATTTGGTGTTTTCATTAGCTGTCAGTTGTAATAATAAAAATGGAAATTAATAAACACTTGAAATATATCACTATGTGTGGAAGGAAAGTATACAGTATAGAAGTTTCACGTTTTGAATGGAATTACTGAAATAATTCAACTTTTTGATGATATTCTAATTTACTGGCCAGCACCTGTATAGTCTCTGTTTTCTGTTTATTATTAGGCATTTAGAATTATTTTTATGCTTGAGTAGTGAAAGTACTGCAAATACCTATTGTAACTGTAATTGTTCTTTTAATATGCTTCCCGAAAATGAACTGGCTTTTTGGAGGCCCAAGTTTGTAATAAAAAAATAAAAAGCAGATTATACAGATTGGTAATTAGTTTAATCTCTAAAAGATATTTGTGCAAATCGTTGGTGTCCCTGGTCTAATTCCAACACAGCACCCCGTATAAGAAATATAATAATCAGCCTCAAACCTTATTTAGTCAAGAATTATGAAATTCTAGACAAAAATTAGAAAAACATAAAAGTGCAGTGTGCCACGGGTGTTATGGAAATTTGGAATCTGAATATAATTGCTCTTCTAAGTGACTGTTCTAAATGGGTCAGAGGCTGTTGATGATGATTCACTGAAACAGGGACAATAATCTGAAGGAGATTGGATTGACTCCTCGTCAGATAAGGGAGATTGCACTCAGAAAAACAAAAACTTGCTGGGTGAGCCTAATAAAATGATGTTAATAATTTCCACCCAACTCCTTGGGGTCGATTTAGCAATAAAGAATTTTGTTGAGTGAACTAAATGTAAACATGTTGGGTCAACTTAATGCATATTGGTATATATTTTGAGCTATAAGGCTCAAAAATAAAAAAACAGGGGATGGGACTTGAATTCAGAAAAAGGCCTCTACTGTCTGACCACCTGCACTAACTACTTTGCTACACAATAACTCAGAAAACTTGTATATAATAACAAATATCATTCATTTCCACTGTTAACTAAACATGATTATAATGTTTCAATAATACAATTTCTTTGCCTTTTTTGTGAAATTTCATGGAATTGGCAGGTCCTCATAATAATATTATTTTTATTTAATACTGGAAATGAAGTCATATTTGTTGGGGCGACTGTGGCTCAGTGGTAGAGTAGTTGGCTTGCAAACGGAGGGTCGTAGGCTTGATTCTAGCTTTCTCCAGTATCATATCGATGTGCCCCTGGGGAAGGCACTTAACCTCAAAAATTCTACATCGTCCTACCGTGCCATGTTGGCTATCGGTTAGTGAATGGGTGAATGTGTCTTCACTGTAAAGCGTTTTGAGTGGTCAGTATGACTAGAAAAGTGCTATATAAACTCATTCCATTTACCATTTATTATATACACGTTTTCTAAGTTATTGTGTAACTCAGACAGACAATAAGACAGACAGACACCCAATACTGGGTTCGATTCCGGCTTTCGCCTGCTATGTGTCGTGGTATCCTTCGGTAAGACACTTTACCCATTGCCTGCTGGTAGTGATCAGAGGTCCCAGTAGCTCCAGTGCTCAGCAGCTTTGCTTCTGTCAGTGCGCCCCAGGCTAGCTGTAGCTACACTCTAGCTTCCCATCACCAGTGTGTGGATGAATGGATGAATGACTGAATTTAGTATAAAGCGCTTTGGGGTCCTCTAAACTTGATAGAGCACTATACAAATACAGGCCATGTACCGTTTATCATATTTATGTACTGAATATATCCTAGACTAGACATTAAAAGTTTGGCTATTTTACTAGCAGGACAAGTAGTTCTACATTAGCTACAGTGTTTTGACCAGGCAACTTTGGTAGCCCAGCAAAATCAGGGCCCCTTGCAAAAAACTATTACAGACCTGTGCCATATGTATAAGATTTACATTTTTCTATTTTTTAAGTTTACACTTAAAAAGTCCACATGAGTAACAGCCCAAATAATAAAAGTTATGACTGTTTGCTCATTAAAAAAAGTACAAATATAATAAAAATTGGTCTCTTCTTGGCCTTTAGTCACAAAGGACATACTGTCCAGTGTCCTAACAGATAAGCATTTACTCTCAGACACTATCATTTATTATGTGTTGAGTTCTTGCAGCAGCGCCCCCTCTGGTAGTTGGTACCTGTCTACATGGCCTATGCTAAGAGCTAGTTCTGTGTTACCCAACTCCAAACTTCAGGGAAACATGTATCATTCTTTCATTTGTAATTAATACGGCTGTCATAATAATAAAAAGCATGGTGACAGCCGTGTGTGAACACACACAGTGTCACAGTTCCCTCATGCTTCAAATTTGTTTATGGCACACATTCTTGGGGGGTTGTTTGTGCTGTGGAACGTAAACACTATAAAACATTCTGACCTTAACGGTTTGATGAGAGTTCTCCATCTCTGTCAC
The DNA here is from genome assembly GCA_028564705.1 of Apricaphanius iberus. Lineage (NCBI taxonomy): Eukaryota > Metazoa > Chordata > Actinopteri > Cyprinodontiformes > Aphaniidae > Apricaphanius > Apricaphanius iberus. The sequence goes on from JAPXFQ010002200.1 coordinate 1,058,282, forward strand.
AGAGGTTAAAGGTGAACATCTTTGATTTACTGATTATCTGTTACAGCTGCACATTTTCACTGAGTCTGAAGTGGTTTTCCTTATGAGTATGTGGTTTAGCAAACACCAATGAATCCCCTATAGTTTTAGGTTTGTTAAAATTATGAAACTATGTAGAGATTTAAATGATTGAAAATGACTGTAAGATTAAGCTTTGAACCCTGTAACCTGAAAGCTCCACCCTGAGGATTGCAAATAATCTACTAAGTACTACTTCACTATCAGTATCAATGTATGATGTAGAATTTCTTGAAAATGTTACTGTGATCAAAACACACCTTTGGCTCAACAATGTTTTCATTTTTATGTATCAGGTTGTATTTAGGGAAGTTTTTATGAAACTACTTAAACTGTAATTTAGGCGTTGTCATTTGTTTCTATTCACTGTTGTCCATGTTTGCTCGGGATGTTGTTGAAGTTGTTGAATAAATTACATTTTAGTATCAATCATCATCTGATCATCTGATCTGATAGTGTAGCCTGTGACAGTGTACATGGCGAGCTCAGCTGCCAATGATTTTCATTTCATTTTTTTTTTTATGTTAAAAATGTTTTTAATTGCGCACATAGGGTGGCTCTTAAAATTACATAAACACTCTGTTAAACAAGTAGGTTTTTGTAATATATGCAATATATATATTTGAAAAAGTAGAGCCTGATTTGTCAACGGTTTACGCTTGTTAAAATCTGCGCAAACCGCACAGCATCACAAAAACAGGCTCTGGATGATCTATCAAGCGCCTGTCAAACCCACAGCAAGATGCACGGAATCCATTTATCGCTTTTGCCCATTTAGGAATATGCAATCTGCGCATTTCTGTAAGAAGAAGCAAAATATTGGGAGGAGAACAGGCAAAGAAGTAGGCGTTCCAGGTGCAGTGAGATTTACTAAGCATAGAAATGTTTGTGCTGGCTATTTTAGTGTGTATTTTTAGCACTTCTGAAAAGCATGTCTTAATTCAACATGGAATATGAGTTTATTATTAACAAACAAAAATGTCATTCACACACAATATAACCTAAGAGTAGTTAACACTAATGGCCATTAACCTGATAGTTATGTAAATATTTACCAGTTTTTCCCCCAAAGAATGTAGTAATCATATACAATATCACAATGATAATTCGCATTATATATGATATTTTAAAAACAAAATTCAGACATGCTGCAGTTTTAATCAGTCTAACCCTGCAATACGTGCTGCAGCAGAGAACAGCGCATGTACATCTCTTGAATTAAATTTATTACTGACAAACAAAAAACAGAATTCATAGCATTTTAACCAAATTTTGTGCCAAAGTCACATCATGGATCCATGCGCATTATTCCTCCTCTCTCTAGCCGTGGTGCAGCACGCATTAGCGGCTGCAAACTCCTCATTTGAATACTGCTGCTTGCGCCTTTTGAGAATTGCTCACGCAATCTTAGTAAATCACCTGCAAATTAAGCCAGGACTTCTGAAGGACAAGCTGGAGCTGTCAGGATAGATTTTTTGCATTTGGGTTAAAGCACTTCCTCTCCAATATGAGCCTGTTGACTACCCACTGACAAAGAGCGCGATTTCCGGCCAGCGTTTGGCTTTCTTTGGGGAAAACTCTCCCTCTTCCTGTTGGAACTAGGGAAGCATTGTGTGATTAGTCAGGCTGTGTGTGCGTCCTGTCATCATGGCTGTCGCGCAGCAACACATTAAAACACATCAAATCTAAAAACGTTTTATTTTTTTATTTTTTAACTAATCCATCTTTTTGTTTCCCATTTCACTGATCTTTAATGGTGGCTTTTTGATCTGATTAAACATAAGTAAGCCTATAGATTACCTGATCCAATAACAATTTTGTCTATATCACTTTTGGAAAGGATCTTCCATTTTTTAGGGTGTAGAACAGAAGGAAAGGAAGTCTATTCTGTATGCAATCTAAAGAACATGTGCTAGCCAGGCTTAATTCCAAGGTAGCTCTGTGTAGGTGTGGAGTCCAAAGAAATGTCCTCTAGAGTAAGCAAGCCGGTCAGGACTGAGTTCCTACAATGCTCAGGTCTAAACACAAAAACCTCCAGCTTGTCTGAATTTAGAAAGAGAAAATTAAAAGCTGTGTTATATAAACCCAGTCTTCATAAATACCCATCCATGGTCTGAAGTAGCAGCAGACACCAGCTGACCCCCAGGTCTGACCACAGACATCAGCTTTTGCTTTAATTGACTAATCTCAGTAAGATAAACACTAAGCTGTGACTAAATAAACGGTATGCCTCTGGGATATTTAATGTAATACAGCACTGTAAAGAAAAATTATAAACGGTAGATTACTGGCAGCTATGGCTGCCAACCAAAAACCTTAAACTTAAGGTAAAATACTGTAATTCAAATAACATGCCAAATCAGTTATTTTACCATAAATTCCTGTTATTTTACAGTTTTACTCTGTGTTATTATGGTCAAACACCATAAACGTGAAAAGAACTTAAAAAAAATCTATTTAAAATACTATGAATTTACTGTTTGTTTATTATAAAATTATTGTTAAACTTGTTTATATTGTAACATCTGTCAGGATTTTCCATATTTACTGCAAGGTTTGAAGATATAGTCAACTCAGCTTCATGGTAGCAGCTTTAAAAATGATGACAGTAGTGGAGAATAAGGTACTTCTCCTGCCTCACACACCTACTGTACATTAAAGTGAACTGTATGTTTAAACAGTAGAATGGCACAGTGGTCCGATTTCCTTGAATGACTTCTTCATTCAGGGTGCCAACCATGACAACAACACATAAACATCATATGTGTAACAACGAACGAAGCAACAACAAAACCCAGCACAAACCTCCTGATGAAATTATAGCAAACAGCCCAAAATAGAAGAAAATAACTGAAAACATGGTTACCCACAATGCTGCTCGCACGCTGCCAGTCCCGCAGTGGGCGGGATCATATAAAATATGCTTACATTTTTACTGAAAAATATCATTCTTTTACAGACAGATTACTGTAATATAACTGGCCAACATCTTACATTATATGACCTTTAAATTTCTAAAATACAATTTACTTATTTATTTTACAAACTATGTACAGTAATTCCAGGATTTAACTCATTTTATAAAGTGACAATGCTTAGAGTTCTGTTGAAAAATATTTATTTCCGCGACTTTTACTCAAGTATTATAGTTAAACACTGTCCAATAAGTTACAAAACTAAAGACCTTTGAAAATATTGCTATATAAAAATTAACTGTTCTTTAAAAATATCACAATCATTAAAATACACATTGTTGTCAAAAAACAAAGAGAAACGTTTTTTCCTTATAAATTGATTAATCCCTAAAATAACATGCTGTTTGTTAATTTACATTTTACAAGTTTATGTACTTTTTTCAAGTATCCATACCTCATGAAATTTTCGTAGTTAGTCCCATTAAAAACACCTGTATTTTATTTGGATTTATGTGAGACCAATACAAAGTAGAACATAAGTGTGACATGAAAGGATAGTGACTCAGCCTTAAATTGTTGGATTTTTTTTACAGATTCAAATCTGAAAAGTTTAGTGTGCATTTATATTCAGTATCTTTCACTATAAAACCACAACATTAAACCCTGTGCAACCAGCTATCTTCAGAAGCTGTTCTTTTTCTGGCCTCATAGGTTTGTTAGAGAAAAAAAATCCTCATTGAACACAGCAAACAGGTCAGGGAGGACCTTGTGAAAAGGTTAAAAGTTTAAAGGTCGAGATAGTTCCCGACTGCAGTTTGAAAACTAAGTAGAAGACAAAAATAGTTTATGTGGTTGAAAACAAACACTGCTCACATCATTCATATTATGAAACACGATAGTGGCAGCATCATGCTGTACGGATACTTTTTTATACAGATACAGGGAAGCTGGTCAGAGCTGATAGAAAGATGGCTAAAGCTAAATACAGGACATTTAAGGAATAAAAACCTGTTAGAGGAATGAAATGGTTCAAATCAAAACTTATGTGTTACAATGGCCCATTCAAAGTCTAAAGCTAATTCCAATCACACATCTCCTTCTACATGTGCAAATAAGGAGACAACAGCCTAAAACATGTGGCTGTAATTATAGCAACAGGGAATTCCGGAAAGTGTTTCTTTTTCAAGTAATAAAGTCAAAAATGAGACATCGTTTATTATTAATCCTTTGGTTTAACCTCCTACTTTGTGATTGGTCTATCTCATCAACTTCTACTTCCTATTGGTCAGTTTGGAATTCCATGATTGTTTTGTCTTGTTGCATTTGTCACTCATGTTTGTCCCATCTGATCTGTTCTATGGGAAAAGTTATATCTCTAAATCTGGCACATTTTTAATGATGATTTCCTCATTTTTCAAAAGTACTCCCAAAACTTCAGGAAAGTTTATGGACTGAGATAGCTATTCAGCTTTGTGGCAGACAGAATTGTATAAACTTATGTGATACTTTAGAGGAAACTACATTACTCATTTGTTTGCTGTGTTTATTGAAAGTTCTTCGATAGTTTGGTTGTAATATTATATTTCCCTATATAGAGTGAATATCTGTAGAGGTAAAGAGCTCCACAGCTTTTTACCAGATTTCATAAACATCTGTTTGAAGTCATCATCTGGAGAAAAGACATTGGCAGCATCAGTCATTCCTCTCATAATTGAGGTCACCAAACACACACTAATAATTAGGGCACCATCTTTTTGTGTTTATGGTAGGATTATTACAGTGTGTGGATTTTATTAAGAAGGTATGTTGACAGTTTTATTTATGTATTTTCATGTCATACGATTTTCAAGCTCAGAACTGATCTATTGTTTGGTTTAAAGGTTTTTGCCAACAACTTTAATGTAACTCAGGAGGATAGCTTGGAGTTTTCCTGAACTGAGGTTCAGTGGGGTTATTAGTAATCCCATTCCGAACTGTAATCAAAAGAAGTCACGTTCAACAAACTTGTCACTGCTGTATGACATCTGTCTCCTGAAGTTAAGGAACCTGTTACTGATAACCTCTCAGAAGATCATTTCAAAAACTCTGAACTATCCTTTTAAATAGAACCTTGAGAAGTCTTCATTTCATGTCGACGTATCACCATGAGTCAGTCAGTAGGTGTTTTAGTTTCAGACTATCTGGACACATGAACAGACTCGGCTGGAATGTGGATGTTTGCTTTCAAAAGCAATAAGAGCTCGATAAACTTTGTCTTTGGCCATTTAACAACCCTCTGCTAACTCTAGTTGTTTTGTCTGACCTCTAAGTTCATCATTCCTTCTGTGTACATCTGTTCATCATAAGCACTGTTAACTAGACTAGACCTCAGACTGAGGGTTTGGACCAATGTGGGCCTAGCCTTTTGGTGTTAATGCCTGACAAAAATGTTCTCCCTCCAACCTTATCAAACCTGATAGGGTTTGGTGACTGGAATGGACATTTATTTTTCTACTGTAACAGGCTTCCCCATCAATGACTCTCACCTTAGCTTGAGATTACCACAAAAATATTGACCATGGCCCAAATGTTTCTTCCTAAACCATAAAGGAAGCAATTATCCCTGCAATGCTAAAGTAGTTGAACATAAAGATAGATGTAAGCAGCAGCATACAAAAAAAACCTGCTAAATATGGTAGGGCTTTATGTCAACATGCTTACTGTTCAGAAAAGGGATTTTTTATTTTACAATTTTGCATTTACAGAGTAACAATAGGAATGCCAAATAGACATGCCAGTTGTGTCTTGCCAACTGTATGTCATGTTTTGGTGATGATAAAGGAACCAAACGCAGCAGGATAAATTGGGAAGATTTAATGAAGAAAAAAGGACGACACAGGGCTTCCAATGAAAACAGGAGGGCATCAAAACGTAAGGCCCAGATAACAGGCAGAGACAACAGTGAACTGACAACAAACTAAGAGGACCCAGGAACTTAGCGCCCTGAGCAATGAAGAGTGACACTGAAAGCCTGAGAACCAATTAGTGACAAATGCATGCAGGTGAGAGGGTGAGGACAGGTGGAGACAATTAGCAGCCGGGCCGGGGAGCAAGAGGCAGAGAGAAAACAGGAAATGAATAAACAGAAGGAGATGCTAGACAGAAGACTATTCCAACTGAAGCGAAGGAAGAATTCGAAATAACTAAAGATAAGATATAAGAGATTTATAAGCCTTAGAGTAACACCAAATAAAAACCCCAAAAAACAGAGGGGAGAAAACTGAACAACAAGAAATACATTCTAAATAAGAAAACCTTTTAATAATAGAATTAAAGCAAAACAAGAAAGAGTAAAGGAAACACAGATAAAAGATTAAACCCAATAACAACAGAACATGAATGAACATATCTAAAGACAAGAAGTGAAAAATAGGAAGGAAGGAAGGAATGAAGGAGTATAACATTAAAATCCAAAAATAACTAAATGAACATCTAGAAATAAACTAAAAAGAAAAGATAAACTGAATAGGGAAATAAAATATTTAAAACTCAAGACACAAACACTTGTCATCATAACATTGTAATGATGAAACAACCTGTACAATATAACTGATGGATGGTTCCACATTATGGCCTGTATTTTTGTCTTAATAGAAGATGAAGCCTTCTTTCAGGCAGCTGGCCTGCAGTGTGCAGCAATGTGGGCAGTACTGAATTACTCTGTGCTCGTTGCAGACTAAAAGAACTCTGATCACTTTCTCTGGCCTCTCATAATCAGAGGGGGTTTTATACCTGCTGTATACCTTGATGCTGCAAATATTCCTGTCTTACTGAGATCCTCAGCAGTCCAAGCGCTCCTGGAGAAGACACTGCAGGGTACGAGAACATAGCTGCTCATACAAAAGGCTGCAGGTTACAGAAACTCATTTCGTGCAAAACACAGTATGTTTTGGACAATCCTGGGTTTCACTTCATTGCTTGTCAGGGCGTGTTAGCTGTCAAAAGTTGCTGCGGCTGATCTAATGTGGCTCTCTGCAGCATGCAGGCTTTTTTCTTCTCATTGTGCAGATTGAGCTGTGTGCTTTTTGACCTAAAACTTGACTGCACTTTAGAGGTCAAAGCTCAAAGCATGCGTTAAATTCTCTGTATCCGTAATTATTGCCACTCTTAATTGTGTTGCCTGTACTCATGCTGGTAGGTCAGCTTGGCATGAGATGTGGGATAATTAGGTACGCTTACTGATACATGTGATTCGACAGCATGAGGAACTAACTGGTCTGATGGAAAGATCATTTCTGATTCATTCTGATAGGCTGGCTAGTCTGTGTCCTAGAACAGCCAACAAGGTGAAGGCTACAAAGTAGAACTCGCTGTTATCTTCCCTGTGTAAAACCGCTGCAGTTTTTTAAGCAATGCAGTTCTACAGAACGAAGCCCTAGCATCGTGTAAAGAACTTTAATAAGCAAAGCCACCTGGTTTTCATGTGGCTGCTGGATTTGTCAACGAGGATCAGAATCTGCTCAGCCCTCCATGCACAGTACCTCCCAGTACGTCTGCGCACGCACCTTACCCTCCACACCTTCCCCATCAGTTGGCCCGCATTCCTCCACTAATGCCCCCCCCCCGCAGCCCATCACCAACTCCATCATGACTCATGCCTGTTTTCTCTAAGCCCGCAGCCGCTCTTACCAAAGAAGCCAAACAACTCAGAAAAATGTAAAAATCTGGCAACTGATTAAGTCACATCAAAAGCCTCAGTGCCTCTTATTTGACCATAATATATGCCGTTATGTCCTCCACTCAAAGTGTTTACTTTCTTTCCTGATGGTGGGAGGATTGTTATGCCATCCACATCTTATGACATCCTTTCTGTTTCTCAGCTTCATAGATCATAAATAGACCATAACTGTAGAAGCCCAAAGGTTATTTGTTATTTTCTCAGGCTTAACAAAAGCGTCTTACATCCTTAAAGTTTTCCTTTTAATTTTAAAGACAACGAATCTTGTTTCATAAATTTGCATATGAAACCATCTATGTCAAAGCCCTTTGTAGATTGTGTGCAGTTGTCATACTAAGCTAAAATTTCAAACATGAAGCTATTGGTATTTCAAGAAAAACACAGTTTAAGTTAACTGTCAGGAGCACAGCTCATTAATTAACTAGAAAAGCACCTGAAGAGCACAGACCTCTAGCAATGCACTTTACTAATTCTAACTTTTTCTGAATCCTTGACCATGAAAAACTTTTGCTCGATCACACTGATATTATTATTAGTTCAGTCGTTATTCACGAAGAACACTTTTTCGGTAATGGCAGTTTTTGGATCACCCCCAAATTCTAGTCTCCGTCAAACAGTAATTAACACCGGTAAGATGATTTCCAGCTCGAAATGAGACTGACAAATGTTCTGCCCCATCCTATTGTTGCATCTGCAGGAGAGTCACTATGACGCCATTTTCTGCTGTTATAGTTGGTTGTGTTTTCTTGAAATTAACTCATTTTCCATGTTTAAATATTATATTTCTGAGGCAAGCTCTATCTTTGGTCATTTTTAAATCTTGGCTAAAAACCTATTTGTATGACCTGCCGTTTAATTCCACATGAGGGTAGGACACTCCAAATGGTAGATTTTATTATTGTTTTATTTTGTTGTTGATACTGTATGACAGGTATGACAAAAATTGTACTGTACTGTGTAACTTTGTGGATGGTGGGGTTTAGCTTTTTTGTCATGGGAAAGCACTTTGGGAATGTTTTTGTGTTGTGAAGTGCTCTATCAATAAAGTTGACTTGACTTTTTTTATAGAGGCCTGCCAAAGTAATGCAGGGAGAAGCACTGGCTCCCATGCATCACAGGCACGATTACTTCACAACTCTAACTGGACTTTATTTTTTTCTGTCTTAATGAGAGCTGTACCTTTGCGTCTACCCCACTACACTGCTCACAAAAATTAAAGGAGCACTTTAAAGAAACACTTTAGATACATCACATCTCAATGTGAAGTTGGAGATCTATACAAATAACGACGGGGCAATGTCTTAGGAACAAAAGGATGCCAAGTCTTTTAATGGAAATATAAGTTTTCAGCCTACAGAGGGCTCAATTGTGTAGACACCCCATACTCAGAGTGAAATGAAGATGTGGCAGGTTAGTCCATTTTTTGCAAAAACTTCTCAGTCTCTAGTGTGGCCCCCACGAGCTTGTATGCATGCTTGACAACGTCGGGGCATGCTCCCAATGAGACGACGGATGGTGTCTTGTGGCATTTCCTCCCAGACCTGTGTGAGGGCATCCCTGAGCTGTTGTACAGTCTGAGGAGCAACCTGGCGGCGCCTAATGGACCGAAACATAATGTCCCAGAGATGTTCTATTGGGTTTAAGTCAGGGGATGGTGAAGGCCATTCAATTGTTTCAATTAATTCATCCTCCAGGTACTGCCTGCATACTCTTGCCACACGAGGCCGGGCATTGTCTTGCATTTGGAGGAAACCAGGACCTACTGCACCAGTGTAGGGTCTGACAATGGGTTCAAGAATTTAATCTCGATACCTTATGGCAGTCAGAGCACCATTTCCTTGGCAGTAGAGGTCTGTGCGTCCCTCCATGGATATGCCTCCCCAGACCATAACTGACCCACCACCACACCTGTCATGTTGAACAACGTTGCAGGCAGCATAACGTTCTCCTTGTCTTCTCCAGACTCTTTCACCTCTATCACAGGTGCTCAGGGTGAACCTGCTCTCGTCTGTAAAAAGTACAGGGCGCCAGTGTTCTTGAGCAAATGCCAGTCGAGCTCCATGGTGCTGGGCAGTGAGCATAGGGCCCACTACAGGACGTCGGGCCCTCAGGCCATCTTCATGAAGTCTGTTCCTGATTGTTTGGGTAGAGACATTCACACCAGTGGCCCTTTGGAGGTCATTCTGTAGGGCACGAGCAGTGCTCAGCCTGTTCCGCCTTGCACAAAGGAGCAGGTAACGGTCCTGCTGATGGGTTTGAGTACCTTCTACGGCCCTGTCCAGCTCTCTGAGAATAACCACATCTCCTGAGATCTCCTGCATGTTCTGGAGATTGTGCTGGGAGACACATTAAACCTTCTTGCTGGAGCACGTGTGGATGTGTCATCGCGGAGAAGTTGGACAACCTGTGCAACTTCTGTAGGGTTAAGGAATCGCCTCATACTGCCTGTAGAGATAATTATTCAAGCCAAAACCAGCCAAAAAAGATCAAGAAGGAGAAATTTGAAATGACCTCCACATGTAAAACCAATCCTATTTTGAGGGTTTTCTAGTTGTTGCCACTGTAGTGCACCTGTTGTTAAGTCAATGAACACCAATACAGCTGAAAGTGATTAACGATGTCCTCAGCTGCTTAAACAACCAGAAAATTATCAGACAGGTTTAATTGATTTCATGCCAGGCCCAATAAAACAGTGTACCTTCATATATATATATATATATATCTCACACACAAAGTGGAGTATTATTGCAAAAGCTTTTTTTAATCCCAACAATCTGCCTCCCCTGTTATCCCAGAAACGCTACACATCATGTCTGTTAGCACAATCCTATTAGTATTTGTTAGTTACACATTTCCTTTGAGTCTGTAGTGACTCTGTATAAGTTTTCCAAAAGTTTCAATTCCACCATCAAAGATTCTTTTCCGCTAGCAGCCGCTAAGCAAGACATCAGTCAACACAGCTACAGTAGCAGAAGGTACCAATCAGCTGTTGATGTAATCACTTGGGTTTGTAGCTGACAGTGGAGAATAGGTACAGAAAAGCCATTCCTGAAGAAAAACCCACTTTCTGAGTCTCATCATTTGTATTTTTTTGGTTTTGTGTCTATTCCAGCCTTGAGATGTTCTGTACCACGCTGACTTAAGTGACGTTATAGAAACAAACAAGATATTATGATAAGAACAAAAGGTCACTAATACTAAATCATTCCAATAAACACATCTTCCATTCTTTGATGATGTATTAAACTGATTTTGTTGTCATATCCTTTGATATCTGTTTCTTAACACAGGAGATGCATGACTTCACATTGTTCTTACTCCAGCATCTTGTTAACACCAAACTTCCTTTGCTTTGGATCAGAATCTGCTCAGCTTAGAAACAGGGAGGTCTGTAAAGTAAGGCAGGATGGTTTTAGATCAGATGGAGAATTTTACAGACTATCCTGGACGATCAACCCAGCCTTAACCTTATTTGGACTTTCCGATAAATCTGTCTAACTGAATTCTTGTGTGAGAGAAATCTCATCTTTGTGTGAGCCTCTATGCCTCATAGGACATATGTGGAATGCCCTGTTCTGACCCCCATGCCTTTCCTTCAGTTTATTTATTAAGCCATGGTCAGTCAAGGAGCCTGTCATCAACCATGGAGGCAAAGACCAGCTGGTGAGGCGGTTGAGTGAATTTTGCATTTCTCAGAGGATTTCTTCTGAATCACACCAGCTTACATTCAAAAGAAAGGAAGCTTGTGGGTTTTTTTTCAGAATAATTTCCTTCCTCTGTTTTAGATGACTGGAAAACACACCTCAGGTCTTCTTTAGAGGAAGGCACAGACCACTTTAGTTTATACTATCAGTAAACAGAACTATTTAAACTGTCAAGAGACTTGTCCACACCCTGCATCTTCAAAGTTGCCAATGGTGTAAATATATAAGAAGTTTGACGTTGTGTTTTTCAGATTTTTGGGGACACCGAGCCTGTCAGGATGACGTCAGAGGGCTCCGACTGCCGCTGTAAGTGCATCATGCGTCCCCTGAGCAAGGACGCCTGCCAGCGGCTGCGTAGTGGCAGTGTGCGCGTGGAGGACTTCTACACAGTGGAGACGGTCAGCTCGGGATCAGACTGTAAGTGCTCATGCACAGCGCCACCCTCATCACTCAACCCTTGTGAGAACGAGTGGAAGATGGAGAAGCTGAAGAAACAGGCTCCTGAGTTATTAAAGGTGAGGAGCATCAAGGCTCCAGACTAAACATGAAGCTTTTCTCATTCCTATTGGTTCAGTTTCTCACACTCAGCAAGCTGATTTGATAACGGACTGTATCTCTCTGTAATGGATCATGCTCTTTGTCACTTTATTAATATTTTTGTTCCAACTAAGGCCAGATCACAACAACTTTATTATTCAACTAAAAACTGATGATCACTAATATTTCCATATTAGAAGCTTAGAATGAGGTTAATCTCTCAACATCAGGTTTATCTGCACTTTAAAACGGATGATCTGGTTGTGCTTTGAAAAGCATAACACACATACACTCACTGGTCGTTTTATTAGGTGCACTTGTTCAATTGCATTAGTGAATTAGCCAATCATACTGCAGAAACTTTATGCATCTGGGTATCTCGACTTGGCAGAGACACCCTGTAGGAGTTCAAACTGAGCATCAGAATGGGCTGGTCGGAGAATTTCAGAAACTTGCTGATCGTCTCGTACTTTCATTCATATCAAAATCTCAGGTTTATAAAGAAAGACAACGGCACATGAAAGTATCATCAATGGTAGCTCAAAATACCAGTCATTGTAATCAGGCAGAATAACATTTCTGAGTTCTTAATGGTCAAACCCTGGAGCTGATGAGCTGCAGCATCTGTAGACCACACCAGGTGCTTCTCCTGCAGGCTCAGCAGAGCAAACGGACGCTGAAAGTAACCCAGGCTCACAAAGGGTGGACAAATCAGGTCATAAGACAACATTATAGCTCGGATCCACCTTGTCGTGTATCGTATATATTATTATAAAATTTTGTGTTGGAATTTTAAAGTTTTAGAGTATGGAGATTTTTATTTCACAAAGCGAGGCAAATATATTCTTTAGAAAAGCTTTAGCTACAGGGATATAGTAAGCCCCGCTAACTGTTGGATACAGTGACCTCGACTCTAAATACAGGGCAATGTTTTGTGTGTTGTCTTTGTATCACTTCACATCACCATCAAAAGCTTATTCAGTCAAGGTCAGGGGAATAGTACTTGTTGGCAGACTAAACAAGGAGGAGTAGAGCCGAAAAAAGTTCAGAAAAAGGAAAATAGCTGAACTGTCATGCAGTTCGAGTCAAAATAAACGAATAAAATCCTAAAAATTAGAAATCAAGTCAACTGATAAAATCTAGAAATATTGTAGTGATAGCCCCGTACAGATTTATTCTGTTTTTGTTTTTTTGCTGCACTAAAATCTTTCAGAACTTCAAACCAATGTTATTATCTGGCCAAAGAAAAGGATGATGCAAAAAAGTATCTCGAAATAACCTGGCCTATATCAAATTATATCTACCTCCAACCAAAGAGGAAAAAAACTAAAAGACCTTCCAGGAGAGACCAGCCGGAAAACGATTTACTCCACGATGGCATTAATCACTTATTACTTACAGTATTATGACCTAATTATTTCCATATCAGACTCATTCAGGACATCACAAAAAAACTTGGTATGAACACATAAAGCTCTTTAGACCTCATTTACCTCATCTAAGTTCAGAGGTCATGTTGCAACAATAAGAACGTGATTAGGAAAAATGTATTCCATGAGAGAGTTCCAAGGCCAAAATCACTACTGACCACACAGATTCTTCTGAAAAGCTACCAAAAAGTTATTTTCCTTTGTACTTTATTTCACTCCTTGTTTGATCTAAAGCATTTAGGCTTGATGTGATAAAAAAATAAAAAAAACAAAAAAGATCTCGAAGGTGGCAGATTTTTTTTTTACAGCACTGGAAGGAATGTGATTTTCTGTTTTCTGTTGCTCTGGACAGAGCATCTGGACACTTAAACTTTTCTGGCATGAAATGAAATTAAGACAGACTCTTCCATGAGGACTACCGGTTCTATCTTTACATGCATAAATCTGTTTTTAGCCCCTTAGGGGCTGTTTCCACGATAACGTATATCAGCAAAACGGAGGTTTTTCTCTGCGTTTTGGCCTCTCGTTTAAACGACAACGGGGAGACGGGGGGTCAAAAACGCATCCTTTCGAAAACGGCTCCCAGAGTGGAGAAATCTGAAAACGTCGTGTGATTCGTTGTCATGTACACGCAAGTCGGAGACTTTTGAAAACGATCATGTCACTACCAGCTGCCTACGGCCTTTCTGGACTTGCACATTCCGCCTTTCTTCAGAAAAAACAACAATAGCGGATCCAGGTACGCTGTTACTGATGATGTAGCTTGTGAAGTTATTTGGTCTCTGTAAGCAAAGTTAGAGATCCTGAGGCTTTTATGCGTTCGCCGACGAAAATGCACACAGTATGTGCATTAAATAATAAATACGGCTTTCTTTAAGCGGAGGAAAACTAAAAGAACTTTGTGGAAAAGACCCATTGTTCGTTAGTATGTTTCTTTTCTGGGTTGTGAGCAGGAAACCTTGGAATCCTACATCTCTATTCAGGGTGCTATACTAGTCACACTGCCATCTAAAGGCCGCACATATGTACTACATCGTTTTCAATCATGCCCCCCTTTCGTGTAAACGCAGTGCGTTTTCACCTCGCCTATTCAAACAAAAGCGGCAACGTTGTCGTGTGAAGCCTGCCTTAGTTTAGGGCAGTGTGCGAATCATACCGTGGGCTTAAGGGGAGCCCCCTTTATTGTCGGGGGGGGCAGCTCTGCAAGTTAAAATTATGATGCCAACTGACTTATAGCCTACCACAAAACATACCGATGCATAATGACTAACAACGCTCATGCAATAATTTTCATAACCACCACCTGATGGCTGGTTTCACGGAGCCTATTGCAGGTATTGCTGTCGGTGTCATTAACAGCTGAAAAGCCTCTCTCACACTCAGATGAGGTGGGTAGATACGTCCTGCTTGCTGTAAGTAGTTTCTCCAGCATTTTGCCTGGTCCCACATCTTGTAATTTCCAGTCACGGAACTCCTCAACTGATTCCCCGATTGTTTTAGCAAGAGCTCGCACCTCGTTGTCTCCATAGAGGATGAGTGTGTTACGGTCCTGTGACCAAAAGTGCTTGTTGAGGGGTTTCACCATATGGACGAGGTCTGATTCTGGTTTTTGCTTTGTGAGATTGTCTATGACAGACTAATAAAACTGACCCCAGTCGATCTTTCTGCTGCTCCCGACAAGTTCAACATCCTTAAACAGCCCCTGTGAAATGTGCTGCTCGGCCTTCAGCGCTGATTTAACTGCACTCACTTTCATGGCCTTCACTAAATCTTAACGTTGTCAAGGTTACTTCCTTTCTTTTGGATATTATTAGCTAGGTGTATTTACGGCTTGTTTGTTGTTTCCTTTATTTCGTATTTAACGTAGGCCTAACAGAAGTTTTACTTGCAGCGCCGCCACGCTTTAGTGGTCATGGTAATTATAGCATCCATAGTTGTATAGGGCAGGCTACAGTGAATTTGTGAGCAATCAACATAAACTTTATCGTCAGTATCATATAGACCCCCCAATATTTCATAAATCATGTTTCTTGGGGAGCTCATGTCTCATTATGTGGAGCTATAGCTCCCCCAGCTCCCTCGTGGTTCGCACCCTGGTTTAGGGGATGGTGAATGATGGAAGATCTTCTTTTTTTATGGCTTGAATGTACAGCTCCAGTCTATGGTGGACCTACTGGAGGGAACCCTCTATAGTATGGATCTACTGAAGGTTCACTCCTATATCAACAAGGTGGTCTCTCAGATGAACACCCTGGAAGAGGTAGGAGACAGAACACAGTCACACAGGTATGGTGTTTAACCAAATGTGTTATTGTATGTGCATTTATTAACCGCTGTCTTACAGACCATCAAAACAAACTTCACACGAGAGAATGAATATGTAAGGGACAGCATGATGAGCCTCACCAACCAGTTTAAAAAATATGAGAATTACTCCAACATCATGATGAGCATCAAGAAGGAGATCTCCACCCTCAGCCTGCAGCTGCTGCAGAAAGATGCATCTGGGAGCAAAGCACAGGTTTGAAGCAGCTCTGCGTAACACTACACTGCAGTGAGAATGTGTATCTGGATTTTAGATGATATAAGGGTTTCATATGAAAATATAAACTCAGTTCTGCAACTCAATTTACTTCAATGCGTCCAAGATAGTAAAAAGTCTCTTTTTTTAAATAAAACTTACTGTAATTAATTAACATCATCGTTGGCATTTAATGTAACACATTCCAGAAATGTTGTTTAAAGGCAGTTTTGCTTTTTCACACATGCAACATTATTTAAGCCTAATTCTATTCTGATACTAAAGCGTGGCTCATGATACAAATAAACCTTTGAGAGCTAAAGATGTTCATTGGCTAAGCTTAATGTTTCATAAAATATGGATGAAAGTAGCTTTTTCTAAAGTCAATATCAACTTCTCTGGTCTCTGAGACATCTGGGATAAACCATCACAAAGTGGAAACATGTTTAGTTGTCGGAAGGATCAGGTAGAAATAGAGACTATGTCTGCCAGATAAGGAAGAAATGGACCATTTAGGATTAACAGCAATAAATAGAACAGTGGAAGTTGTGCAAGTTTGAAAACTTTAATCCATAAAATGAGACAAACATTTTGAATGGTTGGTAAGCAAAATAATAAAACGTAACATTAAAATTAGAATATTACAGCAGAAGAATAAGAAAAAAAAATAACAAAACAGAAATATTATCTTAACAATTTGTATTTTCAAAGGCTGCTTTTAATCTGACAAACAGGACTGGTCTGTGCACACATTCTAATTTATTAGAAATGACTGTGGTGCAGTTAGGTTGTGCTTACAGTTCAAGTCAGATTTTGTTATATAGCCTACCCTGTAAAAAACAAAATATAAATGGGGATATCTGACTACCTTTTGTTATTGGCTCAGTTAGAATTTGCAATTCATTTTATTTGGTAAAAGTCAGAATAATTACCTTTTTTTTAATACAGTAATTCATGCAAAAGCATCCCCAGCATAATATTGAGTGTGTCTTGAATGAACTAACTTTTCAGAAGATTGTGGGGTGACTGTGGCTCAGTGGTAGATGTGCCCCTGGGCAAGACACTTAACCCCCAAATTCTACATTGTCCTACCGAGCCATGTTGGGTGTCGATGTATGAATGCGAGTGTGATTGGGTGAATGCGCCTTCAATGTAAAGTGCTTTGAGTGGTCAGTATGACTAGAAAAGTGCTATATATGTTCAGTCCATTTACCAAGATTGACATTTCTTTTTAAGATATATTTTTTGTTAATCTTTCGTAATATTGTAATTTTTCTGAGACATTGAATAATCATAAGAATTACAAAACATAGATAGAACATTAGCCACCAATGCCAACTACCCTGACCCCTCCCAATGTCTTCACAGAACTCTCATGATCAGAAAGCAAAGCCTCCAGGGAAAGTAGCGAACAAAAAGACCACTGGTGCCAAGCCGCCTCCAAAGGCACCCAAAGAAAAACCAGTCAAGCCCAAGAAAGAGGTCATGAAGCCAGTGAAACCAGCTAAGCCTGACCCTACTCCAAAATCTAAGGTGGCTGGCCACCAGCCTGGTGTGGTGAGGAGCATCACATACTACAAGGCCTCTAAAACCAATGAAGACGACCAAAGAGGAGGTAAGGGTTTTAATGGTATAAAAAATCTGTTTTCTCTGCATGATGAGCTACCCAGTGAGAGGAAGCAAACACACTAAGCAATGAGGTGTATTTCCTCTCCATTGAGTGTGATCATCTGTGTCTGATCCACTGAGTGTGCTGACAACGATCCAAATGAGCCCACATGAAAATCTAAATCAGAAGGCACTAAGGAGCAGAGTCAGAGTGACTATTTACTGGGTTTCTACCAATACAGAACAGTACAAGTCTTCTTGATTCAGTTTTAAGTAGCTGTGAGATAAGGCTCTCATTGTTTAACTCAGTTTTAGCAAAAAGAAAAAGTCCTGCTGTGTGTTCTTCATCTGTTTTGCCGTTGGGTTTTTTTATTAGCAGGAAATCCAAACTTTTTTCATCAACAGAGTAGTTGGAACTAATGCAGTGCTGCATGATCATGATAAGCGTCACAGTGAAGTAGAGCCGCCGTGCTCACTGAAGGGAATCATTTCCTGAATCCTCTTCAAGTCTGTAGAAGGGTGATTAGGCCTGACCATTTTCACAGGGAACAAGCATTGTGCTGTCTGAAGCTATGTTATGCCATATTTTTGAATCTGACAGACCCCAACCACCATTGTCAAACATCTGCACCTTTTCCTTTTGGTGCAAAAAGGATGCCGTCACCCATAAATTAGCCAGAAAAAATGTCAGATTCAGCTCCAGCTTTCCATGTCTTTCATCAAATATAATCAAAATAAGGTAAATAGCTAAAACATTATAACCGTTACCATGTAACAGCAGGAGAGAAGGTTTTGTTTTGTTATATTATTTGTCTTCACTTTGTAGAAAATGTTTGTCTCTTTTACCTCCACATGTCATGTCTTTTTAATACTCCAGAATCACCTGGTTGTCTTTCCCTTTCTCCTGCACTCAAGGAAGAAGCTTCATAGGTTAATCTTGAATTTTATTTATATTTTTGCATTAATAAAATAACATAACTGGATTTAATCCCCCTCAAATATTTTAGTCTCATTTGAAGTCCTTTCCTATCATAATTCTTATTACTCTAATTTCATTTTTATTTAGTGTTCATGTAGCATTACATAGAATAAAGGTTGTTATGGAAATGTTTTTTTTCAATCAAGATAAGGACTACATTAAAAGATCCCAAAGCGTGTATACTGGCTCTAACAGTCTGGGGAAACTCTAGAGATTAGACCTGAAGTGTCAACAAATCATTTATCCTCTTATTGTGAAAGATTTCCTCTGAGTTTTTAATGTCTGGTAACACAGATCAGTTCTCTATTTGTCTGATTACATTTATTTATAGAACCCAAAATAAGACAAATAAAAAGGGCAAATCAATACTATTTTATACCATTCAAAATGATCAGAACATTTAAAACAAATTTTATTGACCATATAGGCCACATTATTCACAATCTGAATAATGTCCTCCAGCTGAGGCCTTTATTGTCTTTTTTAAAGACAATGAAAATTAAAGCTGCATGTAGTGTTGAACGACCCTCACGACTTAGCGGTGCTCCTGCCTTTGTCATGACCGCCGCCTCAACGCCATCTCAAAACTTCCATCAAGCCTGATGATGAAATCTGCACAAGAACGTGTTCAAAAGGCAAAGCCTGCAGCTTTCAATCAAAATAGTTGACCTCCTGTGGGGAATAGAACCTCTCTTCCACAATCTGTTTATGGGTCTTCAGAAACAATATATATTCTGAATTTCAAAATCCTACTAGAGAACATTCCTTGAGGAGGGTTGTTTTAATGTTTCTTGCGCTATACAGGTACTAGGCAACACCTGACAAACATTTCATACATATGTCTTGAAGGTTGTAGTAATATCCATGTTCTGAAATTTGGTGGAGATTAAGCGATGCATGTAGAAATGAGAGTGTTATGGCAAGAGATAAACATATTTCCATGTTGTGATATGAGGATTGGCCATGCCACCAAAGCCACAACCTGGTTCTAAACTTCTCAGTTGTGGAAACCAAGTTACACCAGTCACTAGATGTTTATTTGATTAAAAGAGGCAAATATGAACTTGTTGGCGTAAAACATTGCAGTCAGAGGGTGGGGCTTAGGTGACATGAGCAAATCAGCCCTAGTATGTGTTCAGTTATGGTATGTGATGAAAGAATGGTGGAAGAATGGTACCGCTGTGATCTTGTATGTGGACATTATTACACTTTCTACCTTTATGTTAAGGAGCCAGACTTGAGGATTTGGCCACACCCACATGCTTTGACACAGCAAAATCCTTAGAAAAAATGTTGATTCCCAATGCTTAAGACGATCCTCACTCATTTAAAAGTGTGTAAGTCATAAGCTGTAGGAGAATCTTCTTCATATACAACATACTCTATGTAAATAGCACAAGAAGGCAGCTTAATAACATTTGATCCTGAATACCTTAAGTCTCTCCTTGCTTGTTTTGAAGTCTATTAGACACAACCTCTAGGAGAAGTTTGTTCAAATACAAGGTGTATAAATGGCAAAAATTGGCGTGTTTGATTTAAAATGTCTGACTTCCTGTAGGTTTTGGACTAAAAGAATTTGGTAAGTCCTGAGACACTACACTTGTGTGCCAAAGGAAATATTCCTCAAATTAAATATGGCTTTGGCGTGGTGTTTTTAAGTTTCTAAGGGCACTGTGGAGTTATTAGGCCACACCCACAGATACTAGCATACATATCTCTCTTTGGGTATGGACTATTTGTGGTTTTCCTCCATTCCTCCTGCTAAACAGTTCTAACAACCATGCACGCACACACCCACACCTGAGGACAATTTAGAGTGATCAATTAACCTAACAGTCATGTTTTTGGACTGTGGGAGGAAGCTGGAATACATGCATGTACGGGGAGAACATGCAAACTCCATGCAGAAAGATCCTGGGCTGGGATACGAACCCACAACCTTCTTGCTGCAAGGCAACAGTGCTAACCACTGGTTATTTCTCTGTCTCTATTGTCCTTCAGTCTGTCCTTCACTGATGATGGATTGATGAACACAATCAGGGCCTTAGAGGTGGATTTTTGTCTCCATCCCCTGACTGATGCTTTTCAATAACCTTTAACCCTGATTTGCTTGGAGTGTTCTTCAGTCTTCATGCTGTGATGGAAGCCGGGAATACTGGTGAACCAGAGAAAGAACCCTCCAGACTCAGCTGTCTTTATACGACAATCACTGGAGACACAATCTCTGCACCCAGCTGATCTCTAGTCCACACATTGGGAGACTAACACCAGTTAGCTGGACCTCTGGTGAATTAGGTCAGTCACTTTGAAGGGAGTTAAAATGTATGCAGTCTTTATTCCATTTTGAATATTTTCACCCGTAATTATTTTGTAGAAATCAATTTTCACTTTGGTATTAAAGTTTTTTGTGTTTAAAAAGATAAACTATATTTAAAAATGTTAATTTGTAAAAGCAATAAAAAGGGTTAAAGATCCAAGGATGCATACTTTTTACGGGTACAGTACATGTCCGGATTTCCTGCAGTTCTGATTGGTCATTTATTTAAACAAAAAAAGAAAACTTCTTTTTTTAAAAACGTTTTTTGCAGTGCCGAAATCAGTCTTGAATTTACGAACCCGAAAAGGAATAGAATTTCTTTCTTTTGTAATCAGGACCTTTCTTTTAATGTAGGCTTTTTCAAAGCAAATGCTTTTAGAGACATCACTGCATTAATACTGTTCATTTTCAGCATCTTTGTAATAAATAAATGATTTCATTCTTTTTATGATTTAATGGAAAGTAGTCATGCAGCTAGAATGTTGGACATATGGTATAAATCGTACAAAAAATGACTTAATTATAAATCCTTGCAGTGCTTCATTATAATATCAAGATTTATTTAGGAGAGTTTGATCTGCTCTAACACAACACATATTTCTAAAATGTCCCTTATGTGTGCTTTACTGAATACAGATTGCTGTCCCATCTATTAACAATAAGTTATTAACTTTTGTATAACATTGATGCAGTCTGCTGCTGAGTACATCTTCGTTTCTCTAGGTTAGTGTGGGAGTTGAACAAGACATCTAAGTGAATCTTTGGCCTGCTGTTCTAACAGATCAGCTTTAGCTAGACCCATAAAACATGTTTATTTCAGCTTTGTCCTCATTACCTCTAATGTCTGGAACAATCTAAGCCTCTATAAAGGACCTCCTGAAACCAAGGACACTTAATTGTTTGAAATATTTCCAAAAGAAGCTGCTTCTTCTTCATGTTGTCATCAGGTCCTTGGTGTCTGCATGTCAGGAAGATATTTAGTTATGTCCTGAAACATCTGGCAAGCAGCTTGGAATGCAGCTGCAGCTTGATGTGGACTGTAAAAAAAAAATTATCTGAAGGAACAGCAACTGAGACCTGAATCAACTGATAACACATTTGAACAGTTCTTCCACAAGAAGAACACAGTTCTTAAAGCTCTCAGTAAAGATGATCTTGAACATTAAATATTTACACAATTCCAGGCTTTTGGTGGCTTTTTTTTAAATTTCATTTTCACTTTTTTAGTTGTCTTGTTTCAAACCAAATTTAGCTGCCTTTATTGCTTGGCAAGAGTTGAGTTTTAATGTTAAGAAATAGTGATGAAGCTATATTATTCTATTATTTTTTTCTTCATGTCAGGCCCTAGTTGTTTCCCGTCTGTTTGTTTCATTCCTTCTCTTCTGCTGTTCTTTTCAGCAAGCCAAAGCCCAAGCAGAAGTCTCCTTTTCAGTTTTTTTTACAATGTTGTCAAAAACTCACTGTCTGGCCAAAATGAAAGTTGTCACCAGTAAAAAGGTCACACTCTGTATTATTTCCATGGATCCCCTTTTGCCTCGATTACAGCACCATCATAAGCAGCAGTCATAAGGTGAGAGGCGGGGTCCATCCTGGACAAGTCATCAATCCATCACATGCAAAATAGAGACACACAGGACAACCATGCACACACACACACACACACACACACACACACACACACACACACATACATACACTCATACCTAAGGACAATTTAACGAGAATAATCAACCTGACAGTAATGTTTTTGGACTGTGGGAGGAGGCTAGAGTACCTATAGGAACCCACACATGCACAGGGAGAACTCCATACAGAAAGACCTCAGACCGGCATTCAAACCAAGGACCTGCTTTGCTCCAAGGCAACAGTACCAGTTCTGTACTAATTTTTCAAAAATATCTTGCACTAATGATGGGAGAGCAAACTATAGTTCCAAGCCTTCTTTAGTCCACCCCAAAGATTTTCAATGGGGTCAAGGTCAGGGTAGGTCCATGTATGAAGGTGATCTCTCCTGCTCCCTGAACCACTTTTTCACATTTCTTCATCCAAGACAGAGGTTCTCCAATTTCCTTACAGTTTTTTATGTATTAAATAGTTCTTCACAATATGTTAGTTTCTGTATCTCCCAGATGTTTTCTGTTTGATACCAGTGATTTGACCCTTCCTAAACAGACCAACATCTTTTCCTTGATTATAGGTCTTTCCATGTAGTGACAATTGCTTATTGAATCAGGTGGGGTTATATATATTATTTGCCCACATGATATTTCATATTATAACCCCAATTGTTATTAGAAGTTTTTTTGAGTTATCAGTGCTTATCACCTTGAAATGCTGAATGGCTCATGGACCTAAGGTTTTGTCCCAGCTGCCTTTAACTCACTGTGGTCCAACCGCTCCTGAAAAAGAAGGACTTAGATCCTAATGTTCTTTCAAACTTTAGGCCTATTACCAAATTACCTGTTCTTTATAAAATCTTGTCTGGTTTTAAAATGGGCCACAATACAGAAAGAGCACTTCTTTTAAAGATTTACTTTTAATTTCTGATGCAGGAGATTCTGCTGTTTTAGTACTGTTAGATTCCGTGGCTGCATTTGATACATGTGTAACATGAGATACTTTTAGGACCAAACTGTCAGCCTTATGGCACAGTTCTTGACTGGACTCACTCCTATTTGTCTGATAGGACCTTTTCTTTTTATTGGGTCATTTTTCCTCTTCCAAAGTTCCCTTGAAATCTGGAGATCCCCAAGGATCTGTTTTGGGTCCAATATTCTTTTTATTATACAGTGGGGAGAACAAGTATTTGATACACTGCTGATTTTTTGAAGTTTTCCCACTAACAAAGTATGTAGAGGTCTGTTATTTGTATCAAAGGTTCTCTTCTACTATGAGGGACAGAATCTAAATTGAGATGCTTCCTACGTAGCCACTCCTTAGTTGCCCTGGCAGTGTTTTTCTGGCCGTTGTCATGCTGGAAGACCCAGCCACGACCCATCTTCAATGCTGTTACTGAGGGAAGGAATTTGGTGATCAAGATCTCACCATACATGGCCCCATCCATCCTCCCCTCATCCCGTCCCCTTTGCAGAAACGCATGCCCAAATGATAACTCCACCTCTATACTTCGCAGTTAGGATGGTGTTCTTGAGGTTGTACTCATCTTTCTTTCTCCAAACGGCGAGTCGAGTTTAGACCAAAATGCTCATCAGACCACATGACCTTCTCCCATTCCTCCTCTGGATCCTCCAGATGGTGATTGGCAAACTTCAGACAGGCCTTGACATGCACTTGCTTAAGCAGGGGGACCTTGCGTGGACTGCAGGATTTTAATCCATGACGGTGGAGTGTGTTACTGATGGGTTTTTTTGAGACTGTGATCCCAGCTCTATTCAGGTCAATGACCAGGTCCTGCCGTGTAGTTCTGGGCTCATTTACTCACTGTCCTCATGATCATTGAGGCCTCATGAGGAGAGATGTTGTGGCTCCAGACCGTGGTAGATTGACTGTCATATTGAACTTCTTCCAGTTTCTAATTATTGCACCAACAGTTGTTGCCTTCTCACCAAGCTGCCTATTGTCCTGTAGCCCATCCCAGCCTTGAGCAGCTCCCTTATGTCCCTGCACAGCTCTCTGGTCTTGGCCATTGTGGAGAGGTTGGAGTTTGTTTGAGTGTGTGGACAAGTGTCTTTTATACAGGCAACAAGTTCAACCGAGTTAATACAGGTAATGAGTGAAGAACAGGAGGACTTCTTAAAGAAGAACTAACAGGTCTGTGGGAGCCTAAATACTTAATGGATGATAGCTAATAAAATACTTAAGTCATGCAATAAAATGGAAATTAATTATTACAAAAATCATCCACTTTGATTTTCTGCATTTTTGTTTTAGATTGTGTCCCTCACAGTTGAAGAGAACCTTTAATACAAATTACAGAATAGGGGTCTTATTTATCAAGGTTGCTTACGCAAAAAAGAGGGCCTGAAAACTACGTAAGCAACTTTCTACGGCAAGGTTGGAATTTATAGAAAAAAATGTGGCGGAAAAACTTTAAGCACACTAAGGAGCTTGCTTACGTTCTTTTTGGACATGCAGGGCATGGACAACGTAACAGGACAGATACAAGAATTGTGAATTTAAGCCACATTTTCAGACTTGTAGAGCATTGCACACACAAACGAACACACCAACACAAACTTCTTCCCCGTCTATAGGAACTGAGAATAAAAAAGAGAATCTGATAAAAAAAATATGTCGCATTTAAGCATTATGTTCATATGTATGTCTTCAGATTGTATAGAAATTGCACGTATTGGTGCATGAGTGAAGAACAAATATGCTTCAGCATCCCGGCATAATCCGGCACAGATGTGCTGGCAATCATTGAAGATTATTTTTTTATGTCACACACAATGCTGCATAAATGCTGTGTCACCTGCAGCTCTTCCATTTATTTGTATGACCCCAAACCAATATTTTGCATGAATTATACTTTTTTAAAGTAGTTTTGAAGCGCACCTTTTCACCAGGCTTTAAATATCTCGGAGTGCTTCAACTTATTATGTTCTATTGTGATTTAGTTTCAGTTTTTTTTTATTTGCTTTGATTCCAGTCTTACTGTCACTACAAAAGATAATCATAGCCCATAATTGAAACTATATTTAATGTTCTTCTTTGTTTCATCTGTTGTGCTGCTGCTTTTATTATTTTTATTTTTTACTTCTTTTCTTCATATTTTTTTGTAACTATATTTTTGTCGTTTTATGTGTAAAGCTCTATATAAATCCACATTGATTGACTGATTGAAATAACACACGGTCTCCGCATGCCTGCAGCTGTGTCTCCGCCTCTCGGTTGCCATGGTTACCAGTGAAACGCCCCTAAGTTAGCCGTCTTAAGTCATGCATCAAACCCTAAATAAAATCATCAGCACAACTATAGCCCCCCACCCCAATCCAACCCATCTCCCACGCACACATACACACACATAAAAGCAACAGTAAACAAAAGCAACAAGGGGCTGAACACAGATGAGCCAGGAAACGCCATCATGGAGCCATCTGCATTGGCAGCAGCAGATCAACAGCAGCAGCCAAGGCACTGACCCAGGGCGCCCAGAGGAGGGAGGGATGGTACCCCCGCCTCCACCCAAGCGCTACCTGGGGGGCACCCAGGCATCCACAGCCGACCACCGCCCCCAATGCAAAGGGCTCCCACAGAGAAAACACTAGAAGGATGATTAAAATAAGCAGTTAAAGTATTAAAATAAACAGGAGAAAATGAGATTAAGTATTAAAATACTGATAAAATGTTAAGACTGATAGCATCCCAAATTATAAAATATAAGACAATGATAAGATATGATCAGATAAAGTGTAAAGCAGATAAGTAATAAATAATAATCAGTTAAAAAATAAAATAAAAATGTAATCAAATAAAATATGCAGAGCGACTAAACAGATATTAATAAATAATAATCGGTTAAAAACTCGGATAAAAAGGTAAGGCTTTAGCTTGTTCTTAAAAACATGAACATTCTATGCGGCCCTGAGGTCCTCTGGCAGCCTGTTCCAGAGTTGAGGGCCATAATATTGGAAGCACGCCTCACCATGAGTCTGTGTCCTGACTTTGGGGATAATAAGGAGACGGCTGCTAGAGGAGCGCAGAGACCACGAGGGTTCATTTGGTAAAAGCATTTCTGACAGATAAGAAGGCTCAAGACCATTAAGACACTTAAAAATCATTAAAAGAACCTTAAAATGGATCCTAAAACATACGGGGAGCTAATGCAGTGATTTTAAGACCGGTCTTCATCAGGACACGAGCTGCTGAATTTTGTAAAAGCTGTAAACTTGAGGTAGTCTTTTTGGGAAGACTAGAAAGCAGGGCATTACAATAATCAATTCTACTGGTGATAAAAGCATGCATTAGCGTCTGAATTGGCCAGAGAGAGAATGGCGCGGACTCTGGGAATGTTCTTTAGGTGATAAAAACCTATTCTAGCGATATTTCTAATGTATGGAACAAAAGACAGCTCAGAGTCAAAAATCACGGCCAGATTCTTCACTTGTAAAGAAGGATTAAAAGACAATGATTGTAGTTTTGGTAAAAGTTTCTCTCTCTGAGCATCAGGGCCGATAACTAAAACCTCAGTTTTGTCCTGGTTGAGCTGGAGAAAGTTTTCCGCCATCCAGGATTTGATGTCTAAAATGTAGTTAAAAAGTGCATCCATTGGCCGTGTGTCATCAGGAGACATGGAGTTAACTTTCACAGTTATGCTGATGATACCCAAAGAGGGAGCATTCAGAGGTTAAAAAGCACTGGGCCTAAAACTGAACCCTGGGGCACACCACATGTGATCTTATGGACCTTAGAGGAACAGGTATCTAAAAGTCCTGTCTGTGAGATATGTAGTGAACCATTTATAAACAGAACCAGAGAGGCAGATCTGTGTTAAACGGGTTAAAAGAATAGTGTGCTCTACTGTATCAAACTGTATCAAAGGCAGCACTTAGATCCAGAAGAACCAACACTGTCACCTTCTTACTATCATAGTTTAGTCTGAAATAATTTAAAATCTTTAAAAGAGCCATCTTGGTGCTGTGGTTCATCCTAAAACGAGACTGAAATTTCTCTAGGACATTATCAGCGTTGATAAAATCATTGAATTGAATAAAATCATTGAGTTGAATAAAATCATTGAGTTGAATAAAATCATTGAGTTGAATAAATCAGGTTTTTCTAAAACTTTGCTTAAAATGGTAAGTTAGATATCGGTCAGTAATTGTTTAAATCATTAAAATCTAAATGGCTCGTCTTCAGCAGGGGCCTCACTACCGCCGCTTTAAATGAAGGGAGCAATTCATAAAGTTTAAAATCTCGTCTTTAAAAGAACCATAAAATTGCTTAAAAAACCCGGTGGGAATCGGGTCTATAGCGCTTGTGGTGGGCCTCACTGAGGAGAAAACTTTATCAAGGATCCCAGCTTCTACCAGGACAAAACTGTCAAGTGTTTCCTCTGGTGAAGGCAGACACTCTGATTTGTCTAAAACCATGTTTGTTTGAGAGGATAAAATATTACATCTGATGGTGTCTACCTTCCCTCTGAAGTGGTCTGCAAACTCCTCACAGAGTGTTTGAGGGGGTTCTGTGAAAAGTTTTAGAGGAATGACTAAGAATGTTGTCAATGGTGGAAAACATTTTTTTTTTTTTATGTTCTGAGATTATTCTGGAAAAGTATGCATTTCTGGAATTTCTTAAAGCATTATTGTATAATTTGAGATGTTCTGTGTATATCTGATTTTATTTGTCCTCCATTTCCTTTCTGCCATCCTGCAGCTCCTCTTTAATTTTTTAAGAACTTTGTTTCTCCATGGTACTGTACGTTTTGAATGTATCTTTACAATTTTAAGTGAAGCCAGCAGGTCGAGAGCAGATTGAATACTACTGTTAAAATCATTTACATTAAAATCACAGGGGGCAGGTAAAGGAACAGGAGGGAACTTTTTAAAAACTTCAAGAAAACCTGCAGCCACTTCAGGGGTTTGATGACGCTTCCTGACAGTTCTCACAGAGGTCTCTGATTGGATAAAACTGGTGATTTTGAAAAACATACAGTAGTGGTCAACAACAGAACACACACTGGTGGACAGGCCATATGTGATGAACAAGTCCAGGGTGTGTCTTCTGTTGTCAGTCGGCTCGATGGCATGCTGGCTAAAATCCATTTAATTCAAAATATTTAAAAAGACCTGTTGATAAAGGATCTAAAAAGTTATCTATATGTAGATTAACGCCAACAGCTAAAATTATCCTTTCATAGGACTCTGAAAACGTGGCCTATAAACTGTGACACATAAAATCTGAGGACTGCTAAAAACAAGAGGCAGTGTATTCAAAGGTGGTAAAATTATCAAATAAAACAGGTTTGGCAGAAAGAGTTGATGAACTTATAAAAGCAGTTTCCTCCCCTCTGGCTACTCCTGAATAAGAAAAGTTAAAATTAGATGGAGAGGCCTCTGTAAGAACAGCAGGGGCATCTGCAGTCAGCCATGTCTCCATTAAAAATTAACAATGAAGATTATTGTCTAAAATCAAATAATTTATTATAAAAGTTTTATTCAGCAGAGAGCAAACATTTAAAAGAGTCATATTAATAGTGGTTGGTGATGGAGAGAGTATGATTTACTGGAGGTGGGGTTTTAGGTAACCTTTCAAGATGCCAGGGTATGCCAGGCTTAGTGCCAGCATGCGGGTGCCTTGTCTGTTTAAATGTAGTCCATAGGCCACAAACAATTGACTCCTGCCCCAGAAAATGTTAAAAATGTCTATAAAACCAATATTGTGCGTCACGGTGGCAGAGGAAAGCCAGGTGTTTAAAGAGAGGAGCCTACTTAAACGACTTATTCATCTGCTGATGGCGGGAGTTGGGCCAGAAATAAAAACATATAGAGGTTTGTCTTTTAAAAGATTAAAAAGATGAATAAAATGCCGCTTTAAGAGCTCAGACTGCTTGTTTTATGTCATTGGTACCAACATGAATTATAACTTTACTCACAGGTGACGTTGGATGGAGTCCAGCATTTGTTCAGAAATGTCCTTAAATGTAGCTCCAGGAAAACAAAGTGTGACAGCTCCTCTCATTCTAATGTACCGGATAATAGAATCTCCAATGATGAGAGTGCTGGGTGGATGGTGTGCAGGCTGCGGCTGGGCAGCAGATCCCTCGTTGTCCAGGACCTGCTGGATGTTGGGCAGCTTGGCTTCCACAGAACTGCAGCGATTTTTAGAGGGCGCCGACGGTTTGCTCCGTGGATTTGGGGAGTAATGGAGCACACCTCGGCGGTTCCCGGCTGTCGTCCTGGGTTTTGCGCGACATGGGTGGTTGCCCGAGTCCGACTGCTGCTCTGGCTGCCGGGAAGGGATGGGTGGTGGCCCTGTGGAGCTGCTGGTCTTCGGCACGGTCGGAGGGTCAATCAGAGGAGGAAAGTCGTCCCCCAGGGCACTGAAACGTTTCGACAGCGGAAGGCCGGGTGAGGGAAAAGGTGGCAGCCGCTCCGGGCGCCCCCACTGCGACCAGGCCTGACCGTCGACCACATGTCCTGTGGCACCAGAGTGGAGCTGAGGGGGGCTTTTGGTTTAGCCCCCTGCTAGAACCAGCGCTCCTCCTCTGCCGTAGTAGTTATACCTCCGCCGGCGACCATCTGTCCGAGTCCGCCTGGAGACCCAGCGATGAATTTCCCCTCCGTAGCTTCACCAGGCTGGCAGGGGATTGTGTCAGCCAGCTGGGCGCTGGTGGCAGCAGTGAAAGTCCGACTGAAGAAGATGTCCACGTCGCTCTTGTGGTCCTGAATCAGATGTAAAGTAGAGATCCTCTGCTCCAGTTCTAAGATTTTCTTCATTAGCCTGACACAACCATCACACCCGGAGCTACAGGTGAGTGGAGGCATGATGAAGGTAGCAGCAGTCCGAGCTCTGAATAAAAACGCGTCTGATAAAAGATAACTCTCTAAAAGTTTAAAAACGGTTAAAACTAGTCATAAGAAAATAATAAAAAAAGCAAACAGTAAAAAATAATTAAAATCCAGTTAAAACCATGTTGGAGAGCCGGAGTTGGCAGGTGGCATTTGGACGCCGACGCATGCGTATTACGCATGCGTCGGCGGTCCAAATACGGAACTCAGTCTGTGGAAAACCTGATCGACTGTTTAGGTGAGACTAAGGTTTTACTATTTGGAAAGATTGAACTGTTGTTGGAAGGTACCAGTGCTTTTGGCCTTTTGAATTCTTTTAACTGTACGGTTGCTCGAAATAGTTGTAACAATAATAGATTGCATTTATATAGCACTTTTCAAAACACCTAAAGCGCTTTACAATTCCGCTATTCGTTCACTCTCACATTCACACACTGGAGGAAGCAAGCTACAATTGTAGCCATAGCTGTAGACTGAGAGAACTGAGGCTGCCATTTCACGCCATTGGCCCCTCTGCCCAGCACCAGTAGGCCTGAAGGACTGAAACAGATGGATCTGGGGCTTCATTTTATGATCTATACAGCAGTTTGGTCTCCTTGGATTGTAAAATGTTTTATAAATCAATGTTATTGTTATTATTATTATTATTGCAAGCTCAAATATAATTGGTCATGCAGTAATTATCCATACCTATTTGCTTGGTTATGTACAGTTGGGGTTTTGGACTGGTAGTATATTCATGGGACATTTTTGCAATGCTTCACTATGAATTCAGTTTTCAACTTTTAATCCACTTGGAAATGGTCTAAAAAAATTTCTTTAACCTTGTTTGAGGTTTTTCCAACAATGTTCTTCTGTGACATCCTTCATCTCTGTCATTGTTAAATATCAAACCATCCATCCATCCATCCATCCATCCATCCATCTTCCTCCGCTTATCCGGGGTCGGGTCGCGGGGGCAGTAGCCTAAGCAAGGAGACCCAGACTTGCCTCTCCCCGGCCACTTGGGCCAGCTCCTCGGGAGGAATCCCGAGGCGTTCCCAGGCCAGCTGGGAGACATAATCTCTCCAACGGGTCCTGGGTCTTCCCCTGGGTCTCCTCCCGGTGGGACATGCCCGGAACACCTCACCAGGGAGGCGTCCAGGAGGCATCCTGACTAGATGCCCGAGCCACCTCAACTGGCTCCTCTCGATGTGGAGGAGCAGCGGCTCTACTCTGAGCTCCCTCCGGATGACCGAGCTTCTCACCCTATCTCTAAGGGAGAGCCCAGCCACCCTACGGAGGAAACTCATTTCAGCCGCCTGTATCCGTGATCTCGTTCTTTCGGTCACCACCCAGCGTTCGTGACCATAGATGAGGGTAGGAACGTAGATCGACCGGTAAATCGAGAGCTTCGCCTTTCGACTCAGCTCTCTCTTCACCACGACAGACCGGTACAGCGCCCGCATGACTGCAGACGCCCTACCAATCCGTCCATCGATCTCCCGCTCCATTTTTCCCTCATTCGTGAACAAGACCCCCAGATACCTAAACTCCTCCACTTGAGGAAGGACCTCATCCCCAACCCGAAGAGAGCACCCTACCCTTTTCCGACTCAAGACCATGGTCTCGGATTTGGAGGTGCTGATCCTCATCCCAGCCGCTTCACACTCGGCTGCGAACCGCTCCAACGAGAGCTGTAGATCACGTTCAGACGAAGCCAACAAGACCACATCATCTGCGAAAAGCAGAGACCCGATCCTGAGGTCACCAAAACGGATCCCCTCAACACCTTGGCTGCACCTAGAAATCCTGTCCATAAACGTTATGAACAGGATCGGTGATAAAGGGCAACCTTGGCGGAGTCCAACTCTCACTGGAAACGAGTCCGACTTACTGCCGGCAATGCGAACCAGACTCTGACACCGGTCATATAGGGACCTAACAGCCCGTATCAGAGGGCCTGGTACCCCATACTCCCGGAGTACCCCCCACAGGACACCCCGAGGGACACGGTCGAACGCCTTCTCCAAGTCCACAAAGCACATGTAGACTGGTTGGGCGAACTCCCACGCACCCTCCAGGACCCTGCCGAGGGTGTAGAGCTGGTCCAGTGTTCCACGGCCAGGACGAAAACCGCATTGTTCCTCCTGGATCCGAGGTTCGACTATCCGTCGTACCCTCCTCTCCAGAACCCCTGAATAGACCTTACCAGGGAGGCTCAGAAGTGTGATCCCCCTGTAGTTGGAACACACTCTGTGGTCCCCCTTTTTAAAGAGGGGGACCACCACCCCGGTCTGCCAATCCAAGGGAACTGCCCCCGATGTCCACGCAATATTGCAGAGCCGCGTCAACCAACACAGCCCTACAACATCCAGAGCCTTGAGGAACTCCGGCCGAATCTCATCCACCCCCGGAGCCTTACCACCGAGGAGCTTTTTAACAACCTCGGCGACTTCAGCCCCAGAGATTGGAGAGTCCGTCCCAGAGTCCCCAGACTCTGCTTCCAAACAGGAAGGCGTGTCGGTGGGATTGAGGAGGTCTTCGAAGTATTCCATCCACCGACCCAAAACGTCCCGCGTTGAGGTCAGCAGCACACCGCCCCCACTGTAAACAGTGTTGGCGGCAGACCGCTTCCCCCCCCTGAGACGCCGGATGGTGGACCAGAATCGCTTCGAAGCCATACGGAAGTCGTTCTCCATGGTCTCTCCAAACTCCTCCCACGCCCGAGTTTTTGCCTCAGCGACCATCCGAGCCGCACTCCGCTTGGCCTGCCGGTACCTATCAGCTGCTTCCGGAGTCCCACAGGCCAAGAAGGCCCGATAGGACTCCTTCTTCAGCTTGACAGCATCCCTCACCGCCGGTGTCCACCAGCGGGTTCGAGGGTTGCCGCCACGACAGGCACCAACTACCTTGCGGCCACAACTACGGTCAGCCGCTTCGACAATGGAGGCACGGAACATGGCCCATTCGGACTCAATGTCCCCCGCCTCCCCCGGGACGTGTTTGAAGTCCTGTCGGAGGTGAGAGTTGAAACCCCTTCTGACAGGAGACTCCGCCAGACGTTCCCAGCAGACCCTCACAACACGTTTGGGCCTACCAGGTCTGTCCGGCGTCTTCCCCCACCACCGGAGCCAACTCACCACCAGGTAGTGGTCGGTGGATAGCTCCGCCCCTCTCTTCACCCGAGTGTCCAAAACATGCGGCCGCAGGTCAGATGAAACGACAACCAGGTCGATCATCGAGCCGCGGCCTAGGGTGTCCTGGTGCCAAGTGCACACATGAACACCCTTATGCTTGAACATGGTGTTCGTTATGGACAATCCATGACGAGCACAGAAGTCCAACAACAAAACACCGCTCGGGTTCAGATCGGGGGGGCCATACCGCCCAACCACGCCTCTCCAGGTCTCACTGTCATTGCCAACGTGAGCGTTGAAGTCTCCCAGGAGAATGAGGGAGTCTCCAGAAGGAGCACTCTCCAGCACCCCCTCCAAGGACTCCAAGAAGGGTGGGTAGTCTGATCTACTGTTCGGTGCATAAGCACAAACAATAGTCAGCACCCGTCCCCCCACCCGTAGGCGGAGGGAGGCTACCCTCTCACTCACCGGGGTAAACCCCAACGTACAGGCGCCGAGATGGGGGGCAACAAGTATGCCCACCCCAGCTCGGCGCCTCTCACCGGGAGCAACTCAAACCATCTCAAACCAGACTGCTTTTATTATTTTTTAAGGTTCTTTAATTCCCATTTTTGACTAACTATATTTTTTTGTGATACAATTATTTTCTTTTAAATTTTTCAATATTTATATTTTAGTATGTCAATGGATATGTTGAGTAACAATAAAACCTGTCCTGATATACTAGGAAAACTGAGAAATTCTCAAATGTTCTCTCTAAAGATAATATAAAAAAATTTGGGGGATCTAAGACCTAAAAAAATTTTTAGATAACTTGTATGTAGCATTTCATTCTTTTGGTCAGGACAATAGCAAATTAGTCTTTATAGATTTCTAACTTGAAGACGTAAAACCTTTTTCCATCTTTTCCTATGGATTGCCCTCAGCAGGGTCCTGAAAGGTGCATGGGAGTTCACCCAACCAGCCTACTTCTGTTTTGCAGTGACTGTATAAAACAAAGGACTAACCTTCCGGTACGTCCCCCATAGGTTTCTGAATAGCAAAAATGAGGCCAATTGGGAGGTTCCCACCGCCGCCATGTTGCTCACGTCACTCACCTCGTCACTCTCAGAAACTCCAAAAATGGGCAAAGAGGTGGAGCGGAGAGTGGTGCTGTGAGGCTGTGGGCGGAGGGTTAACGCTCCGAGCCGACGTAGCTACAAACTAGTCAGAAGCTAGTCGGGAGCTAACTGAAGCCAACTTAGGCTGCAGCCAGTTTCAGCCAGAAGACTGTGGTTGAGAGACTTTTACCCCGTTTTTCAACAACGATCTCTTTAGAGGCAGAAACATCTCGAGTAGAGAAAACACATCAATATAATAAGACCAAAATGAGTCGGATCAATACGGCCTGATATTGTGTTATTTCCATTACCATCGGAGGAGGGTGAGGACTTAGTCGGCTTATCTTAACAACACATCCAGCAAAAAGTAGTCACAAAGTTATCATGAAAATTCAGATCCCCTAAAAAAAATAAAAGGCTTTTGACTCACCTCACATCAGACATCCATTAGTTCATGCCTCCAGCTGTGTTCCTCACACCAGTACTGATCTGACCAGATATCATCCAGTCTGTCTAGAGTCCAACTCTGTAGTCTTCCAGCCTAATTTAACCGTCTTCCGATCTTGAGTCTCGAGGTGCTCTACCTGACCGGGTCTGCCGCGGCGTCCCGGTCCTGCCGACGTTGCTGCTCTGCTGCTACCCGACCGATCGCCTGCTCAAACTCGCGTGTAGAAAGAGATAAGAGCTCCGACCAGAACAGCATTCCTCTCTTCCACCTGACAGAGACCCCCCAAGCTCGTTAAGCTTCAGCCGGTATGAAGCCTCCCCCGAAAGCATAAAATTCTTGGACTGTCTGTTACTGTAATCAAAACCACAGCAAGCCATCTTTGCCCAATAATTGCAGATTAACATCCAAAACCGAATAAAAACTGCAGAGGCAACTGATAGGGGCGTTCAGAAACACCAAATGACTGAAGTCTTTACGTTAGTCCCAGGCTGTGAAGAGCTTCCCCGCAAGCAGAGGGGGACAGCAGACTACGGAGCAGCTATTAGCTACAGTTAGCCACCATTAGCCACCAGCGTTAGCCTAGACGGGCCTGTCAATCAAAAGGACACGCCCTTAATTATTCATAATTTCACAATTAAATTACAGATAAACGGAGGAGTTAGAAAAAAAAATTCACCCCCCTCAGAGTTGTCATGATGGTAAACCTGAACTATCTAACCTAAAATGGTTTTTTTGAACCAGGCTGTAAACATGTTTATTTTTGCTGTAAAGTTGGCCTTTTTAGCATGGGAGTCAATGATAAGTTGCTCCTTTTTGCAGCCAGCCCCCAGCGGATGAGGGCTGAACTGCAATTTTTGTCACTTCCGCGTTGGCTTCACATTCTGCGGGCGGAGTTTGCCCCTTGGTGTTTTGCGGAATTGGGTAAAGCACTCGACCAGTGTCCTTCGGGGAGTCATGTTGGGGGTACTCATGGAAGTATGGGGTACCTGGCCCCTTGATAAGGGCTGTTAGGTGCCTGTACGACCTGTGTCAGATTTGGTTTGCATAGCTGGCAGTAAGTCGGGCTCGTTTCCGGTGAGAGTTGGACTCCACCAAGGTTGCCCTTTGTCACGATTCTGTTTATAACATTTATGTACAGGATTTCTAGGAGCAGCCAAGGTGATGAATAAACCTTTGTTGGTGGCGTCAGGATTGAGTCTCTGCTATTTGCAGACGATGTGGTCCTGCTGGCTTCATCTGAACACGATCTCCAGCATTCGCTGGAGCAGTTCACAGCCAAGTGTGAAGCACCTGGAATGAGAATCATAACCTCCAAATCCGAGACCATGGTCTTGAGCCAGAAAATGGTAGAGTACTTCCTCTGGGTCGGGCATGAGGTTCTGCCCCAAGTGATTGAGTTCAAGTATTTGAGGATCTTGTTCACTAATGAGGGAAAAATGGAGCTGGGGGTCGTTAAGCAGATTGGTAGGGTGTTAGCAGATATAATCAGAATCAGCTTTATGACCAAGTATGACACATACAAGTATGACACATTAAAGGAATTTGCAGATACAGTACAACCTGTCCAAGATAATTACAAACAACAACAACAACAACAAACAGATCCAGGTCACTGTTGGGCATGCAGCCACCGAGCGGCGCTCCCATTTATGAAACATAGAGAGATACACATCTGGGGAGGGGAGGGTTCCACGGTGAGGGGAAAAAAACGCTCAACTGTGTTGTGGGTCCGTACAGCACTCACAACGCAGGTAATAGAAAAAACCACACCAACAAACATTTAAGCACATATTCAGACAATAACAATGACACATCAGGAAGGATGGGCAGGTATGAGCTCCAGTCCACAGGTTAATGCGCTGCCAAACCGAGGCGCGCTGTTATCCAGCTTCCTGTTGCAGGAGAGAGAATTTAGGATACAGCGAGACGGTGTGTGTGAATGTGAGTGTGTGTAACCATGTAAGTGTATACGGGGGAGAGGAGACTCTGTTGACATTCTTTCAGGGACATTTGATTAGGACCAGGTTGAAGGTCTTCATGGGAGCCAAAACAGTAATTATTTGGATAGCAGGAAGAGAGCAATTATTCCTCTTTGCCCTTTCAATCTGTCAGTGGTTTCTTTTATAATCTAATTCAGCCAAATTGTAGTTCAAATTAAAGTTCCAAATCCAAATTAATTCCCAGATTAATAGTTCCAAATCCAATTAATTTCCAGTTGCCCCAATCCGCACCGACAGTTTCTCCAAGTCCGATGACAAATTGCGGATAAGTCCCAGAGCGCCGGCCAGATCGCCTCTTACAGCGTCCGTTCTGCGTCCCTGCTCCCCCAGCATATGGTTCTGAATCCAATCAGTACGAATCAACGCATCCAGCTGTTCCTTCAGCCATCCAATCGCTTCCAGAACAGTGACCAATCTCGACCGTGTTTCAGATCTTTGTTGCTCCATTTTTCGGTAGTTTCAGTAACTGCCCATTCCAATCAGCAGAAACCCGATCACCATGATTGCGAATAAATATAAATCTTCAGCATCCTCTTGGGAGAGTATTGACAGACACAACGGAGGAAACTTTGTCCAAGCGTCCACCACGTAGCCCGCCAGATACGTCTCTGCAGGACACCCCGGTTGACCCTTACCGGCGCTAGAGTTGAGTGATTTTATCAGTAGCATTCAGAGACCAGCTGACCATTTCCATCTTCGCTTATTCAGTTTGGTTTTGGAGAAAATTGCCAAAAAGATAATCCAGATGGAGGCACAGGAGACAGAGAGCTGTGGGATAAGACACAGGAGGAGGAGGGAGGGAAAAAAGCGTCCGTCCTCGCTGAGAGCTGAGTAGAAGGTCATAAAGGCGCTGTACCGGTTTGTAATGGTGAAGAGAGAGCTGAGCCGAAAGGTGAAGCTCTCGATTTGTCGGTCGGTCAGTGTTCCTACCTTCATATATGGTCACAAACTCGGGGTAGTGACCAAGAGAACGAGATCACTGATACAAGCGGCTGAAATGAGTTTCCTCTGCAGGGTGTCTGGGCTCTCCCTTAGAGATAGGGTAAGAAGCTTGGTCATCCTGGAGGGGTTTAAAGGAGAGCCGCTGCAACTCCACATCGAGAGGAGCCAATTGACGGGGTGCGGGCATCTGCACCTCTTATATTTAAGCCTGGCCCCTCACTGTCTGTCCCTCCCACTTATCCTTCTAAAGTCACGGGGGGCTTCCCACTTAGAAACCGACCGGTAGTGAATGTGCTTAAAAATATTATCAAAAATGTAAATATTATTATTTTTTATTTTTATTAATAAAACAATAACGTCGGTGGTCATGTTGACCTTGGTGCTTGATGTTTGCTCATAATTGTATCTCTTTGATGGCTCATAAAGTTTAGAAGCTTAAAAAAACATGTTTATTCCTTCTTACAGTTCTCATGCTCAGGACTGTTTGTTACATAATTATCATCTTTTTAGTCTGATTCCTTGTCTTCTTCTTCATCTCAGAACAGTCTTTGAAAACACTCCACCATCTCACACAAAGTGAGTCTGAGGATGGAGGGGCTGAAACCATCCTAGAACCTGTTGAGGCAACTGTGGCTGAGACCTTCAACACCACTACAGCTCCCACTGCTACCACTACCACCAGCAGATCCACAACTTTAACCACTACAGAGCCCACTACTACCACCACCCGTAGTACACCCTTGCCTGAAAGACCAGCTCCTACTATTCTTCTGGTCCTGGATAACTCCAACAACAACAGTCGGCCCAGTCTTCACAAAGCAGGTAGGTGTTGAACTTTCTGCTGTGATTAAGATCAGTATTTTATTGTATGTTGTCAATAAAGTGAGACTGGCCAACTGAGCACCAGAATAGCCTGTAGTTCTGAGCTGCCAAGACATGGAATCAGTTGAAGCCTATGTTTATGCGAGTCATCATTTCCAAGACATGCAGGTTGAATTTTTTGCTTGTTAATTCTAGGGAAGATCCTCAACTGTGAGGGGACTCTGGCATCCATTGAGCAACCAGAGAAACAACACAGTTATGGGCGAAATGAAGGAGCCTGGATGAAGGACCCTTTGGCTAAAGACTCCAAGATTTATGTGACTAATTACTACTATGGTAACAACCTTGTGGAATTCCGTAACCTGGATAACTTCAAACAAGGTGTGCATCATTCCGTTCTTTTTTAGAAAATACAGTACATTCCGCTATAAAATGTACTTCTTTCATGTGTTCTGATTATAAGCTTTGTCCTTGAAGCCCTAATTTCCAGATGGTATAAAGTTTAGGCATTTCTGCTGCTGATGTCCTGATATACAGCGACAATCACTCTTCATCAGATAACGTATCGGGTGCTGTAGGTAGGTTGCATGATAGGATAGTTGAGAGTAAACATCAGAAGCTTTGATCGCTTTATTTCTGGAGTTTATAAAACTGGACAAAATATATTTCCCTAGCCATAATTAAGTTGCTTACACTTGGTTAATTTTGGTCTCAAGTCAAAGGGGATCCCTGAAAATCGTGCCGACTAGCAGCCATCTCGGAAAGGGCAAAGGTTCAGTCATTTTAAAAACAGGACTGCACTGCTGATAATAAATAGGATGTTGTGAACCAAAACATGTTATGCATATGGCTCATTCATGCCCATGGCTAAAGAAATGAAGCAAATCATACAAAAAAAGCTAACTGTATGTATAACAATAACATTTTGAACCAAGCTTAGCTTACCTTGGCAGAGACGACCATATGATAGAGTCCTGTGGTATAAATTTGAGCAGATCTTGATTTGTAATTTATTAATATTATGTGTATGTGCTGATGCCAAACAGAAGATATGTTTGTTTTGTCCAATGCGGTAGATGGAGACAGTAACGAAATGTCTGAGCTTCATTTGTTTCTTTTAAAGTCATATGGATCTACATCGTTGATTGTAGACAGTTTCAGAAAATATCTATCCCTAGCCTCCCTCACAATTTTATCCCTGGTAGAGATTCGTTCACCCTATTTTATTTTAATCCATGCTTGCGACTCGAGTGTGCTTCTTCAACTTTGACTTCTTCAGTAGATCTGCTATAGTTTCCACTAACCAGTGTTGGGGAGAACACTTTGTAAATGTATTTAGTAACAGAATACTAAATAGCTGCTTTAAATCGTATTTTGTAAAATATTCTGTTACTTTGCTGAATCCTGGTTCGGTATTTTAAATACTTGGAATACTTCCCCTGAAAAACAGCATTTAAGTCTATTAAATGTCACAAAATGCGTAGCTACTCCCGCAGAAAAACAGAGGGCATATGAATGCTAAACATTATATACTGACTGGAAAAAAATAAAAAAATAAAAGTATTTCATTATTTTTGGCACAACAACCTCTCAGTGACCAAAAACCAACCAAATAAACAAGCAAACTGGTTTTTAGCAGTCATATCTCTTTACATTTTATTAGATTTTATATTTAGTCATTTGAAATTAAGTTTAATTGTTTTGCAGCCACAGCCAATAAGGCAATTTGCGACTTGCAGTTATAAATAACGCAAAGTATTGTAAATTGACATTCATTGCACTCCGAATGGGAAGCTTTTACCCTTGTAGCCATAATTTCCAGGAAACCCATCACAACAACATATAATCAAGCTAACATCACGTGAGATACAACTAGCACTGTAACTGTGAGAAATGACCTAACTAACACGATATAGGTTCTGTCAAATAATGGACAAAAAACAATAGTAGAGAATTTTATTTTTTGTACATCGTTGCAGTGCCTTTTAATTTTTTTGTGACTTTCACGTACCTTGACAAGCTGGCCAGTCAGATGCTTTGTGTTTCGTTTTTTCCATTGACATTGTTAATGTGATGCGTACTGTAGCTTGAGACCCGCCAACAAAGTTCACACAAAAATGTATGAATTTTCACACCTGGATCATCACTAACCTTAGCAAAAAATAGTTTAAGTGGTAATACGAATATGCCGATATATTAATTGATACTGAATTACAGCTGTCTCAGCAATCACTGGAGTTGGCCTGCACACTTCGCAGTTTGACACCAGAAGCATTGCGGCGCGACTCGATGACTATTGTTGCCAGATTTTATCGTTTCCCCCATTTTATCCACTATGGCTTTAGTGGCTTTTGTCAGGAATGCTCAAATGAAATCTAACATTACTTGAAAAAAAATTAAGGTTGACAGGGCACCATTGAATGCATCATTTTCTTCACTGCTAGTGGGTTTATTTAGCTGAAGTTGTGGGTCCAAATTTGGCTTCATTGGAGGATTGGGAGGTAGAGAGCTTCTGAGTATGTTTGATCCGAATTTAAATTAGATAAGATTAGATTTTATTGTCATTGAACCAGAAGTGCAACTTTACAGTACAACCTGTCCAAGATCATATAACAAACAACAGATCCAGGCTAACTGAAGCGTATGCAGCCAAGCGGCAATCCCATGTGCAGGCAGAATTAAAGGATTTACAACGGGTCAGCGTGTGTTGTTGAGGGAGAAAAACATTTTACATCTCTGGCCTGTTTCCAATAAGGGCACATCACTGAGACAATAGAAACCACCACACATTAAAGCCATGTACTTAGACATCCACAATATAAAAAGTATGTTAGGTGGAGGTAGGTAGGTTGGAGCAAAACACAAACAAGGTCTTCAACAAGGGTCTCGACTAGGACCAAAAAGACAAATAATGTTCTCCACAAAGGGTTCAAAGAAGTTCAGAACACAAATGAGGATAAATCCTTTCCTTCTATCCAAAAGGCCGAAGCAGTCTCAGAAAAAAGTTTGAGGACAACCATTATGATTAATGGCAAAGGCCTGAATGACGGCAGCAAAGAATTCACCTGAGGAATTGAGTATGTCGAAGAACTTCTCGGGAGGTTGATGAGTGGTTTATTCCACATAGGGGGAAGGAGAAGAGCCGGTTGTTTTACCCGAGGAATTCGCTCGAAGAAGAGCTCTTGGAGGACCAACAATGGGAGCTGGAGGGGATCATCCTAGATCACAGGAACTTGAGAACGTCTTGGATCAAGCACTAGAACTTGAGAACGTCTTGGAGCAGGCATAGGAACTTGAGAATGTCCCGGAGCAGGCACTGGAACTTGAGAATGTCTCACAGAAGGCACAGGAACTTGAGAATGTCTCTCAGCGGACACAGGAACTTGAGAACATTGCGGAGCAGGCTCGGGAACTTGAGAACATCACGGAGCAGGCACTGGAACTTGAGAATGTCTCAGAGCGGGCACAGGAACTTGAGAACGTCTTGGAGCATCACAGGAACTTGAGAACTTCTTGGATAAAGCACTGGAACTTGAAAACGTCTTGGAGCAGGCATAGGAACTTGAGAATGTCTCGGAGCAGGGACTGGAACTTGAGAATGTCTCGGACAAGGCACAGGAACTTGAGAATGTCTTGGAGTAGGCACTGGAACTTGAGAACCATCAATCAGCTGCAGGTGGCGAGAACCCACAGTGACCGGAGAGTCACTAGTAGGGTCATCCTAATTGTGGATTCC
This sequence comes from Apricaphanius iberus, assembly GCA_028564705.1. Lineage (NCBI taxonomy): Eukaryota > Metazoa > Chordata > Actinopteri > Cyprinodontiformes > Aphaniidae > Apricaphanius > Apricaphanius iberus. The sequence continues at coordinate 1,100,707 of JAPXFQ010002200.1, forward strand.
GGCTAGGAAGGAAGCTGGACCCTTTTGAACATTGAAGGATTACGTCCGGTGGAGAGGTTCACGCCGATGTTGGTAAACCAACCGAGGATCACTGCCTCAATTGGTGTCCAGCTGCTAAGAGCCCAGACCTGAGAGACAGATCGCCAGCGTGGATCCCAGGAAGGGTGAGTCCACTGGCGGGGAGCCATTTTCTGCTGCTTCTCTAGCCAGCTAATCCAGGATTGACGGAGAGTCCCATAATGAGACTCCCAGTCTCTCGCTGATGTTATTGCATCCTTGGAGCTATCAGGAAGCACAGGCCCCATGTTTTTCCTCAGGGTAGAGAGAGGGTGTGAGAGAATTTGATTGCATTCTTCTCACTGGGCTTCAGAGAAAAAAGCATGGAATAGATAAATAAAACACTGTAGGGAGGTAGAGAGATAAAAAGCGTCAAACCTCGCCCAGTGCTGGAAGAAAGAAGCTTCTGATCAGAGGGTCCTGCGACATCTCCTTCACCAACTTTGGGGAATGAACTGGGGAGCATATTCGGAGGCAGCCATACTGTCAGAAAGAGTGGAGGATGGTGCTTGAAACTGGCGGAGAGCCGGGACTGCAGTTTGGTATTCCCCTCTAGGGGCATGAGTAAGGGCCTCTGCCCTGGGGAGGAAAAGCAGAACCAGTGGACTGACAACTGCAAGAGCAGTCACCTCTTGAGGATCTGGACACACATCAATCAGGCCTTCCTGGAGCGATGTAGGAGCAGTCTAGTGGCAACATTGGTGGTGGGAGGACAGCAAACCAACCCTAGGAAGGCACATTGACTGACGGGAACCGTCAACAAGTAAATGCTTCACGGCCTGGCTACTCCTCCCCTCCCAAAGGGCGATCCAATTTCTCCTCGGTCCTCATCATTTCTGCTGGGTCCAACTGGTCAGCTCGTACTGTCATGATTGGAATGGAGGACCCTAATCTAGAGATGCGTTTAGAGTTTTGATAACTCATATTTAATATTGATATATATTATATATATATATATATATATATATATATATATATATATATATATATATGATGATAATCTCCACAGCCACAAATTGGCAGACTGAGGCATAGACAAGACATGAGGGAAGACGTGGAGAAACAACAGTATGATGGTACAAAGAACTGAAGAAAAGACAACAGCAGATACACTGGGGCTTATAAAGGCCGTGGAAAACAATGAAAAGATAATCAAGGGGACGAGAAACACAATAGATAAACACAGGAAGACAAGGAGTGATGCAGACCACGGGGAAGTCACACTGTGAAAAGACACCTTTTTCACCCGGTCTCTTTCTTGATGTTGAGTAATAATCTTTCTTTCATCATCTTTAACGTGAAGATGGCGCCGAGGATGGCAGCCGTGGTGCTTTCGTGCGCTCTGTTTTGTTTGTTATTGTGCGTTAACTGTTCGTCTGCGTGCTCTTATACCCGCATGGAGCTTCTGGACATTAGAACTACCACCCCTACGGACTTATTACCAGTTTTTTTAGCATCAGCTGCGGACCTGGTCCATTTTTTGACCAAAAGAGGGAAACGGCGCCGTGGAAAGCGAGCGGGTTCACTCGTCCGCCTGCGCAGACGGGGCGCGCGCACGCCTTTACCTGGCATCTTTCTCTCAAACGTCCGCTCACTTCCCAACAAGATGGACGAACTAGCGCTGCTGATGAGAAGTAACAAGGACTTTTCCTCGTCTTGTGTTTTGTGCTTCACGGAGACGTGGCTAAGCGCGAGTGTCCCGGACAGCGCGCTTCACCTGGAAGGCTTCCATCTCCTCCGCGCGGATCGCAACGCGGAGCTCTCCAACAAAACAAAAGGCGGTGGCGTTTGCTTCTACATCAACAGCAGCTGGTGCACGGATGTGACTGTGATCTCCCAACACTGCGCTCCTTCTCTGGAATATCTTTTCATTCACTGTAAGCCTTTTTATTCACCGCGTGAGATCGCTTCATTCATTCTGGTGGCTGCCTACATTCCTCCCTGGACTGCTACGAGACAAGCTCTACCAGCTCAGCGTGCCCGACTCCCTCTGCAGGTGGATCACTGACTTCCTGTCGGACCGGAGACAGCACGTGCGGTTGGGGAAGATTGTCTCGGACAATCGGACTACAAACACTGGGACTCCTCAGGGCTGTGTACTCTCCCCCTGGCTCTTCTCGCTGTATACAAACTGCTGCACCTCCAGTCACCAGTCCGTAAAGCTGATCAAGTTTGCGGACGACACCACCCTCATCGGACTTATCTCAGACGGTGATGAGTCCGCCTACAGGAGAGAGGTGGACCGGCTGGCTTCTTGGTGCAGTCACAACAACCTGGAGCTGAACGCCCAGAAGACAGTGGAGATGATCATGGACTTCAGGAAAGTCACAGCCCCACCGTATCCCCTCACCCTGATGGACTCTCCCACCCCCATCTCCATCGTGGACTCCTTCCGTTTCCTGGGCACCACCATCACCCAGGACCTCAAGTGGGAGCCAACCATCAGCTCCCTCATCAAGAAGGCCCAGCAGAGGATGTACTTCCTGCGGCAGCTGAGGAAACTCAAGGTGCCGACCGAGATGCTGGTGCAGTTCTACACGGCCATCATCGAGTCCATCCTCACCTCCTCCATCACCGTGTGGTTCCCCGGCGCCGCAGACCGGGACAGACACCGACTGCAGCGCATCGTGCGTGCTGCTGAGAAGGTGATTGGCTGCAGGCTCCCATCCCTCCGGGACCTGTTCACTTCCAGGACCCGGAGGCGTGTGGGTCGGATCACAGCTGACTCTTCTCACCCTGGACACCGACTATTCTCCCTCCTCCCCTCAGGCAGGAGGCTACGGTCCATCCAGACCCACACCTCCCGCCACCTGAACAGTTTCTTCCCCTCCGCCATCAGACTCATGAACAATAACAAGACCCGATAGTTCAGTTAAAGACCCATGTAGGATAGAACCATCTGCACTACGTAACTTTATTTTACTGCACTGTGTGGTCTGATCACACTTAGATCTGCTGCTGTCATTCACCTGCACATCTGTGAATGGAACCCTGCTGCTGTTCTTATGTTAAAAGGATGTTTATCTCTTCATAGTTCTTTTATATTAAATACAGATTATAATATTTATAAAGACTTTAGCCTTATGGCTCATTCTTTTTATTTTATTTCTTTTTATTTTATTTTATTTTTACTTATGTTAAATGTTTTATGTGCACAACTGTACCGGAAAAAATTCCTAGTTTGTGAACTTGTTCTCAAACAATGGCAATAAAACCGATTCTGATTTCAGAATAGTTTTTTGTATTTACTCAGCTCATCTTTGTCTGATATTAAATCTGTTTTATCTAAACCATTTATATCTGACAGAAAATCAAGAAATCTGTAAAGGGGCAAATACTTCTTCCACAGCACTGTGTGAACACTTGCAGTATTAAATGTCCATGTAACAAATTCATTCAATACTGTATTTGGGAACTACATTGTATTCAAACTAAATTTGGCATTACTTATTAAATTATACATGTTTTGATTTGTTCTATAATCAGAATGCAAACTGTAAAACCTTACAGCCATGCAACATTTGCTCTAATTTTCATTTGATTTAATCATGGTTCAATTATCCCAGTTCTGATACCAAAATGTTTCTTGATGAATTTATGGATGGGAAAATCCATGCCTTCTATGTCTAAATGAACTGAAAATTTTGATCACAGTTTTTGGGAGCGTGAAGAAGATTTGCACATGTTGGACTTGACCTGTTGATCTAGATATGTTTAGACAATGGGTTTACTAAATGCACTTACATGTGAGGTATCCTGTGGTGTGGTGAGCTCACAGCTGTGTGCGGATGACTAAGTATCTGTGTGAGTAAGGGTGATTCCTGCTGTTCCTTGACATGTGCTTTGGCCTTTCCTTTTGAACTAAATCCAGCAGAAGGGGATTAAGAGTGTTGGTTGGCCTCAGGGATTGGGCTAGAGAGTGAGTGGGGTTAAGAGTGGGGTGGGGGGAATCTGCTGCACATTGTTTTTGTTCTTCATAGGCTTCAGTTTATCTACATCGGACTTCCTGAGATTGGAAGGTTAGACTGGGAAATAGGATGTGATTAGAAAATGACACCTATAGTACAAAGTGTGTTAGTTCAGGGGGGGGATCCTAAACAAACACGATCACTGTTACACTAAGCCTGTGTGCATACAGTCTGGTACTGTGAAAATATCAGCTTAGCGAGGGAAGCTCCATGTTTGCAACTCATAGTAAGTAAAGCATAATATATCTCTTGTTCAGTCTATGTGGGTAAAATTTCCTTTGTAGTAATGAACAACTGACTAAACTGTCAGTTTTATTGCATGACTGGATTGAAACCAGACACATTATTAACTGAAGGTGTAGAAATAATCTTTTCTGTTTCTGTACCCAGTCTCCATAGGTGACACCAAGGCCTTTCTATATATATACATAATGTTTTGCAAAATACTGTTTTTGCTGATTTAGCTCTTAACATTAAGATTAAAGTAACATAGTTACAGCAATTCTCAAATATATTGTGGAATTATACTATGGTTTTGAATTTTAGTGAATCCAAAGTAGGCCTGATTTGTTCAGCTTCAGTCAAAAAGAAAACGTTGTCGGGTTGTTTTTTTCGTTTTAGTATTTTTGTGCAGATGCAGCTCCATAAATAAATGCTGGAAGCCAAGCCACAACCATAAAAAATTGGGCTTTAATTTGATGGCTCTGTTTACGTGAGCTAGCTTGGATTAAAAAAAAGAACTCTATCAACACTTCTATCTGCTGTCTTTCATTTGAATTTAATGTAAATATGCTAACTTGATGGATCATATGTGCAACTTACCTGTAGAGACACTATGTCCAGAGGCAGACAGCATTCTTCTCAATAAACTAGAATTTATGGTGAAACTGCAGACATTGACTAAATTTTAGAGCAGTTCAGTTAGGGTACGACATTATATAAAATACCTTTTAATCCATATCATTACTAGCCATTTGTTTGGAGATAACCTTTTAAATTCATATAAGTGAGCACATGTTTTTGTTGGCACATAAGACTTTTGGATCAAATGTTCATAGTTGAACACAGGCCCTGCAGTTTCAGCAGATACATTACAATAAGGGAGGGATCACGCCTGGGGCTGGGAAGATGACTAAAAAGCAACAAGTAGAGCCTGGTTTTTCTTGGATCACAGTATACGTCTCACCAGGGATAACATAAACATTGACATTATTGCCTATCATGCAGCGAGACTGCATCAGAGATGATACGACGCCTAAAGCAGAATGTGTTTTACTGGCAAATGAGAACTGACTGTTCACCCATGGGCTATAATAAATAATACTGTCTCCTCATTTGTCCTAGGGCGCTGGAGTAACCTTTACAAACTGCCGTACAACTGGATTGGGACTGGCCATGTGGTCTATAATGGAGCTTTCTACTACAACAGAGCCTTCACTAAGAACATCATTAAATATGATCTGAGGATGCGCTATATGGCAGCCTGGACGCTGCTACATGATGTCGTTTACGAGGACACCAACCGCTGGAAGTGGAGGGGCCACTCGGACATTGACTTTGCAGTTGACGAGAGTGGCTTGTGGGTAATCTACCCATCTTTGGACTATGACTATAATCAGCAAGAGTTGATTGTTATTAGTAAACTGGATCCTGGAGACCTGTCCCTGAAAAAGGAAACAACCTACCGAACAGGCCTTAAGCGGAACTCTTTTGGAAACTGCTTCATCATTTGCGGTGTCCTGTATGCTGTCGATATGTACAACCAGAAAGAAGCCGAGGTGAACTATGCCTATGATACCCACACAAATACTGAAGCAATCCCACGTTTGCCCTTCACCAATGAGTTCTCCTTCACCACCCAGATCGACTACAACCCCAAGGATAAGCTTCTGTATGCATGGGACAATGGCAATCAGGTTACATATCAGGTTAACTTCCTTGAGGAATGAGCACGGCTAAGTAGTTTCTCTGTAGTTTTGGCGATTTGGCAGCCAATTAGTGGATTCTCAGTATTTACCAGCCTTAAAGCAAGAATACTTGATTCAGGATGAACCTGCACCAGCCTTTCAGTACCACTGCATGTTTAGCTGAACCCAAACTCTCAAACAGTAATCTGACAACAAAAATCAGGAAACAGAAGAAATCATCTCACAGGTTGAGTCAAAATCCCTGAGATCATATATGTCCCCACAAGGTCATAAATGAATGCTGTTTAGCTATCAGATAGTTCTCTCATCAACTTTTTAAAGACAGAACTCATTTAGAACCTATCTCTTGATATAGATTTGTTTTGAGGTCAGGCTAAACAACCTTGCCTGATATTCACCAAAGCATGTTGTTATACAGTTTCCCAAATCCCTACACGTTTTTTGCACACTTTTAAATAATAAATTATAAAAGCAAACTGAAAACAGTATTATTTTCCTGATTTGTGAAAAGTAAGACAGACAGCCATGGGCAGAAAATATTCTTTGATTACATTTGATTACATTACATTTCATTTTCTTAATTTTTTTTTTTGGTCAAAAAGAAAAATAGTTATGACCTAAAGCTACTTTATTTAGCTGCTTCCACCGTTCTCTGGTCACTTTCACTAATGTTCTCATTGAGAGCAACATGGAACCAAAGTCAAATTCGTTGTGCTATTAACTTGGTGAAAAAAACTGATTCTCATTCTTTCTTTGTCAGACATGCCTGAGAATGTGATAAAACTATTGCAATTTTTATCAGACTATGCATTGAAAAAAAAAGTAATCACTTAGTGTTGAGGAAATAAACAAAAATTCACAAATGAAGGTGGAGCCTTTTCATTTATTATGTTTTCCAATTTCTACAACAAATTTGTCATTGGTTTGAAATTCAGACTACTTCTGGCCACTTCCTCGAGCTGGTCCATCTTTCCTGAGCAAAGGTTTGTTTGGCTTGGTACTAAGAAACATTATTATTCTGATAAATCTTGATTTCATCATCATAATGCTTCTTTGGATCCATGGGATGAAAAAAGTTTGTAATGTGTGTGCCCCATAATAAGCACAACTCACGAAATGTGGTTATGTGAATCCAGTATCTACCAACAAGAGTCTTACTAGTATTATTTTGTTTTTATTTGTGGCCATAATCTATCATAATTAGGGAGTGAACTGACCTGAATAGTGATTGGAATCAAAATGAGGATGTAATTAGAGCTGGTCGTTTCCCAAATCACCTGAGTTAATGATTAAAGTCTTTTTGCTTATTTAGGGGTCTGAGGTCTCCATTAACACAGTTTATACATGTCCTCATGCTGGCTACTGTTACATTGGATACACAACAAGAATTAGCAGATTTAGGCCGTTGTCACATGTGTGGCTGTGCCAGAATACGGCCAGAGAAAATGCAAATTTCTTCTGTTCAGATGGCACGTATTTGACCCGTACTGGAATTCAGTGTTTTACTAAAACTAAACAGCAGGGGGCGGTATACAAATAAGTCTGTAGTTCTCCAACAAACAAGGGAGTGAGAAATACCGACGTCATAAAACGAGCGGCGGCCTAGAATGTAAATAAACTGGTCTACTGGTCAGCTGCTACCTGAAGCCATCTACAGGGTGAGTGTTGTAGTAAACCCCCCGTTTTGTAATCTGCTGTGTTGCTGTGGGCTGCTTCAATCGCATTGTTTTGGTTTTTGTATGGTCACGAGGTGATTCTGTAATTTTGGCTGGCGGTGTCGTCATTTCCGCGTGGAGCGCGTCTATTGTCTTGAGTACAGCCAGAGTACAGGTTGTGTTCACATGATCCGTGGTTGCTCGTACCTGTACTCGGATACTACTTCCAAGGCCGGTCTATCTGGCCGTATCCTGACAGGGTCCAGTCTGTGATTACATGGTACGAAATAAGTGGAGTGTGACCAAATACGGTATCCGAGTACGGACTCCCGTACCATGTGAAAACGCCCTGACTGAAAGGCAGCCGACACACCAGACACACCACAGACTAAAATTATTTGGTTGAATCGCCTCACTTACTGGAGTTGGCATATTCATGGGAAACAACACTTTTTTGAGTATTCGGTTAACGGGAATTACTCAAAATTTATGACATCACACAATAACAATAGCCATGCTATACACCATACACAATCCTTCAGTCAAAGGATGGTGCTCTACACTGTGGAAAAGTTCAACAGTATGTTAGATCAGGAGAAGAAGAATATTTATGGTGAATGTTGGGAACAAAAACTGCTCTGATTTACTGGTGAGAAATAATTTTATTCCTTATTTTCAGTTATTTTCTTCTTGGGAATTGACATATTCATTATCACCCTCTCAGACCACACCACGTTTTTTGTTTTTTTTGGTTGTAGCAACAACAAAAATGATTCACTCTAAAGAACTGGATCACGTTAAACAAGTCTAAAATTAACTGAGTTGACCACCTTTACGGTTTCAGATACTGATATAACACATTCAATTTTAATGAGCATTTACCTTTGCACTGTAGGAAACCATTTAATAAAAAAAATCTGATATGATTTTTTGTTTTTCTGCTCCAATAAATTATAATAACTCATTAAGCGTCCACCAAGAGTTCTGAATCCATGTTTTTTTCTCACAAGTTGTATTTGTCATTTACCAAAAAAAATCAGTCTGTACTGAGGCAATTCCGATGCATCATGCAGGGTTTTGTTTTATCAATAATGCTTTGTTGTTTAGCCCAACTTTGTTCGCCTTTGCTTTTTTTTGGCATTTAACTCAACTTGTGGTATCATTTAACCTCTTATAGTAGAAAGCTTCTGAGAAAGGTCTGCAAAGCTTAAAAATCAGTCCTGTCATAATTTTCCCAATGACTATATCCTGTCACCAAGCACTTTGTACAGGAATCTGCTTGATTATTATTATGCATACTTCATATCTCTTTACCACATATTTTTTACTGATTAAACTAAACAAAAAATGTAAGCTTTACTTTTTTATATCTAATTTGATGTGATAAAATAATGAATCTGTTATTGTTTCTACATAAAAAAGATCCAGCTTTTACCATGTCAATAACATTTTCATAACCACTGTATATATTGTAAATTAGTATTTCAATGTTTGCACTTCAAACAGGGAACAGTTGTGTGCTAACAAACCTAGAATTAGCTGTATTATTTTGTTTGAGAATTACAAGCTCTACCACCCATGATGTAACTTTTACACTAATCTAGATTTTTTTGTTTTGGTTTCCTGCATAAATGATTCATAACCACAATGTTTTTTAAGGATTATTGCTGAAAGTCATGTTAGTGGCAATAAAGTCATTTAAGTCTAAACATAGAAACAAAAATGTACTATAGTGCTTGAAATAAATTGAGTATGTGCTTGTGCCACAAAATAAAATGTATTTTATGAAATTATGTTTTGTAAGCTTTGTGCATAAATCGACAGCGAACAATAAATATCGTGGGATAAACAGTGCAACCCTCTTGCTTTAAAGGGAGGAGACACGTTACTCAAAACGTCATATTTCTAGATAATAGAGGTCTCAAGGCTTATGTTTGAGTATGCAGTTAAAGTCTCAATTTTGTCCTTGATTTTGGTCCAAATATACACAAAAAGCAACCTGGGATCATAATGATAGGGCCATGACTGGATGCGCTTTGGCTGGGGATTTCTAAATGTCCAACTTTGGCTCCAAGTCATGCAACTCTGGAAGAAGGCAAATTTTAATTGAGAGGTTAATTGTGGGTGTGGTACTTTTATACACTCAACAAAAATATAAACGTAACACCTTTGTTTCTGCTCCTATTTTTCATGAGATGGACATAAAGATCTAAAATTCAGTCCAGATACACAATATTACCATTTCTCTCAAACATTGTTCACAAATCAGTCTAAATGTGTGATAGTGAGCACTTCTGTTTTGCTGAGATAATCCATCCCACCTCACAGGTGTGCCACATCAAGATGCTGATCTGACATCATGATTAGTGCACAGGTGTACCTTCTACTGCCCACAATAAAAGGTCACCCTGGAATGTGCAGTTTTTTGCTTTATTGGGGGTCTGGGGACTCAGAACCGGTCAGTATCTGGTGTGACCACCATTTGCCTCATGCAGTGCAACACATCTTCTTCGCATAGAGTTTATCAGATTGTCAATTGTGGCCTGTGGAATGTTGGTCCACTCCTCTTCAATGGCTGTGCGAAGTTGTTGGATATTAGTGGGAACTGGTACACGCTGTCGTATACGCCGGTCAAGCACATCCCAAACATGCTCAATGGGTGACATGTCCGGTGAGTATGCTGGCCATGCAAGAACTGGGACATTTTCAGCTTCCAAGAATTGTGGCAACATGGGGCCGTGCATTATCTTGCTGAAACATGAGGTGATGTTCATGGATGTATGGCACAACAATGGGCCTCAGGATCTCATCACGGTATCTCTGTGCATTCAAAATGCCATCAATAAAATGCACCTGTGTTCTTCGTCCATAACAGATGCCTGCCCATACCATAACCCCACCACCACCATGGGCCACTCGATCCACAACATTGACATCAGCAAAGCGCTCACCCACACGACGCCACACACGCTGTCTGCCATCTGCCCTGAACAATGTAAACCGAGATTCATCCGTGAAGAGAACACCTCTCCAACGTGCCAGACGCCATCGAATGTGAGCATTTGCCCACTCAAGTCTGTTACGGCGACGAGCTGGAGTCAGGTCAAGACCCCGATGAGGACGACGAGCATGCAGTTGAGCTTCCCTGAGACGGTTTCTGACAGTTTGTGCAGAAATAGGTTGGTTATGCAAACCAATTGTTTCAGCAGCTGTCTGAGTGGCTGGTCTCAGACGATCTTGGAGGTGAACCTGCTGGATGTGGAGGTCCTGGGCTGGTGTGGTTACACGAGGTCTGCGGTTGCGAGGCCGGTTGGATGTACTGCCATATTCTCTGAAACGCCTTTGGAGACGGCTTATGGTGGAGAAATGAACATTCAATGCACGAGCAACAGATCTGGTTGACATTCCTGCTGTCAGCATGCCAATTGCACGCTCCCTCAATGCTTGTGGCATCTGTGGCATTTTGCTGTGAGACAAAACTGCACATTCCAGGGTGGCCTTTTATTGTGGGCAGTATAAGGTACACCTGTGCACTAATCATGATGTCAGATCAGCATCTTGATGTGGCACACCTGTGAGGTGGGATGGATTATCTAAGCAAAGCAGAAGTGCTCACTATCACACATTTAGACTGATTTGGGAACACTGTTTGAGAGAAATGGTCATATTGTGTATCTGGACTGAATTTTAGATCTTTAGGTCCATCTCATGAAAAATGGGAGCAGAAACAAAGGTGTTGCTTTTATATTTTTGTTGAGTGTACGTGTAGGTGCTGAATTAACAAGATCCTTTCAAAGTCTATTTAGAAAAATCCCTTTTTGCTCCATGATGTTTTGAATGATCAGTTCAGTAATGATGCAAGGCTTGGCCCCGCAAAGGTCTGATGAGCGCACCGCTAATGGTGCGACTAATCATGAACTCTGTCATGAAATGTTAGCATGTTGTTGCGATAGAACAATTACATTCTCACTGACTGTGTTGATGAGTACTGACAATTCACACGACCTATGCTGCTTCAGTCCATGAATCTCAGGGTCAGCACAAAGCTTTGACCCTGTTCACATCAGCAGGGCCTCCTGTTTACCAGCAGCACATACAGTACGCATCATGCACCATCATGTCCTCACAGAAGCCAGGATGTAAAGGTTTTGTCTCCATGTGACATGTTAGGAACCAGATTACTCAGTGATGTCTAAGAATGAATATGCTTAATGCAAAAAGGGCACTCCTCTAAAGACATAAAAAATATCCACACAATCCTCACACTATTCAAAGCTGTTATGAAATATTCCTACTGAAAGATAAAGGGAAACTTCCCTGCAAAACAAGCCCGGTGGTGAACTGAATGGTGTTGCTCTGTGACGAATAGAGGAAATGGCTGGTGATTTTCAGTTTGATCAGCACAGTGAATGTTGTATATCTTAATGCTAACAGCTCATTCCATTCCATCCCATGTATTTATCCAATTCTAACCTTCGCTACTTTTCCTATAAAATGTGACACATCGATGTGTGTTCTGGCTGTCACTGTGCTCTTCAAGCAGAGGAGACATTTGCATATTTCTGACTAATTTGGACTCCTTAAAATCTTAATGAAATCTATCAATAACTTTTTGAGTTATCTTGCAAAAAGACTGACAGATGGGCACTAAAACATATTTATGTATTTTAATTGACCTCCACTAGGAAGTCAATTAAAACAAAACCACTGGGAATAGCAGAGTTCACTTGGTGGATCATTTGTTTATAATCAATTCAAAGAAAGTGATAAGTGAGTATCCTTCTCCTTAAACTGGAAATAACTAAAGTGTTTAAAATCTAAATCTAAATTCCGATATTTGATATACTGCATGCCCCTTTTGTTTTAGATGTTATACATCCTAAATTCCCTAAACGATACAAAAAAATAAACTCTGTCTTAACTCTGTTATAAAAACATATAACTCCACCTATCAGGTGGTGCTGTCTTGGAGAAGAACAGACCCAAGCAGAGACCAGGAATAAAGGTACACGGTTTAATGGAGACACAACACACGACCCCCTTTCCAGGTCGTATTCCAGGCAACCTAAAAAATTTATGAAAAGTAGGTGGAAGGTGGGCATGAGTTTTTTCATGGTTATGCCCTTGGAGATTGGGTGGAGGGCCCGGATTCAGTCCCCATGTAAGACAATGGTTAGGCGGGCGACCAGGATGGTGTCCCCTTGTAGGACGACAACCAGGATGCTGTCTCTTAGTAGGATGAAAATCAGGTGGTCCTTGTCTGAAGGCCTGGCAGCGACGAAATGGCTTGGAAGGTTGAGGTCGGCAATTCAGGAGAGGTCTGTCAGACCGATGTCTGCGGCGCATAAGAGGACTAGGCAACAGGTGCTCCTGCTTGGAGTGCAGAGGCCGCAGCAGTCCAGGAGGCAGAGACAGGTCCACCCTGACCCACTCTGATGGCGCCGGGAGCTGTGGCTGTTCTGGCGGCTCAGATGGTAGTTTAGGCAGATCCGGCGTTGCAGACAGATCTGGCGGTTCCGACGGCTGCTCCACTTACTGCTCTGGGCTGGAGACGCCAGGCAAAACAGAGACAGCACCAATGGTGGAATACGGGATTATGTACGTGACCTGATCAAAGTCCGTTTGCTCCTCATCATCCTCCATGTTTTACTAATCCAACAGAGGATCCACCGCCGCTGCTAGAAGGGGATCAGTATGGACTGATTCGAAAGAAAGAGTTGCTGGCTGAAAAGTCTGGCTTATTAGGAATTGAAGGTTTTTGTGTTTTAGTTTATTCTGTCGTTATTGAATTAAATTGGATTGAGTAATCCTTTATTGTGCCACGAAGGGAAACTCATTTCAGTACAGCTCAATACAAAGTATACAGACAAACAACATCATTACAAAGACAGATACAGACCTACTGTGGTATTGCAGCCAGCTACAAGCGGCGCACCACATGAAGAATGAAAGGGTTTACATGGGTTATGGTGGACCAATGGTGGAAAAACGGGTCATCTTTGATTCTTATTTATAAATAAGACCCAGACAATAGAAAAAACACCCCACACACATAGAGCAACATACGTAGACATTCACCATAAGAGACGTGGGGGGAGAATGGGCGAGGATCATTGGTTTCACAAAAATGGGAGCAACCAGACCATGCTACGCCAGATTGCTTGCCAAGGTAGGAGGGAGCGCAGAGGGTCAGCGAGTACGGTGAGTGTGCGGGGGGGCATGTGTTTGTCTGTAGCATTTGTGTGTGTGCATCAGTGTGAGTGTTATTCACAGTGCTAGGGAGGAGGCGGAGGAGAATCTGTTTAAATTCTTCTCACACGGATTTGATTGTGGACCAGATGAAGGTCGCCGTAGAGTCAAAATAATAATTGTTATGGGTAGCAAGAAAAGCATTTTCTCTTTCCCTTGAGCCTCTCAGCGTACACCATATGATTCCAATCCGACCAATTCCAGGAGAGATTCTGTCAGATCCTGATTGGAACAGACTGCAAATTACTGTGAAATATTCTTACGACACCATGGCTTAGGACACTGACCCGTGGACCCGACTGAAAAAAGCCAGCAACAAAAAAGTTGAGCGATCTAAACTTTCGGCACTGCACCCTGAGTGTCACAAAATCTGAGTGTCTCACTGTAGTGACGTAACCTCACGTCGACCTTCTCTAGCCAGCCAATATCCGCCATTGTTTAAACATTCAGCAGAGAAAGGCCTGCCAGACGTCAGCCTTATGGTGCATTCAGACCAAGAGCTTTGTCAGCGTCAGAAACGTCAAGATTACATGTTAAGTCTATGGTGGAGGCCGTTGGAGGAGCGTCACGGGCTTTGTGGCGCTTTGTGAGCTTTGGCTCTGTCAACTTTTATTCAGCAAATAAAGCCAAGGCACTCTCTCAATACTATCTGCCACTATCATGGCATGAATGTCCGGCAACAGAAGAAGCCCTGCCCATGCGCTCTTTTTTGCTCAGAAGTGGCTGACTTTGCAAGCTTCAACATAGAAGCGTCAAACTAGATGCTTTGTGAGCTTTGCCTGACGCTGACAAAGCCCTTGGTCTGAATGCAGCATTAAAAGTGTACAGGCTTCAAACTAGTAATTTTGTGTGTTGCCGGAAAAGCATGCAGTGTGAACACAACATAATGAGGACGACTGCTATAATCAAGTTGAGTACACACTTTTTGCTACTTACACTGAAGAAAATAAACAAGTAAAGCACTTGACCAGATGTAGGGTCTGAAACTAGTAAAATATTTCCCCTCCAGATAGTTCTTATGTCTAAATTGCTGTTTTTACTTTCCATGCTTGTATCATGTATTTTGTTTGTTTCTTTACCACTGAATCATGTAAGCACCTTGAATTACCCTGTTGTTTAAAGTGTGCTATACAAATAAAATTGCCTTGCCTTGCCTTACACAGATGGTGAAAGCAAACAGGCAGGTACTGTGAAAGATCGAGGTACTGTGTTATTTCTTGCTTAAATGAATATGTAATTATTCTGAA
This sequence comes from Apricaphanius iberus, assembly GCA_028564705.1. Classification (NCBI taxonomy): domain Eukaryota; kingdom Metazoa; phylum Chordata; class Actinopteri; order Cyprinodontiformes; family Aphaniidae; genus Apricaphanius; species Apricaphanius iberus. The sequence goes on from JAPXFQ010002200.1 coordinate 1,115,811, forward strand.
TTAATTTTAGATTACGTTTAATTATTCTACTCTAAGGCATAAGAGCACTAAAGATATGTTTGCTTACTTGCAGTAGGGGCCATACAATAGACCAGAGGTCCTCAGGAACCACTGTCCAGCATGTTTTAGGTATGTCCCTGCTGCTTCGCATCCGTCTTAAATAAATAGGTTAGTTACAGGCTTCTGCAGTAATGGAAAGAATGCTAAGGAAGTAATAAAATCATTAGAATCAGTTGGGCTACAGGGTTGAAACATCTAAAACATGTAAGACAGGACTCACTGAGAACCAGGATTGGGGTCCACTGCAACAGAGGGTTTAGATGGTGAAAGTCTAACTTTGTTCTGGCCTCTCAGACTACCAGCTTCAGCCTCTGCGACAAACTAATCTGGATTTTTTACTAAATGGAGAAATATTAACTGCTCATGAACTCAGAGCAAAATCTCACTAGCTATCATTTTAATGCCGAAGCTCTTCAAAAGTAAAAAAAAAAAGTACTGATTAGCTTTAAAGATTGCACAGTTGACCAACACACATCATCAGAGCTACGGGTAGAGGAAGCAACCAAGAATACTTTATCTACAGCATGGGGGTGATCTGCAACGAGATTCAGATGTTTTGATGGAGCATGAGATATTTTTTTAAGTGGAGCATGTAGCAACAAGCATCTTGTGCCAGAAAACTATTTCCAAAACCCTATTCCCTTTATAAAGGCATATCAACAATAGCTTTGACAATAGGCTAGTCATGTTCCATACCAAGGAAATCATTTGCTCTGTTTTCTTAATTTCATCACCTTCTTTCAATTACTACTCCCAACATATCAGGCATGAGAAACTAAAAACTAGAAAAGTAACCATGTACACGTAATGTCAGAAGAATGCGAAAGGTGCACACATCTCAAAACTCATTCTGTCTTAACAAATACCAGCTTGTTTGTATGACCTTTTTCTTCCTGTATGAATCTTTCATGTAGATCTGGGCACTGGTCCGTCTGAAATGGCTACCCAGTCCAGTTTTCTCACCCAGTAAATAAACGTATTAGAATAACCCCTGCATTCCCTTTTGCTGGTAAACGTATATTCAGTAAAATACTCAAAAGCCTGACTTTATAATCTGATGACATGTAAGGCTGCGTGGTGGTTTGTATGAGGCAGATATCCTTATCCTGACAGTACACACTTTACTAACATCACAGGACACAATAAAATCTGTGTGAATGGATAAGAGCCAAGAACAGTTGAAGCGCTGTGCAGAGGAGAATGTAGAGGGCTTCAGAGTGGCTTTAATTAAGGGCTATTTCCTGTGGCAGCTAGGAGAATGTTGCTGTTAAGAAGAACATTGGAGTGGAACAAGGACAACAAACCTTCGACACCATTTTTTAAAAGTGCATACAAATATATGCTTGGTCAGCCTTCTGTCAGTCTCTTAAGCCTTGTGAAATCTCATGTGAAAAATAAGGCCTGAAGGTTTAATCCTCAATAAAACTCCAATTAAAAGGGCTTTTGTCTGAGCTTGTCCAGAGAAGTTAGCAGACACTAAATAATGAAGCTTGTTCTCTTAGACGGGGCTTTCCTGCATAAAGTCTAGGGAAGTATCCAAAGAGGACCCTAAAGAAGAGCATTGTGTTGGATACAATAGTGGCTTTCAGAAGGAAGTGAGGCAGTGTGGCTATGTCAGGACCTCACATCAATATTTTGGAGCAGAGGTGGAGATAAAAATCTTCCAAACCACCCACAAATGTTTGGCATGTTACTGAGCCAATAGACTGCAGGGCATAAACAAAACTCCACAAAGATTATTAATAATCATGAAATATTTTTTTCCATTTCAAAAACCTTGAGTTGACTTGATTTTTAAGCCCATATCAACCTTGGATGGGAGTAGATTATTAATGGAACGATAACAAGTATATAGGGAGCTCTCTGGGAGCAAATGGAATCTCTGAACCTTTTCCAATATATATTAAAGTAAATTTGTTACCAATGGTAACAGCATATATACATGTCAACAATTAGATAAAATAAAGCTGCACAGCATCTGGACCTTCTCTGACACGATTCATTCATACCTGCAATAATAGGAAAGCAAGCTAAGCATCTGCATCATTTTATCATGTGCCACATAGCCAAAACATAAGTATATCACAGCTGGGGTGTGGGGCTTCACAGCCTAAGTGAGATATATGGGGACGGGAAATAAACATGCACTGCAGTCCAGCCCTTCAGTTTGGAGCTAAGCATAAACTTCTGACCTTCCTTTGCCTTTGGATTTAATTTAATTTTGGCTTAAACTACATGTTCCGTGTATCAATAAAGACCATGAACAACTACATCCTTTAATATTTCATGTTAGAATGCTTTAAAACTTAAAAAAAGGTACCAAACCCTTCATCTCCTCACTAATGAAATACAGATTTAATTTTGTGTTCTTGGAGGATGAAGATCCTGGGCTGAACATTCGTACCAGGGCACTTCTTTTTCACCTTTGTATGTTTAATTCTCTCTGTGCTCCAAGTAACTGGTTAGTAAGTAACTGGAGATTATAAATTGCCCAGAGACTTGAAAAGGCGAGTGAATGTTTGGCTCTCTTAAATGTCTCTGGTTTGACAGTGGAAGGGATTATTAATCCATCCAAAGAGTTCACCAAACTCCCACCCAATGATAACCAAAGGTCCTGACCCATCCTGGTCCCTGCACAGTCAGTGTGTAAATTAGAAAAAAGGAACATGTAAAACTTACCTTCTATGCACTCCATTTCTCTGATGTTAGAGTTCTAAGGTGTAAAATAAGAGATCCTGCAAAACTCACAACCTTTAAATCCAATATGACTGCCGAACACATAAACCACAAACATAGCAGAAATTAACTCTGTTTTATTATTATTGTTCTGTGTGTGTGTTTTCTTTTGTGTGTCTGACAGTTTGCATTTCATTAAATGGGTCACTTTCATAGCACTGCACAATCACTGTGGGTGGTCATGTTGCTACAGGATCGAAATGCAGAGTGTGGAGAGAAATTTCTTATTTTTGATTTGTTTAGCTAGTAGCAGTGAGTCTGAATAATAATAAGTACAACAACTAGCTCCCACTGGTTTCCTGACTCGGTCAAGTTTGGAATTTAAATTGAAATTCATAAATACTTTATTGATGCCGGTTGTGTGGTGTATCAGGAATGGAACAAAAGCTGAATACAGAGAGCAGGTGGACTGCTTTGTTGTCACTCAGAGTTCTTCTGAGACAACTTGAACACAAAAAATTTTTTCTAGGGGGAGTTCTGTTCCCCTTCAAAAATAAAGAGGATATCCCTGCATTTATTTCCTCATAGACGCTTATATTATTACTATTATTTACTGGTTGTAATTTTATCCATGAAAACCTGACAACAGGAAAAAAACATATCCCATGTATTTATATCTGTCAAATTACTGGGAGGTAGCCGGCAGCCACTCTCCTTGGGTTTTTCTGCAAGAGGGTAGAATTTTTTTATTACACCAAGTCATCCAAGTACTTCAGCAGCAAAACAGCTCCAGATCATCACACTACCACCATGTTTTACTATAGGTTTAATGTTCTCATTCTGAAAATGTGTTTTGGGGTTGTGGTTTTTTTGTCTGTTTGTTGTTGTTTTTTTGGAGGGGGGGTCAAGGTATAATGTTATGCTTTTTAAACAGTTTCTATTAAAGGGATTTCTTAAAGGAGTCATAACCTATCACTACCGCGGATAACCATGATCTATTATAGTCTTTTAGGCCATTCCAAACAATTCGAGTGAAAAAAAAAGTGCCTTTCTTTCCAGTCTTTCTAAACGCAGTATTGTTTAACAAGATTATGTGCAATATAGGCTCTGCTTCAGCATCTCACTCCAAAAGCCCCAGCTCCCTCCCCATAGCCCTATTAGCAGTTAGCTGTTGTTTGTTATAGACAGTAGAGTAATAAAACCACATCCTTACCATTCAATGCCATCTTCGTCTGATATTGTCCCAAATTACCAAAGCATTCGAGTTTAAAATGTTTAGCACACACCCCTATTCTAGTGGGGAGGGGTGCAGTCTGGAATGGTGTCATTAAAAATGAATTTAGAATTTGAAGATTTAGAACTCAACTTTATTGTCATTGCACATGTCACAAGTACAAGGCAAGGACATGCAGTTTGCATCCATCCAGAAGTGCTTTAGCAATAATATTGATATATTACAGAATATAGATTTATTATAGATATGTTACAAATGTACATGGTATGAAGGTATGTTATGAATATACTATAAGTAAACTGTAGCTATGTACATATTATGAACATCTTATGTGTATGGTTATAAAAATGAAAAGTTATAACAGATTATAGATATACAATTGTGAGTAAAGTTGTAGAACCATAATTTTTGTATTGTGCAGTGTGGTTGTCTATAACGCATTTACATTAGTGCAGTTCAGATCAGTGAGATATATGGATAAATTATACAGTAGTGATATAAAGATCCAGTGGTTGTAAATGGTGGTACAGACCCTGTTATTATTGGTTGAAGATGCGGTTGTGAGCCTTCTTGACCAGCTTGGAGCAGCTGGTCGTCCAGGTGAGATCCTTGGAGATGTGGACTCCCAGGAACTCGGAGCTGTTCATACGCTCCACAGCCATCCCCTTGATGTAGATGGGTAGATGTGAGTCAGCATTCCTCCTGAAGTTCACCATGAGCTCCTTGGTCTTTTCGGTGCTGAGTAGGGATGGATATTGTTTAGGTTTTATCCGATACCGGTGCTAAACCGGTACTTTTGAAACGGTGCCGGTGCTTAAACGGTGCTTGAAGCGGTGCTTGAAGCGGTGCTTTAAGAATGGAAAACATACATACTTCATCCAAAAACCCTTAATTAGTTTTTGTAGGGCTGTCAAACAATAAAAATTGTGATTTAATTATTCACAGAGTATCAATAAATTAATCACCATTCCTACTGTAAATAAAAGGACAAATGAAGATGCAGTTGCTCTTTAAAAAATTTAAATAGAGGAGAAATCAATTACATTTTTGTTTTGAACTCCAATAACAAATAGAGGCAGAACTAAGCCAAATATATGGATAAAATTAACAGTGGTATATCAGTAGTCTGTGATAAATATCACATAAATAAAATGTAATATAGACTTAGTAATCAAATGTCACCATTGATAATTTTTCAAAAGTAAACAGCAGATTCTCTAGTTCACCACAGCAGGAAATAAACGCTCATTGTGAAGATGAACAGAGCTAGGCTACTTCCGCTAGCATTTAGCACTAATTTAAGTCCGAAAACATCACCTCAACCTAATAATTTCGTATTTTTAACGCAGCAGTATCTTACTATGAAATGTACTGAAGCTATACAGTGAGACAGAATGCATAAATATACATAAATACGAAACATTTTAACTTTAAGGACCGCACACACAGCAAACAACGAAACGCAAACACACACAGCAGAGCTGATATCCGAAACGGACGGATAATTCCGACAGACAACTTATGAATTTATCTTATCAACACAAAGCCAATAAGCATTACTAATATACTCACATGTCATTTAGGATCACAAACACCTGCTGCTGTGCAAAAATCCGTAGTTTGGCTGGTTAGGAAGGGGAGCTGATGTGGTGCGGGCTGAATTATAAACAGGGCGCTGATCTATGTATTCGTTCAATGCGTAAAACAAACTCCAAAAAAAACAGTTAATTCTAGGAATTAATCCCCCTGCGTTCGTACGTTAATTTCCACGGCCCTAACTTTTAACAGTTTTTTTGCACAAAGATAACCATATTTAGCTAATCTCACTGGACTGATGGCACGCAGGATCCACAGTGCTTAACATCCCGGGGGAGGGGGGGAAGGACCTAATTAACGCACCGAAATGTGCGCTGCTTTTCGGTCTGGTTACTACCGTTCATGTCGGAACCGGTGCCTTGATGGCACCGGATCTCGGTACCCATCACTAGTGCTGAGTAGCAGGTTGTTGGTGTCGCACCACTTAGCAGGCGATCCACCTCCTCCCTGTAGGTGGCCTCATCAATGTCTTTAAGGCCAATCCCTGTGGTCTCATCTGAAAAATTAATGATGTTGTTGGAACTAACCACAGCTCTGAGGGTGAGGAGTGAGTAGAGGAAAGGACTCATCATGCAGTCTTGTGGTACACCGATGCTTATTGTGATGGGGTATGAGCCGTGGTTATCCAGCCGGACATGTTGGGGCCGGCTGGTCATGAAAAGTAACGAGTTGCACATTAGGGAACTGATGCCTGGGTCTGTGAGTTTCCTGATGAGTTGTGGTTCCATCCGTGCTGAACTGGTACTGAAAAGCAACGTCAAATGGCTTTCGGTCACTGATTGGCTGGAGGGCGGAGTCACTGGATAGTAACTTGACAACAGCTTTTAACAACAAACCGACCGCAATTTTGAAACCTCGCTACAGCGAGGGGATGTGTTTAGTGTTTGCTGAAGAACAATGACAACGTTAAAAACCAGTGCTGTGATTCAAACGGAGTATCAGAATTTCTGAGTTTGTAGGCTGAAGAGAAGATTCTGTAGGCAAGCAGAAGGGAACAGCAGACTACCTAGCAAGCTATTAGCTACAATTAGCCACCATTGGCCACCAGCGTTAGCCTAGACGAACCTGTCAATCAAAAGGACACGCCCCTAATTATTCATAATTTCAAGATTAAATTACAAATAAACAGAGAAGTTAGAAAATAATTCACCCCTCAGAGTTGTCATGATGGTAAACCTGAACTATCTAACCTAAAATGGTTTTCTGAACCAGGCTGTAAACATGTTTATTTTTGCTGTACAGTTGGCATTTTTAACATGGGAGTCAGTGGGAATTTGCTCCTTTTTGGAGCCAGCCCCCAGTGGATGAGGGCTGAACTGCAATTTTTGCCTCTTCCTGGTTGGCTTTACATTCTGCGGGCGGACTTTGCCCCCTTGCTGTGAAGCAACACTTAACAAGTCGAGCCATGTCGAGTCGCGTTACCGATAGTAACGGTATAGTACGGCACGGCAAAAAGGTACTAATGAAGAGACGCCTTAAGATGGTCTGGAGTCCTGGCCACATATGTCAGGGGTTGGAGTTGGAGAAGTGTTCTTCTACCTTCTTTCTGTAGTGGTGTTCGGCATTTGTGATGCTCTTCATTAGCTTAGCCCTGGCTGTACCATAGGCCTGTGCATCCCGTGACCTGAAGGCGGTGTTGTGGGCCTTCAGGAGACAAACAAACCGGTTCATCCAAGGCCTCTGGTTGGGGCACATGGTCAGGGCTGGACAACATAGAAAAAGAGCATATCATTAAGGGAATAGTCAAATTGATTGATATCGATAATTATCAATAACTATCACAATATGCAGAAAAGTGCCTCCCTGGTCATTTTGTTATTCTTAAATGAACAAATTTTAACTAAGAATTAAATTATACCATTATTCAAACACTTTTTTATCATGACTAAATTTGTAAGACAGAAACAAATCAAGAGACCCGAGTTACATCAGTAAATACAAAGAAAAGTAATGATATTAACCATTATATTACATATTTTCAATATTATGTAGTAATTTAAATTAAAGGCTTATCTTGATGCTTTTTAATCTTTTAAACATTTTATGACACTTTATGATATTTATGGCTGAAACCTTTGGTTTAGTTAGTCGATAAAGCTGATTCAAATTCAGTTCAGCTGTTAAATCTAAAGCTAACCAGCTACTCACCTATAGCAGGGTGTAGACGGAGCCCAGAACACTGGAGCCCAGTCTAGTCACTGAGAGCTGAAGTCAGCAGGTCTAGCCATCCCAATTTTTGTTTTTTAAAGCGTTTTTTGCTTTTGATGACCGGATGTAGAACCTGGGGGACATTTTAAAAGCCAAATATGTTGCGAGCAGTGTGACCCTGGTAAGTTCCCTCCATCTCTCGTAACTGTGATTCGCAGCAAGCAGTCGCACCTAACATCTTTCAAGCGATAGATATTGCTATCAAATTATCGTCCAGCCCTAATGGAGGTGCTTTTTTTTGCCTTTCACTCAGTTTCTCTACAACGGCGGTTGGTTAGATAGAACTTACTACTGTTACTTGCTACTGCAAACATCAACATGTGTTTGCATGTTTCCAAATTGCACAAACAAAATTACCAAATGGATTAAGTTCATCTTCCAAAAGCTTTCAGTCCTGCTCAGACTACAGCTGCAATGACCGAGGGCTGTGACGTCACAGAAATAGATGTTTGTTAAATGTTGGAATTGGTTGGATTAAAAGCCTGTCAAACAGATAACAACACAGCACCTCAGATACGCTCCAAACTGACAGGGGAATAAAGTCTACCTATTCAACTATTCAACAAAGAATAATCCTCTTGAAAATTGATACAAATTCATCCTGAATTTTGGGCCATGAACAAAGTTCTGTGGGGTTAACTCAACATTTGGTTCAATGTAAACCACACAGCCACCCTGTCAGGTCAAACAGCTGCCCTGACTGGCACTTGTGGAGTCAGAACAGCTTTAAACTCAGTCAGCCCTGCCCCACCCAGTGCCAGAAAGTGGTTGCAGTGTCACTGAACATTAATCGCCCCAACCTGCAGCTGAGGACGGTAAAAGGGTGGAAGCTCAGGTGTCACGTCTTCAGAAAGAGGAACAACTTAGCAGCAATCTTTAAATTGATCAGTAAATGAACTGGATAAAAGGGGGCGGGGGTTGTCCCGGAAAAAAGGCATGAACCTAAGCATGTCTTCTTCAATTCACTGGACTATCCATACAGTTAATGTCTGCAGTGTAGTGTGAGTAAGCTGGGTGTTGAATGCCTCCAGCTGTCTCAGACCATTTTCCTCATGAAATGCAAATACACCACCTCACAATATTGTTCATACCATTTTATGTCTTTTCACACATCGTCAAGTTACACTGGAAACTTAATAGTATTTCATTTGGATTTTAGATAAAAATCCATCACAAAGTGGTGCATAATTCAAAATTCTGAACTGTGTTTCTGTCCAATCAGAATAATGATAATAAAAACCAATACAAAATGGATAAAAAGAGCATGATGCTTTCAAGGCTATATTTAAATGTAAGTGTGGTATCTCTTTCATTTAAGTTTCCCAGCAGATTGGCTGCTTTTGGTTTGCTGTGTCCACTACTTGCTCTACAAACTACAAACAGAACTTCTAATATCTTTCTTTTTGCTGATCTTCCGGGAAGGTCAGATTAGTGGAGTGTTTTTTCAAAAGATTTTTATCTATCTCTATCTATCTCTATCACAAATAATCCCACCAATATAAACAGATGTTTGTGGTTGTCACATGGCAACATGTGGAAAAATTAAGTGACTATTAATATTTCTGCCACTGTATTTTTCTGCTTTGTGCTTTTATGAATCTTTTAAGCAAGTTTTTTGCACGCTGCTGGCATCTGATCTTTTTTAGCCATGTGACAAACACATAAGCATTTTTTGCTAAATGTTTTTGTTGCTGCAAAACTACATCCATCATTTTAATTTCCTTTGCCTGTGTAATCCTGTCCAGGCTCACAGGGAGGCTGGAGCCTATCCCAGCAGTCAGCGGGTTAGAGGTGGGGTAAACCCTGAAGAAATCGCTAATCTGTCTCAAGAACAACACAGTTAAAGAAATTAATTAGGCACTCAAATCTACGGTCCACTTGGAGTCTGTGAGTCATATAAAGTGCCATGAAGATTTTGCCCCCACTAAGATTTCTTCTACTTTTTTGGGGGGGTTTGTGACATCAAACCAACTTCTATGTAAGAAAATGATTAGCTGACTAAATGCAAAATGATGTTTTTAAAAACTATTTCAGCTTTTTGAAGGGAAAAAACTATCCAAATATCCCATTATGAAATAAACAATTGTGATTTTCCACAATTTTCAGAAAGCTGTGTTCAATTTCTGTAGCTGGACTCAGGTCTGATTGCTGACAGGAGAAATCCCTTAACTTGAACCTGTCTACCACCATGAAGTACGCTAAAAGCAGTCAAAAAAAACCAACATATTTTGTTGCAATCTAAAGAGAATACAAGGACAGATGGAAAAAAAGTTTACATGCACATCTAAATCAAGCTTTTAGCAGAATTGGACTGATGGCTTAGCCAGAGTTGAGACTCGTCCCAGTTTACACGGCACTCAAAACTTTGTGTTATTGAATGAAGTGTGTTCGATTCTGTGTCATTAGGGGTTACATTCTGCCTTTCATGCTAACATTCTCCCATTGGACTAGACTCACACAGATAGTACACAAATGCCAAAGTCAGTGAAGCAGACGGAGTAAAAGCAGGATATGAACAATGAACGAACAAATGGATAACACTGTAGCACAAAACATTTTGTAAGGACTGTACAGTTTGATCGAGTTACACTCGTTGCCGTTTGTTCTGTTGTTCCAGCTTTTGTGGTCTCATCACTTTCTAACGTGAGAATGACCGGGCTTCCAAAAACTCAGCTATTACTGACTCGGTTACATACAGAGAATAATATTTTATATTTAATTTAGAATTAAATTATCTGGGTACCTTAGTCCAATTTCCCCAACTCCAGTTTGCTTCGACTTAAGTCAAGCTAATGTATATACATGCATTTCAAAGGTCCAATTCCAGGCGGAGTCTGGACAGACATCAGCTGAGAAGAATACAAAGAGACTCTGGGACTCCAGTGAACCACACTAGTTGGCATTATCCACAGATGGAGAAAGCATGGAGCAGCAGTAACCAATCTCTCCATCCCTGGAGTTGGTCGTCTACCTAAGTGACTCCATTAGCACATCAGTGACTCATTCAAAAGGATAAGAAGAACCCAACATCTAAAGCGGGTTTCATTTATCTCATTTAAGGTCATTCAGTGCAATTACACAAAGCAAGAGAAGGTTGAATTATTGCCTTAGTCTGACTGAAATCAGACTTTTTAAATGCATGTATACACTTTGTTTAACATAAGTCAAACTGAAATGTAGTTGGAGAAATCGGTTTCCGGATAATGTGATTGGAAAATCAAAATTCTCTGCAAGCAAACAAGACTTGTGAGTAGCCAAGCTATTATTTTGCCCGGGGACTCCACCTACGAGAGGTAATGAGACCGTGGAACCTGGAGCAACAACAGAGCGAGCAGCAATAGTGGAACAGAGTCATGCTGTGCAATACTTACAAAAAGTAAAGGAAGCTTTATAAATTAGACATCTGGACGCTGAGCTGAGCCAGCTTCTCAACTCATGACCAGGATCCTCTTGCTAAAGCCTGGAGCTTGTAGCGCACCTCCCACCGCTCATCCTGCTGCCTCATAGAGCAGCAAGACAGAGGATGACATAAGTCAGAAAACACTTCATTCCCCTCACTGCTGTGAAAGATCTTTTATGTCAATCTGTTGCTCAGTTTAGGTCAAAGTAGGATTAGCTTCTAAAACCAAATGTTACAATAATTTCGTGTGGTCAGTCGCAGAGAATGAAGCATTAGAGATTAACCAGGATGTACTACAGATGCTGAACTAGCCATATTCAGGGGGCTGCTAAGAATTCTGGACCCCATGACAAAAATCTTGGCAGGGCCAGCAACACAGCTGAGATTTTTTCACATTAATTTATATAAAATCATGCACTTTATGGTATTTTTACTATCATTCTCATATATTTAAGTCCATCAGACTTTATCTGAATCATATATAACTGCTTCTGTAGTGCTAGACCACCTTAAATTCATTATTTTGTGTTTGCACTAGCAATGTAAGTGGATTACAAATTATATACTCTTATTTTTGCAAATTGTTTTAAAAGCTGTATTGGACAGATGGTAAAACACAATCAGGATTCATAAAAGATAGGTCTATACATAATAAAATCAGATTAGTCCTGGATTTAGTCGATTATAATTCTTTGATTGAAGATACTTAATTTGACAAAGTTATTTAATATGCATATTTCAAAAGGGTCAAAATGACTGCCTTGGACATTCTAATGTTTATGTGTATTTGACTGTTCAGAATGATCAAGACCTCATTTTGACAGAGGCAAGGTCAACTGATAGTCATAGCATCTTATGTTTGACTGCATTTATAAGTTAACAGAGAAAAAAAGGGGGGTACTTGAGCTAACGTGGAGAAATTTGAGCAAAGCTACTGTATCACATCACCATGACGTGAAGATCTACAGAGCTACTCAGCTAATGAGTTAGCATAATTTAAGTCCGAAAACATCACTTTAACTGAATAATGGGCACTTTAATGCAGTGGTAACTCACTCTGAAATGTGCTAAAACCATATAGTGAACTAAAACGCATAAACAACCATAAATACAGTGGTTTCTTACTCTTTGCATTTCGACATAGGGGCTGCTGGCTATCAGCAAGACTGAGCCGACAGCCGAAGCGGATGACGGAATCTCTATGGAGAGCTTCTGAACAAGTTTACAAGTACAGTCAAAAGAACAAAACATCAAACTGACAGCGTGTCAGTTGGTAAACCATCAAACAATTTTCCCGGCACTGTATCGCATCATCATGCCTAAATAACCCAGGAGCAAGCATTTATTACTTAATAATCTAGTAGCAACGTGGCTAGTGCAGCATCCATACATCCTCCTGTATCTCACAGCGGCTGACACACCAAACTGAAAAGTTGTAACACTGGGTTTTAGAAGCTAATCCTACTTTGACCTAAATTAAGCAACAGTTTGACAGAAAAGATCTTCCACAGCAGTGAAGGGAAGGAATTGTTCACGTAGGCGAAGCGTACTGTACACATTTTGCATGTGCCGCTGCCGGTGTCAGATGATACCATTTAGTAAGGGAGCGGGGCGAAATGATAATATCATACATAATTCGAGGATTTTTTTTATATCGAATCACAACCATATATAATTTGCTTATTTTAACAGATCAAATGAAATATTTCATTTAAAAAACGTACACAAGACAATATATATTGATAGCCCTCAAAGGGCCCCCTGTCTGTGCCGGGCCTTCAGAATCGTCCTAACCCCCCCCCCCTCCTCCTCACTCTGACGGCGCCCATGGCCATATTGTTACTGGATAGGTAAGTAATAAATGCTTGTTCCAGGGTTATTTGGGCATGATGATGTGATATGGTCCTGGAAAACCTGATTGACGGTTTATCACCGGACACGCTGTTAGTTTGATATTTCGGTATTGGTTAGCGAGAGTTTAACACTTACAGTACACTTCTTCAGAGGCCTTCCATAGAGATTTGTTTTTATGACAGTGACATTATGCTGCAAGCCTTGAGAGGGCGACAGAGGGCAAATATCTGCAAAGTTACGGAGTGCGTTTTTAAGCTGATTCCTTTCAAGGATGGCACAACCAAATTTAAAGTTTAGTGGCAATTGCTTTTCCCATTGGCCACTTTGTTTGGGATAACTTTATACTCTTAATAAATAAAACTGAAATTTAAAGCATAATTTTGTAATTTCTTAGGTTATCTTGATAGTATAAAATGAAATATGTAAGGTGGCAAATATTATTTTGCACTACTGTAAATGTAAAAACTTCTACCCAATGACTTTGCATTATGCTCCGGCAGATATTTAAAACGATTAGGAGAACTGTGTTGAAGTGCAAAAAAAAAATAACTAGAAGACACCACAGGACAATTGTGCTTGTGTTGTGTATTTAGTTTGAAACTGTGGAAGGAGAAATTCATTATGAACTGGCTTTGATCTAGTTTTTTTCTCTCTTTCTAATTCTAAAATCCAGACATACTTGACATTCAACTACAAAGCCGGTCTCCTACTTCTCCCCAGCGATGAGGAATGCTGGCTGGGTTACAGCTAAAATCTAGGTTAATAAATAATGTGACCATTGTAGTGATGGTCAGATCCTTCAGCGCCACCACAGTCTGCAGCACAGACAGCTGCTGTCTGGAAATTAATGGGCATGACACATATTTTTCCAGAGTCAGAAACTCACTCATTGTACTGACGGTCCTGAAGAGAATGTTTAAAAGAAACTTTTGGATCACAAAAGATAAGATCTAGATAAGTACTGAGCGAGCGCTGACCTAAATGTTGCGATCTACTGTAATTGTAACTTTTTTAGATTCCATGACCATGAAAACATACCTTCAGCAGCTTAGCACCCTGGCTGTTTATTGTGGAGCTAGCTACATGTGTGTATGCTAAAAACAGCCCTATCTCCCAATGATAAACAATCTTTTAAAGAAATCCCTGGAACCAGATAGCGATCTGGATCACCCAGAAATCCAAATCACTTGTTCTGGGTTCCATTGCAGATTTTTCCGGAAAGTTTAAAAAAAATCTCCCAATAATGTTTTGGGTTATATAGTTAACTAACAACCAGACTGGAAAAAAAAACAACCCCTAGTGATGTTGGCAGAAGTAATAAGGAGAAATAATTTGATGCAAAGGAAAACAAATCTCTCCGATTTTTACAAAGAGGCATGCAACCTATCAATCATTCAACAGCTTAATTTTACTTTTTTTAAGTAGTATTAATAGTTGTCTAGCTACAGAGAACAAAGAGGCTTGTATAAAAACAATTAATCCCACAATGAACTGCACTTTAGGAGTCTCACTTTACGAATATGTGAAATCATATTAAAGGGACTATATCATGCTATTTTATAGCTTTCAACTTCTGGGATAGACATATATATATATATATATATAGTTTATATATAGTATATATATATATATATATATGATAAAACGTTACCGCTGGTGTTATACAGTATTAATTTGTCCTAACATTTAACTTGTATCCTTTAGTTAATGTTTGACCAAGAAGTAAAACGACACGTTTCTCTATAATCCCGCCCAACTCCTTCCTCTCCCACTCTGATCCTCTCCCTACAGAACAGGCAGCAGCTCAGACTGAGAAAAACAGGCTGAGCTTTAACATCCTGATAGTGATAGTGATAGTAATCCTGATAGTGAATTTGAAAAGCACAAAGTACCACAATGAAACTCTGCTATATTAATGGCTCAAACGTTTGGCGTATTTTTTATTTTTTTGTTGTAAAAAATGGATTCAGTAAAGGTTATTTCAGGTGCCAAATCTCCAGGCTTTAGACAGAGCACAAACTAACATAACTGAGTCCAATAAGCAGATCTTTCCAGTCCAGTATATAAAAAAAGCAGCGGGTGTTGTTTGCACCTGTAGCGCCAATGCCCTATACACTGGCACTACTGGTTACTGATGCGGGTGGTGGTCTCTACGTGTGTTTAAAAGAATTGCAGCTTGTGTTTGCTTCTGATGATGTTTATTATTTTGTCTTCTTTCACAATGTCCATGATCCGTTTACTGCAATTAAAGTGGTTTACAATGAATGCGTTACTTGCCCCAATGACCGTCCGCAGAGTTCTTTGCTTACAGCCACAGTCCTCGTCACACAGTAAAAAACTGTTTGTCCCGTCTCAGCAACACCTGAGTCTGATCTGCATTGGCTTAACTAGGCTGGTGCTTCTACAATCAAATCAACCAATCAGTTGATGCCAAGCTTCCTCTCAGGTATACAGACAGAAAATGAAACACACTTGGCTCCTACAGCATCCGTTTAATGAACATTCATAGATGCTACAGATCGATTAATTAACCACACAATGCTGTTATACGATCAGCAGCTGGATAAATGGCTAACACGCATTAGCATGTAGCCACTCACTTCTCTGTCCATCGGGCATCTTTGTTCTTTGATCCAGCTGCTGTTCTTTAGGAATGTAGAATAAAATCCTGTAATCCATGCAGGCAAACAGGCATTTTCACAGAGAAAGTAAAATTCCAACAACAAAAAACCAAATACCGAAGCAGCTATGACCTTTGAGAAGTCTACTCTAGCAGAGGTAAGCAGCTCTGCCTGCAAGGGCGGTGCAGACATCTCTAGCACTCCCTAGTTTTCACTTAGTGATGTCATAGATTGAACAGGTGAGGAAGGGGAAGCTGCTCAGAGAGAAGACTGAAGGAGCATTACCAGATTGAAAACTCCAAAAACTTCAAGCCAGTTCTTGCTCCAGTCTGGAGGTAATACGAGGAACCGCGGTCCCATATACTTTGTCCTGCCAATTTGCAGAGGACACCCCACAGTCTGAAGTTAACGTGTACCTGCCAAACTGACAATCCACCAGCTGCTAACTGAGTGGCAACCACTTTGCTTTTACCCACAAATGCTGCAAAGGCTGCCCTTTGCTTCCCCAGCTAATGCTGCAAAATCCTCTCTGACCAATCCCGGTGTTCTATGGAAATCATCTAAAATGACAAAAGTAAAAGCTTGTCTGGCCAGAGATAGAGGAGCTTTGGATAAACAAATGTAACATTGTTTTGATTTTTTTTTTCACTGTTTTGCTGTGATTTGATTTGATTTCATCGTTTCGACTGCTTGTTCAACCAGGCTGCTGGATCTGTGGTATAAACAGTGTTTTATAAAGTTATTGTTAAGAGTAATTTTAATCGTGCAGCTTGAGCTAGGCCTTGGGGGTTAGAGAAGACAGAAAAGAGACGAAAAAGAACAAAAGGAACTGATGTAAGAGTACTTTCTATATTAAAGCCCCCATGTGCAAGAATTACCTCCAACTAGTGGTGCGCTCAGTGAATGCAAGCAACTGAGCATGTTATCTGGCTTCTCGCCGTTATAACACGTCATTACTACTACGGAAGCAGCGGAGTAAATTTTCCAAGTTAAACGGAAGATAAAGTATTTGCTTGACTAAGCTGTCCTATGTCACACCTAACGCTAACATAAACTTCATTGTTTCATGTAATTAACTTACCTGTAGCAGAAAGCCTGCAATCTCCACGTCTGTCTTCAAGTTTGTGTCCCTCATGAATATTCTCCACCGATGTAGATTCTTGTTTTCTCCCGGTTATTTATTTTTCTTTTGTGTGGTACGGTTTCCTCCCTCTCACGGGGCAAAGAGTACGGATGGTCCTCCATTGAAATTGAAAACTATGATCCATGGTCCTCTATGCTCGTTGCTCATTTCTTCTCTTCACCTCTCCCCATCACCCCAACGTCACTGGTTAAAACGTATTCAAAGATGGCAATGCAAGGCAGCCTCAGATGGGGGGCGGTGCACCCTCTGTATCTATAAACAAGTTATTCTAAGACACGGGAACGCTTTCATGATCATGCGATTGTGATTAGACCACTGTAAAATACATATTTATGAAAGCAGTACTTGATTTTTATTAATAAAAAGGCAAATTTGCTACACACTGGGCCTTTAAAGACAGTAAAAAAGTTGACAACAGGACACAGAGGCTGCTCGGTCACATCCAGCAGGACGTTTTAGCTGAACAGGATACCAGACCAGATGTAGCTTCTATGGAGTTAAAAACACTGGGAAAAAACAAGATCAACAATCGAAATAGCAGCAAAAAATACATCTGAAGAGAAGTGGAAGAGAAAAATAGAAGAGTGATGAAAAGTGATCAGTCAGTCCTCAAACAGTCTAAGCAGCAGCATAACTACAGCAATAACTCAGGATAACCTAAGCCATTCTAACTATAAGCTTTATCAAAAAGGAAGGTTTTAAGCCTAGTCTTAAAAATAGGCATAGTGTCTGCCTCATGGACTAAAACTGGGAGCTGGTTCCACAGGAGAGGAGCCTGATAACTAAAATATCTGCCTCCTATTCTACTTTTAGAAATCCTAGGAACCACCAGTAGACCTGCATTCTTAGAACGAAGTGCTCTGTTAGGAACATATGGAACAATCAGATCTCTGATGTATGATGGAGCTGATTATAAAGGGCTTTATAAGTAAGGAAGAGGATCTTAAACTCTGTTCTGGATTTAACAGGGAGCCAATGGAGAGAAGCCAAAATAGGAGAAATGTGATCTCTCTTTTTAATATTCATCAGAACTCTTGCTGCAGCATTTTGGATCAACTGAAGGCTTTTAATTGCATTTTATGGACTTCCTGATAATAAAGTATTACAGTAGTCCAGCCTTGAAGTAACAAATGCATGGACTAGTTTATCAGCATCAATCTGGGACAGGATATTTCTAATTTTAACAATATTCCGGAGATGAAATAAATAAATCTTATAAACCTGTTTAATATGGGATTTAAATGTCATAAATGGCAAAAATTACGCCAAGGTTCTTTACACTATTACCAAAGGAAAATGTAATGCCAGCCAGATGAAGTTATTGACTTAGCAGTTTCCTTTTTAAAGCTTCTGGTCTAAAGATAACTTCTGTCTTGTATGAAATTAAAAGCAGTCATCCAGGTTTTTATGTCTTCAAGACATGACTGTAATGTACCGAAGTGATTGGATTCAGTAGGATTTATGGATAAATATACTTGTGTATCATCGGCATAACACTGGAAATTACCATGTTGTCTAAGTACTTAATCAACTGGAAGCAAATATTTATATAGTAAAAAGAACCGGTCCAAGTACAGAACCCTGTGCTAATCCACAAGTAACCCTTGAGTGTGAAGATTTATTTACCTGATCTACCTGGAATTTTTCTGACAAATATGATAGAAACCAGCCTAGTGTTGCTCCCTTGATCCCTGCAGCATGTTCAAGCCTTTCTAAGAGAATATTATCTTCACAAACGAAATCAATTAAAAACTGAATCCATATCAGAGTACATTCCTGAATTCCACCAGCTGTCGGAGCACTCTGAGTTTGGAGAAGAGCTGTCACATGTGCTGAGAGACCGCTTTTGTGGCATGCACAATGAAAGTAAAAAGAAAGGGCTCCTCACATCGGATAATCTCCCTTTGCATTGTGCATTGGAAATTGCCATATCTCTGGAGACAGTAGCAAAAGATGTGGGAGAAGTCCAGAGAAAACCCATGAAGCTGTGTTCAATAAACAGAATATGTGCACTGAGCAACGACAAATCACAGATGTGGTTCAGCTGCAAAAAACACATGATGCCACTGATTGTTGGTTTAAAGATAAGGAAAGTCTGAACTGTAATAAAAGATGACAAATACAGATCATTTGCAAATCAAAGTAATATGATTTTAAAAAAAATTATGTACAAAAGAGACAAAAAGCTGCAAGAAATACATGAAACAGACTCCCGTGATTCACAGGTGGATTCAGCTTGCCTTGAGCTGTAGACACAGCAAGAGAAAAATTATGATGCAATATCGCTCACACAAACAGTACAATGGGTTTTAGTTACAGATGGAACTGAAAAGTGGGTCTGCTCTCTCAGTGAGCTCATATGGATATTACAGAGATAAATTTCCCAACCTGACACCACTTAAAAGCTGAAAATATGCACAGGTAAAATAATGACTCTTTTGGGAGAATTAAAAGTGAAAGTGGAAAATGAGGATAGCAAATGCAACTTTGAACTTTTATGTTCTGAGAAAGGAGGTGTGCCATTATTTGGACATGAATGGTTAAAACATATCCACCTCAACTGGAAAGAAATTAAGTCAATGAGACTGGCACAGGAACGGGGTGGACACTCTGTGAATGACAGACAAATTCTGTCAAATTCAAAACAAATTCTGAATTAACATGCTCAAGTGTTCAAAGAAGGATTTGGCACTTTGAAAAATATCAAACCACAGATCGTACTGGAGGATTATGCAAAACCAAGTTTCCACAAAGCAGGCCATGTACTGTATGCTGTATGACAATGTGAGTTAGCTACGCTTATTCTTGGGCTTAATTAATAATATCAAAAGTTCTTACTGAACGTTTCAACAATTCTACTAACTTACTACTAAAACAAAATGTGAAATGGAAATGGACTAAAGACTGTGAAGAAGCATTAAATGGTGCATGTATACATTTTAGTCCAGCTTGAATTGAACCAAATTGGAGTTTCAGAAGCTCAACTAAGCTACCCAGATAACGTGATTTAGAATCACAGTTCTCTGAAACCAACCACAAGATTTAACTACAGATTAATGAAAGATGCTTCAAGTTTACACACGGGCTTCAACAAAACTCACAATTAAAACACAATCATGACAGACAAACTCTTCAGAATAAAAAATTTGTACAGGCTATCAAACTGATTTACAGGTGAAACTTGAATTTTTTTATATCTTGCTAAAGTTCCTTTGTTTCATTATTATTATTATTATTATTATTACTACTATTATTTCATTATTGTTTCATTCAACTTAAAATGTGAAACTATAAGATGATAAAGACACATGCAAAGCAAGATATTTCAAGCCTTTATTTGTTATAATTATGATTATATAATTATTATTATTTCTTATAGCTTATTCAAACTTCAAATTCAAAATCTCAGAAAATTTGAATATTGTAAAAAGGTTCAATAGTTTAGGTTTAAATTATCATGCTCTAATCAGCTAATACCAGTAAAAACGATCATCCTGGTCTTCCATAACAACTAGCAGAGCTACAGGCTGATAGCATCCATGCTACGCCTCATTGAGGCAGAAAGTGATGCAAAAGAGATTCAAACCAAATACATACTGAATACGTATGCTTTATTAGACTGTTCAAGGTTCGAAAATATCTATATTTAAAGTCCGTGTTCTATTGATTTCATGTAATATTTCAATTTTATGAGATTTTGAATTTGGGATTTCCATACTCTGTAAGCCATAATCATCAAAATTATAACTATACTGGCTCGATATATCTCAATTTGCTTCTAATGAGTCTACATTATATATTAGTTTCATATTTTAGATTGAATTACTAAAATCAATGAAGTTTTGACTATTCAACATTTTCAAGTTTCACACGTGCATTAATCCTGCTTTATCTAACAAAATACAGACAAACATGTATTTTGGAGTGTGACTGAGAATAATAACTGTGCTGATCCCTGATCACCTTACCTGAGGACCCTGCATAATCCTCCCAGCTGCAGCTGCTGGCCTCGTGTCTTCTCTCTGATCTTTCTATTAACAAAGTCAATAACGATTTCTCTCAAATATGTGGATAGCAATAGTGAGCACAAGATCTACGCAGAAATGAAAGAGGACTGGGTGTACTCCAAGCATTAACTATCAAGTTAACAATCAAATAACAAACACTAGTGTTGTTAACAAGCTTAAAACGATATAGTTGCATGTTTTAACTTGTTATCATGTAGCTAAGATTACCTCCATGCATCAGCGAAACTCAAACTTGTTTGGAAAAATCTCTACAAAGTTTGTAGCCTTTTGCTCTGACTTGCTGGTTAGCTTAATAAGCTCTGCAGTACCTGTCTGTGACCGACGCCTGCATTAACGTCTGTGCACTTAAGGTGCGTTTAAATACGGCTCGTAAAAATATGTTACCGCACATTAAAATCAAGTAACAGCTGAAAAAAGTGCGGGGGACAGAGGGCACTGACACGGAAAGTTAAGGGGACATGTCCCACGCGTTCCCTTTTGACCATGAGTGTGGGGTCAAATGGGGGGTCAAGGCTTTTTTTGGGAGGGTTTTGAGAACCCCCCCCCAGACCCTCCCTGGCGCCGCCGCAGGTAGTATAAGAACAATATGGCAGCTAAGACAAACAGAAGCGGCCGATCAGTGCATGTTTGGACTGACGAAGAGATGAGGCATTGTGAATATCCTGTTTTAACCACGTCTGCTTCACTCCCAGCCTCTATTTACTGCCTCTGTGCAGCTCGAAGCTAACTGCTACAAGGCTAACACGTAAGGGTGCATGTCACCATCTATCATCGGGAGTTGAACGTATTTCATGTAATAATTTGATTTTCGGAGTAACATATAAACTGGGACTAGGCTCTCAGAAAGGAGGAAATCCTTAGTCCGATTACTCCAAAAAGCTTGATTTGGATGTGTATGCAAACATACACAGGCAACACAGGCTCCTTGCCTTTGATCATAGACATGATTTTAACCGGGGACCCCGGGGACATGTCCCCAGCAATATCTGTGATTGACGGGTTTATCTTCACCAAACCTGGTGCGGAAATTCTTTACAAGCACTGATCTAACAGCCACTTGTGCTCCCAACAAAGTTTCCACATTAACTCCACTTATGCAGTGAAGTTTCTTTCTGCTCATATAGGCTACAGCATTCTTTGTAGTAGATATGTAAAGTTTTTAAAAACTGGTAGTCACCTACAGGGTGGAGTTCTGCAATGTCCCTGGTAACCGTTTCAAGATGGAAAAAGAACAGTTATACAGTTTCCTTGCTATAACGCAGTCCACTATTTGCTGCTTCGCTGTTTGGTCGATTTTTTTTATAGCAAAATTTAAATGCTTTCTTTAAAGCGCATTAACGCACCTTGTTTTTTGCCTCCTAAATGATTAGAGGCAATTGTCAATCTCCTTCTTTCACGTCTCGCATGCTTGCCAAATGTATCATGTCTGGTTATAATAATATTCTCCTCCAGAAGGGAAAACGACACAAAAAACGGCCCATAATTATGTTCCTCACTCGGAAACGACACCTGCTTCGAGACCTTAAGTGGAGAAAGACACACCAACCGGCGCAACAGTAAATCTTCAAAGGTTTGAGTATTAAAACCAGTGAGAAGTGTAAGTAAATGTTAATATATGTCTGGGAAAAGTGTAAAAAAGTGTGTGGCGAGGGGTTTACAGCCTTAAAACATAATGATTTTAACAGATTTTGCCTGTTGCGGGTTATTTTAATAATAAATGAGGGATCATTGTAAATGAAATTTAACGGGAGTGGTTTCTTAACTGCGGGTGGGTTGCCAGAAAAAAAATATTCGCGTAATATCTTTGGTTGTTTAGGACTCCCAAAGATAATATGTTGACATGCCGGATTTGTGTACAGAACATACCAGAATACTACTTTGCACTGAAGGCAAAAAATTCTCGCTATCTCTGCATCCAGCTGCCGGAGACCTTTCTGCAACGCAGGAACGGATAACCAGGGAGTGGACAACATTTCCATCAGTTGGGAAAGTTGGGACAAAAAAATAAAAAAGGGAAATAATTTGATCCATTGGTGAAATTAAATAATAGTGCAGTTAATTATTAGTCTTTCATTATTTGGATAGTGTTGTATTTTACTTTTTTTTGGGGCTATTTTTATATACAGTTAAGCATTCAGAGGTAAAAGTCTGTTTTATATGATTCATGGTTGTAAAACACATTCTTACCAGTATTTTAATTGGGGTAAGCTTTTAAGCAATAAAACTCTTGGGTAATTTACTGCATGCTGTAAAACCAGGATGTCTGTAGATTAGGAGCCAAGGCCATAAAACTAGGATGTTTGCTTGAGAGGACCATAAAACCATAAAACTCAGAATGAACTTTTGACTTGGACCCAGGAGGAGGACACTTCCATCTTATGAATGCATAATTCTGGACGGACCAGTCGATGTCAAGACACTTTTTAAAAACGTTCTGATTGGAGCAGATTCCGAGGGAGAAGAGACGCCCAGATCTTGGGAAGTTTTTGGATGTCTATAAAAGTTATGGCATGAAACCATTCGTGGTCAGATGTCTTTATCTGGCCCAGAGAAAATGGGCATGTTTCTCTGTAAACTGCAATATCTTAATCTGTTTAAAATAAAACTGAGAACTGGAAATTGGCTCCTTTTTGTCTCTGCTTGAACATGCACTGAATTATTTTTTTACAAAAATTTAATTCTACAATAGGCAGCTGAAATTTATATTGTGCAAAAATCACTGTGAAGAAAGCAAACACTGTCCATGATCCCTAACCTAGATGGTTAATTCCTGAATCGCTGGAAGCGATGGGTGGATAACGCATTGCGTCATTAGCGCAACTTCAGGAAACTTCCTTCCTGCTCCTTCCACCAAAACAACATATGAACATTTTCCTCTTTGGGGCTCTTAAAGAAAACATGGCAACAATAATGTTTCATTTCCAGTCTACTCGCATTAAATAAACTTCCTCCCGGAGCCGTGAAATTCAATTTGGTTTTTTTCAACTGAAACCACTTTATGCGGATCACACACAGGTAGCTGCCCTATTGCAGGACTGTCAGCTGTAAGTTAAATTCGACATTTCTCCAAACGGAACGGTGTTAGGGTTGCAAAAGCAGCAAATTTTTTTGTTGCACATTCTGCTGGTGAAGGATGCGCAACAATAAAACGTGCTCAACAACGCGCAACAACTAAAGATGCGATTTTCTCCACGTTTATAAACTTGTACGTTTGTACATATTGTAATCAAACATGAAACAGACAAATACTTAGAGGCTATATAAATATTTAATAATTGTTCCCAGAAATCCTCAAACCGCATCAAAGTTTATAAATATTGTCCCCGGCAATTTTAAAAACAAACTGACGCCCTTGAAGTGATGCATCCCCATGTGGCATTGGTGCTGTGCTATCCCACAGAATGTGTGATGAATTGGAATGAACAAACACTTTTGCTTCACAGTCCATAAACACACCTGAACGTAATTATGCACAGAGAGAAGACGTTTAATCAGTTTATTTATATGGAGAGCACTTCGGCCTTATCACAGATCACCGACCAATGGTGTCCATCTTTCATCCTTAAAAAGACATCCTAATCATGGCTGCGGCTTGGCTACAGACAAGGCGTAGCTTGCCATTAGGCAAGGCAGGCAGGTGCCTGGGGCCCCCAAGCCACCAGGGGCCCCCTGAGGGTCAACAAATTTGACACAATGAGCCCAGAGAAATTACAAGTTGCAGTGACAATTGGCCGTCGCAAATTGCTTGACAGGGCCCCTCAGGTGAGCCAAGCTAAACTCAACCCTCCCCCACCCGTCTTCTCCCAGTGAGTGACGGGATGGCTCGTGAAGGCTGCATGCTGCTTTAGGACAACAAACAGACGATGAGGGCGGTGTGTCCGAAGCATAGACTGTAAAAAAGAATAGACAGCGCCTCCTCACTCCTCCCCGTTTACCAGAATGAATTCATGGCGGATTCATAGATTCCTCCTCCCCAGCTCTGACGAAGCATGTTCCTAAAAAGGGCATAGGGGCGGGATCTTCACTGTAGACTCTGCCCTCGCGGGGCGTGTATGGGCGTGTAGTTCGGTCGTAATCGCGCCCATTCTGCTCCCGTGTCTTTAGCTCTGATGCTAATCTTGGCTCGGCCCCCTCATTAATTATGCAAGATTTCAAAAAATTATCTTACGAAAACCAGCCTAGTGCCCATGTTTTTTATGAGCCCAGCGTTATCTCAGGAAGAATATGTAGCCATAGAAAGTTTAAAACAATGGGGCACCAGGCATTAAAGTATTTTTTAACGTGTCTAAAGTCCAATGCTTTTCAATGGGGGCCTAGCGGCCAAATGGAGGTACTACAGCAAGGGAGGAGCAATGGCGGCCTCCATGGCATGCGATCAAAAAGCAGAGCAGCCAGCGGCTGAGGCAAACTAGTTAGGATAACTAATTTTAAAGGTGTTTCCCTTTTTATTGTTGTAACTTCTCAAGTTTAATCTGTATCCGGACAATACAGGCCTCCCGGTGCAAAGTTTTGACCCGTGCTTTAAAAGACTTTTAAATCCTGGAATTACATTGTTTACTGCCGTAATCAATCCAAATAGAAGTAATTTTCCAAAGATAAATTACTTCTTATCCAGATAACTTTAAAGAAACATGTCTTTATCCAAAGAATTTATTTTCCTTAAATTGTTTTAATGGTTTACACATAAATCAATGGTGCTAATTAGTTAAACTGATTACAATTGGTAAACAAATTTAGCTTTCATTACATCATCTGCAAATCAAGCCCTGGGTTTGATTTGCATCCAGAATCCTCCAAAGCATAAATCAGAATTAATGTTTTCTATTTTTATTGCATTTTTATTCATTTGTTTCTTTTATTTGTAGTCATTAATTTAGTTTGATCAGTAGTGTGTTGGTTATTTAGTTTGAGTGATTAAATGTTTCTTTTCCTTCTTTTGTTAATAATTTCTTGTATTTTGGAAAGTAACTGTCATTCTTGTCCTACACATATATCGCAAGGTTTCATGATCAATAGATGGTAAAGAATTCACTCCTTCAGATTATGAGACTGATATAAACATTTGGCTATTAAAATAGTTCCTGGTAACAGGTTGTGCCCCAAAATATTATTAATTTTCATAAATTATTTATCTCATTTACTGCAGTCCTTTAACTATTAATAGTCAAATAAATGTATTTTCCTCTTAATTCCACAACAGTCCCTACAGACCCCAAAACGCTTCACACTACATTAAGTCATTCACCCATTCATGCACATGTATTCATAAATAACAGTACATTGTTATTTGGTAATTTTTCATGTTAAAAATGTAAGAACACCAAGTGTAGTGTATGTGTGCTTTGATCTGGTTTACTCCTCCACAGCACGTTAATGAAGGAAGTCATGTTTCACTAAAGTTACGTCCCATCTACTATATACTGTTATAAGAGAAAACACATTAGTATATTATATTTCATTATTCTTTCCTTTTTATTTTCCATAACTATTGAACTATAGGCCGCTACTCTTTTCACATGCTTTTGACCCTATGTCCCATACAATGATGGTAAATGGCCTGCATTTGTATAGCGCTTTACTCAGTCCCTACAGACCCCAAAGTGCTTTACACTACATTCAGTCCATCCACTACATCCACCCATTCACGCACACATTCACACACCGATGATGGCAAGCTACGTTGTAGCCACAGCTGCCCTGGGGCGCACTGACAGAGGCGAGGCTCCCGGACAATGGCACCAACGGGCCCTCTGACCACCACCAGTAGGCAACAGGTGAAGTGTCTTGCCCAAGGACACAACGACTGAGACCGTCAGAGCCGGGGCTTGAACCGGCAACCTTCCAATTACAAGGCAAACACCCAACTCCTGAGCCACAGTTGCCCACATGTTGATGTGGCTAATATATTGAATTTTACTGGCTAACGACATCCAGGGGGCAATATAACTGGAAGCGCAAAGTGAGACCGACATGTTGGTGAAAGACTGTGCTCAAAAGAAGACACTGAAGGTAGTTTTCATGCACACACTCTAATCATGGAAAAAGTGCAATAAAATGCAGCTTTTAATTGAAAGCAATCGAGCTAGGCAATGAATCGATGGTGAGATGCTGGAGAAGGCAGTGGGAAGAACTGAGTCAGTGTAAAAAGACCATAAAAGCTATCAGTGGACATAAAGACACTGCAGAACCAGGTAAATATGTATGTCGAAAGTGTCCATCAGTGAAACATGAGATGGAATTCTTACAATATGGAATAAGTACAGCAAAGGCATAACTGACTGTGAGTGCATCGCTGTGTTAACATGGTAAGTTGCAGTGTTTCTGTAGTGTAATTGATTTTGACACTTGTGCAAGGGCCTAGACTTGTGTAAAAATTACTCATAAAAAGGCGTTTGTATACATTTTTTTGCTCTTAACGTTGATAGTTTCCAAAGGAGATCCCATACTGAACAAAAGGAAGAAGGCTCCAGCAGAACCAGAACCTGGCTCAGGACAAGAGGCCATCTTCCACCACCGTCTGGGGTTTTGAGAAACAGAGCAGAGACACAGACAGAACAAAAGAAACTTATATAAGGGTACTTTCTAAATTAAAGTCTGCAAAAAATTAATAAGAACAGAGGGAAAACAGTTACTGAGAGCTTCATCCCAGTTGATGGCCAACCCTCCAACAGGGCATTGCTGCTGAGCAGGATTCCAGACCTGGGCCCTCATTTCTCAAACGTTCGTAGAAATGTTCCTATATTCTATCCTACGAAGGAAATGTAGGATGTGCATAAGTACACGTCAAAGTGTGATTTATGGAACATGCGGTGGCCTCTCGTACGCACACTCCTCCACAATCAGCTGTTGATAAATCCCACTTGTGCGTACACAGGTCCTCGTGCCCATTCACAGTCATTTGCATACAGAAACGCCTTGAATTAACCATATTTGGTAACACCACATCATGCATTGAGTCCTCACATTCTTCCTTAAAACTATTTCCAAGAGAGGAAAAAAAGGAATTTTAATGACACAGAGATCAAGGTGAAACATAGGTGGGGAAATAAAAAAAGCATTCATGATTTACAGACCTAAAAAGATGTCAGTTTATACAAATTAATTTCACCACCGATAGTTTTTGCCATCAGTGGTTTCTCTGTTTAATTCTCCCAGTATGCAGCCGTTATATTTCTGCTGCAGAGCAGACAAAAAAATTAAAAAATGCAGCGAATAATTTAATTTGCTAATATTAACTTCTGTGTAAATCCTTAATTTCTTTGAACATATTAAATAATTTAACAATGCACATTGCTTATTGATTTTATCAGCTCAGGGGAAACTCATTTTAAAAAAAGTATTACTACGCCTGGGACAGAGGTGGAAGGCAGTAAATACGGTCTGGACAGTGGACATGTTCCTGTTGGAAATTAAGTAGGGAAAAAATGGTTCAATATTGAAATGAATACAATAAAACATCTGTCAGTACACAGCTGGACCTGGGGCCGTATTCACAAAGACTCTTATCTTACCACTAGGTGTTACTCCCAACTCGCGCTAAAAGGTCTTACGTAGGAGTTGTTGTCTAAAACCTATTCACAAACGCACTAAGAGCTACTTTTACGTAGGACAAATCCCTAAAAGTAAGCTAAGAGTGACGTTCCGTTGCTATGGAAAACGTCATTTGCTATGCACGAGTAAATAGACGGACAGCAGTGTGATTGGTTGTTGAATGACACGTGTGAAACCAGGAAATGTAAAACTTAAATGTCGATAAAAGCGTAATTATGAACAGCGCAAATAGCAGAAATAATGCATGATGACATCTTTGTGTCGGCCACGAGACTGACACTTCATACAATTTACACACAATAGCCTACTTACAGAGAGGGTGAAGTTTAAAAACGAAAAAACGTGCAATGCATCATATTACCCTGCCTAACACCCGCTGATCTTGGATTAGCTCTAGCCCCCCCTCCACGCGACCCTGAATTGGATGAAAGCGGTATAGATAATGGATGGATGGATGCATCATATTCAGGGAGTGAATGCAAGTAGGCTGTAAACAATTAGGCTGTCTAATGAGCACATCAGCCACATCTTAAATAGACCCCCCCACTACTGTGAAAAGCACCTCGTGAACTGAAAATAAGTGGCGAGAAAAGAACAAGGAAACCTAACTGGTCGCAGGACCAATTATTACTACTGGCACAGTTGGTACTGGAGAGGAGGATGGTCCTCAAAGGGCGATTCGGAGCCAGGATTACGAATAAGAAGAACAGGGAGGCATGGGTGGAAATTAGCAGAAACATAAATGCATCTTATCCAGCGGTATCTCAAACGTCACAAGACTGTGAAAAAAGATGGTATTCTCTACAGTCCCAGTGTCGGCTCGAGATCGCCGCTTACAAAAAGGATGCTGCTGCAACAGGTAGGCAATGTCCGTCATACAGGCATCCCTACATATGTTGCATAAATTGGAAGACGTGCACGTTTTCTTCTTTGTGCACCCCCGGCATACCTGCAATCACCATGAAATTGGCTTTAATTCGATGCAGTTGCTGGATGTCTAATGGGAAACGGATGAATTGTTTGATAATGTGTGGTCAACAGAGCTCTTTAAGAGTTTGGTGGATTGATCAGCTGATAGATGGTTGTGTTATACCCAAGTTGTCCGCGTTGCAAAGTTGCATTTTCCCTGTGGCAAAAATATCTTAGTTTCGCTAAACATTTAATTTCTGGACTGATCGGGTGTTACGTTTAGTTGGAGACGTGATTGCATCCAGCACCACATCTTCAATAAACTATTTAGTCGGTATCGTTTGGTTAATTCAGAATCATCCAGAGTGTCCAACACATTGCGTCTGGCTGCAGCCATTTTGGGAGTCTTTGTGAATAGGTCTTAGGGAGTTAGGAGTCCTCTTGACTTCTTTTAAGGACTCCCAGACTTAGGAGCTACTTTTAGGCCTAAAAGTGGTTGTGAATTACTTTTATCTCAAGAAACTAGGAGTCCTAAATTTAAGAGTGACACGCCCACATTTTTTAGGAATTACTCCTATCTTCGGCAGTTAGGATCCACTTTTAGCCCTAGGAGTCTTTGTGAATACGGGCCCAGATCTAATACAAAGGGTGCTCCGATCATCAAAATACACACTTTAGTGGCCATGCGTAATTGGAGACACGGAAAGGAAAAAAGCACAATCTGCTTCACTGATAAGCAGGAACATTTAGTTGTCATGGTACAGTTTGCAAACCTTTTAATTAAAGGTGTGACAAAATCCCATTAAACTGAAACGCTTGGTGTAATAAATAGACAAATAAACGGGAGGGGGTTGGGGTCTGCGGCCGCACAGCGCAGATTGCGAGTGACAGCGCCATGCATGATCAACCCAACATTAAATTATGTATTTCTTGGAAAATTAAAAACATATCCTTAAAGTTTATTGCTATCCGTGCATAACTTTAATGTTATTTTGTTATAACACAGACAGACGCCAACATGAGCTCCTTGGTGAGGGCAATAAACTACCAAGAGAAAAATTCTGTCAAAGTAAAACTGTTTCAGTGTTGCAGTTCCTCCGTTCTAACAGTAAATGCTGTGCGTACGAACATTCAGAACTGTACTTATATTTAGGAACATTTATACGCAAAAGTACGAATTGATAAATACCACACAATTGTTCCTACGCACAAAATATGTACGGATCTGTACGTAAGTACGCTTGATAAATGAGGGCCCAGATTTTATGGAGAGAAAAACAATGAGGTAAAAACAAAGTTTTGAAATAAATGTAAATAATGTAACTGGAGAGTAGCAGAAAAGAAAAGTAGCAGAGTGAAAAAAAATGGTCAGACTATCCTCCAACAGTCTAAGCTTATAGCTCTGTGGAGGAACTCTGTATAAAGAAGAAACACAGGGAAAAACCCTTACCTCTCAAAGGGAATATTTAATGCTTGTAAAAAGAAAAGTTCAGTGTGGGAGTGGGGTTGAAGACTCAACAAGATGTGGGGGCTTGCTCATTAAGATCAATTACATGCAACTTTCTGTCCTCTGATTGGCTAACTCAAACACTACTCTTACACTGTCTCTGTTTACTAAAATCAGTAACATGAGACTAAAATCGTGCAGTATTTAGCATTAGATGGAATTTTCCACCCATTTTAGGGAGCATTACCAAACAAGACCAGAGTTCAACACGCAACTGGCTGCAGGAGAACTATGGCACCAGAGCTACAACCACACGCCGCCAGTCAGACAGGTATTCAGCTTCTTTGCTCCTGAGTTAATCCTTGAAAAAAAAAATGTTTTCCTCCGCTTAGCAATATGCTTAAATTCAAGTGAGTTGTCTTGTCTGATTTGAGCTAATAGTCTGTTCGGAAGGAGCAACACCACCGGTTCATCCACCACCTCCACACACACCCCGCTGATGAGTGGGGAGAGCTCATGGTGAGCCCCGTAGACCGGGAGATTTAACTGCTGTTGGATACAGCTGCTGAATTTACAATTACAAGGTTCTCCTTCCTCGCCAGTCACCACACCACAAGGTTCTCTGTCCCCAACTACCACGCCACAAGATTCCATGTCACCGGCTCCCACGCCAAAAGGTTTTCTGTCGCCGGCTACCATGTCACCAGTTCTTCCAACACCAGCCACCTCGTCACGTTTCCTCGTCGCTCCCTTCTGCGTCTCAAGGTTCCTTTTCACCACCTTCCTTGTCACCTGTTTCTTCATCACCAGTGTTGGGGTAGTTACTCAAAAAAAGTAATCCCTAACACATTACTCATTACTTCTCAAAAAAGTAATCCCTTACTTTACTTAGTTATTTTCCAAAAAAGTAACTAAGTAAACTTTACTATTTACACTAATTTAGCATCATTCAAAAATATATCTGAAATGCAGAGTCATGTAAATTCTAGTCTTGAGGCCAAACATCAATTAACCCTACGCTATGTAACAGGTCGGGGCTGTCATCACCTCAAACAAGGCAAAAGAAAAGGATGACACACACCAAGACAAAACTAATATAATTTCTCTTTTAATTTTTTATAATCTGGAAATATCTAAACACCTTTCCAAAAGAGTATTGAAAAACTTGAGATTCTACAATATAGTCCTATAGATTTGGCAAAATGACTACTTGGTAAGAAACCTTCTGGAGAATACAGCCTCTCTTTAGGGCCAAAGGCCAAAAAAACTTCAAAGCATCTTCACAATACATAAAATATTATGTATCCCGATCTCAATGTAAACATTATTGAAAAAAACATAAATAAAATGGCATCCCATGCTTCATATCACAAATAAAATAATCACAAGAACAATCTATCTGGCCTTAATCTCAAAATGAAATTTTCTGAGAAAAGAAATATAAATAAAAAAAATGCATGGCATTTACGTTGTGATTCAAACTTAACGTTTGATGATGGTCAGACACATTAGGCTACGAGCTAAGCTCACACACCTGCTTATGGTTTTACATATTTCATCCTAGTTGACACATTTATCAAAAAAGTGGTTGAACCTCATGAGAAGCAGTCTTTCAAATCGCTTGTCAGATAATCTGTTCCTTCTTGGACTCAGCACAAGACTGCCCAGGCTGAAGAGTCTCTCCACTGGTGCACTGGAAGGTGTTGCGGTGTTGTATTTCATGAAGAGTCTCTTTATGGTGGAGAAACGGTTCAAGACCTCCATATCTGAACCAGACTTTGAATAGTCAATAACTTCAGTTTCAGAGTCATAAGGAGTAACATCGTCCTCCTCACCAAAGTCAAAGAAATCACTCACACTGCTGCTGGTTCTTCTGTGTTTTGTGTGCATCCTCCCGACCATCATTACGTGGTGCTTGGCACTTGTCAGTAGTGTTCTCAGAGCTTCCCTCCTGTCCTCTTCTTTCAGCCATCTCAGTTTCAACTTTGGCAGTGTCACAGCTGCAACGAGAGCCTCTTTGCTGTCCATAACTGATCCAAATCTTGTCTGGACAGCCTGCAAAAAGGATCACAAAGTGTGAGAAGCACAATTTGAAATCAAATATGGGAGCAGAAATTTCTAAGTGAGGCCTATTACAAGTATTTTAGAAGGAGACACATATTGTATCAAAAACTAATCGTACCAATGCATTATACAGAAAGTTATATCTAGGCCAGATGTTATTGTTAAGCAATACAATTGTTACCTTGGTTTCCGAGAAATCGAGCTGCCGTTGCTTGGGTGTCGGTGCCATTCCATCTTCACTTTCACAATGGGGGGTATTCGCAACTAGCGTGGTACTGCCATGCTGTCTTTCCAGATGCTTTGACAGGTCTGATGTGGAATTCGTGGCAGTAGAGAGATGTTTTTCACCAGGGCAAAGTTTACACTTAACACTGACATTCTTGTCCCTTCGTGCAACAAAATTAAAGTAGTGGCCATATTTCCACGCATCTAGGCATGTTTATGTCAGAGCCATGGCTCTGCCGCCATCACTCTTCTCTTACATCTTGCAACTGAGCCTAGTATGCTATTCAGGACGGGCTGATGACGTCACGCAGGAAATGCTTAGTTTGAGGCTCCGTGCAGAGTAGGTTATCAGTCAATTAAGTAACAACATTATATTTTCGAAAGTAATTGTAACGTCATTACAGTGTTCACCACAGTAACACGTTACACTTCTATGTTACAAAAAGAGTAATGTCATTACAGTAACACGTTAAAAAGTAACCCGTTACACCCAACACTGTTCATCACTGACTTCCTCATCACCTGTTTCCTTGTCGCCGGCCTCCTCATCATATGTCCTGCTGTTTGATTTGTTCACAATATAAAAAACGGACTGCGTCTCCCCTCATTCCTTGCGTCTTTTCAGTGGCCATCTTGCCAAGCACAACACAACCTCAGCAAACTCTCAATGGTCTGTGGCCAGTGATTATAATCACAGTTTATAAATAAGACATGCAAGCTGGCAGCCCTTGGTCCAACTGCAGTTCTTTGAACTGAAAAGAGGCATTTCTATTTAGCGTCTATTCAACCGAAGTTCCTTTTTTTCCTTTTGATTTGATTCTGGCTGGTCCAAAAAGAATCACCTGAAAACTTCCACCGAAGCTCTGACAGTCCACTGCCGGGTTTCCAAACCAAAGGTTGACGGTGGAGCCTGCACTGCTCATCAAATGAGAACCGTACCAGAGCGGCCGTTCCAAAGACACGACTTGGGTTCTGCTGAAATTGGTTATTTTACATTTGTGAAAGATACCCACGGTTACTCACTGCTGTGTGTTTGCCCTTCATTCGATAGAATGATAGTGCATGCTTCAGAATAGACGGAATGTATTTGTGAATGCTTTTGATTTAAGGGGTGAGCAATCTCTAATTTCCTAAACTTGAGATGAAGTCTCTCTGTGTTCTTTGGTGGGTAGAGTCACTAAGTCCCCCAGTTTTGAGCTTATAACTTCAGATTTAGGCTCAGAGTCTGGTAGGAGAGACCAAGGACAGTTGTAGCAAGGGACAGTTGTAACACCTTGAATTTCTCCAATCAGAATCAAGCTAGATAGGTAACACTCACTTTACACATGCTCAGTTACAATGTCTTCTTGCTGGCAAAGACAACTGCTGGGATCAATAAAGTAATTTTGAATTTTAATTTAATTGAACCAGGTTGTTCCAGGTTGGTATTTTTATAAATTTTTGGAAACATAGATTATCAACATATATCGGTTGTGTATGAAAATATAATATAATGTAATTTTATATACAGTATTTACTATATCTTCATGGTTTTGTTTTCTAATAGCTGCTGTAACAATGACATTTTCCTATTTATATTATATAACCTATTATATTATATATTTCCTATTCCAACTGTCCCTGGTTTCCCCTATAATAAATAGTGCTTCATATATAGATTAAGAATTTGGTGACCCATTTGTTAATTTATTACTGATAACTTGAGCTGCATCAATACCAATAATAAGTTATTGATATGATTATTGCTAATGTGAACCAGACATTTAGTGCACTCTCTGTGTCACAACATTGCCGGTTCCTAGAATATAAAGTCTTTTTGAATGATTTTCTTGTAGTATTTCAACATTTATTTTTCTATTAATGAGACTCACTGAATATTCAAAGCATTGATACAACCTTTTGTATGCGTTTCTGCAAAAATGTTAAACTTCTAGGGGTTGCTCCATATTTAGGCTTATACTAATACTAAATAACTGCAGAATCTGTCATTGACTTAGTAAAACTGCTTCAAATTCAGTGGGATTGTTAGCTGGATCAAGCTACATGACGTAGTGCATATTAAGTTAAACATTCAGTTTCTCTGAGCCACAGCCTAAACTGAGAAAATAAGTGATGTGAGACAACTGACACAGAGGAAGATCAGAGCTGGATCATCAAGAGAATGCAGGTTTTCGGTTTAAAAAACAAGAGGAGGAAAACTTCCCTACAGTTTCAATTAAAAAAACAAAAAGAAAAAACACATTTTTGATGTTACAGAGGAAAGGCGCCTCTTGTTATCTGTTTCGAGCCACAGTTTCACAGTCAGTGTTTCTGCCTTGAAGGATTTCATCATCTGTCTCATCAGCAACTTGGTAATAATTAGAGAGCAGAGACTGACCAAATTTCTGTAACAGCATGCCTTTCTGGCTAGTTCACAGAGACATCCAAGGTCTGCAGATCAGTTTCCCCAGTGGAAGTGAAGAGCTTCACGTCTTTAATGCACTTAATGCCTCCAGCTCCATAGGGAAATGTCAGATATTCAACACCTAATGCTGCCTTTCTCAGATAGGGAATTTCCCAGCATTCAGTGTGGGACACAATCAAAAAACAGCTCAGCTAACCATAAACATGTTGGCATGATGAGAGAGGTTTTATACATTCATGGTGAGTTGTGCTTTTAAGACTGATTTTCACAATGCTGTTCTGGAATTATGTTACATATAAACATGTGCTTTATAGTTCAGATCATATTGTGGTTGATCAAATAAGATAGAAATGTATATGAAATACTGCAAGCACATATGGAACAATAAAAACATGAGACAATCAGCCATGATGGTTTGACCTGAGAGAGAAAAAGCATTTGGAGTAAAAGAAAACTCCTGCGACAATCTTGATCCCAGAGTTCCTGAAGGCTCAAACACCTTTCTTTCTCAGCTCACATTCAAAGCTCTAGCTCTGGAGATAAAAAACAAGCAGCAGTTCCACGGTTAGATACAAGGCAGAGTAGAGGCAACCAGGCTTCAAGTGTAGACAGGATTTTACCCTCTGGACAGGGCCATTGCCCGACATGTCAGGGATCTCACCATTCTCAAAGGCAGGGAATCATATTCCAAGATGTCGCCAGCACACTGTCTGCCATTTCCTTTGTTTCTGCTATTTTTCCTTGTGGTACTGCTTTATTCCTATTTTACTGTTTAAGCACTTTGGTCAACCTTATAGTTGTGTATAAAGCACTATATAAATATGGTATGGTATGGTATGGTAAGGTATGGCAGATTTCGGTATATGGAAGACAGAAAGCAGATGTCTGCAGAGCAGGCCTCATTTAACTGGTAGATAAAAAGAAAGCAGGGTGAAGAATTCCTGGTCACTCTGTAGAGTCTGAGATGGACGATAGGATACCAGGCTGGGAGCAGAGAGAAGGAAAGAGGTATTCTGAAAAGCTAGAATGGTTTTTGTGGCATGGAAATATACTCAGCTGCATGAATAATCACTGATATGATATATTTTTTTACATCACCTGTTAACCATTACAAGACATGCAGACAACCAGCTAATTTCCTTTTTGCACAAATATGATCAAAGTTAATAAAGACCTGTTTACAATACATCCAGCTTATGGTGACCTGAGTGTTTTCTATCAATTTCAACAACTGTCGGAACTCATGGCAACAAATCGGTTACATGATTAGGTATACAGGAGAACTCTGACAGATCTGACGAGAGTTTATGTTGAGAAGTACTGTACATCTGTATGTGGGAAATAGTTGATTGATGGTACGTTCACACCACCCCAAATGGCAGCGTCAGCAGCGGCAAGATTACATGTTAGTCTATAATTGAGGCCGTCAGAGGAGCGTCACAGTCTCTGCGGCACTTTGTGAGTGTTGGCTCCGTCAACTTCTCAAGCTTTTCCTGCGTTTCAAGCTTCAAAGCACCAAATGGCAGCAACGCTGAAGTTCAACAAGCTGAAATTTTGACGGTCTAAACATTTAAAACATCCAGTAGAGAAAGGCCGGACTATGATCTTTGCAAACTTCAACTTAAAATGTATCTGCTGTGTATATGCGTTGAACTTTGTCGCTTTGTGTGCGTTGCTTGACGCTGACAAAGCATGCCGTGTGAATGCACCATGAGACACCTTAATTGGTTTCTTACCATAAACTTATATTTGTGTCTTTGTGGCGGCATATCAATCAAGACTAGTGCTGTGTTGAAAACAAAAACCGGAAAATCAATTCTTATGGAAATCAAATTGAATTTACTTGCAAGTTCAAAAATGTATTCCATTTTTTAGAATAGTTAGCCCTTTTTACAGCTAAAACAGGGAGAAGTACACACGGCCATTTTAGGTCTAGTGTCTGAAAAGGTTAATACGGTTTCCACTGGTGAAATGTTACTCAACCCAGTCTTGCATCATTTAATTACAGGCATATAATTAAGATAACAGCTCAAAAAAGTTTTTAAATAGCACTGAACCATATCAATATCAAACTAGATCAGATCGGATCAGATCGAATCGGATAAGCAAGCTATTAATGAGAATTTATGAACCTGGAAGAACAGTATATAGAAAATGTATATATTTGTATCCTTCTGAGCACCTTAGCTAGAGTTCTTAGTTAGAGTGCATTCATAAATAGATATCAGAGTCCACCTGTGTGTATTTAAATCTGTGCTATACAGACAGCTGTGCTGAGAAGGTAGAATGCCCCCTAATTTTTTTATGGGGCAGCTATGGCTCATTGAGAAGAGCAGCTGTCAACTGGAAGGTCATGAGTTCTATTACAGCTTTCTCCAACCAAATGTAGATGTGTCTTTTCTTTTAAAGATATGAAGCCCTCTGCTTCTGCTTGTGATATGGCCCCTCCTCCTTTTTTTAAGGAGGTTTTTCTTACCCTTGGTCCAATTTTTCCTTAATGTTATCAGCAGTAGTTTGACCTCCAGTATGCTCCGACATAACTTTAAATATGCTGTGGCTCAACCCTTAGTAAAGAAACCTGGTTTGGACCCATCCGACTTATCCAACTTCAGGCCTTTTTCTAAGTAGCCTTCTGTTCTAGAGCTTTGTAGAAAATAGTGTACAACTGGCTGAAGGATTACCTGGATGAACACAACATAATGGTATGTTCACACCGCCCCAAATGGCAACGTCAGCAGTGGCGAGATTAAATGTGAAGTCTATGGTTGAGGCTGACGGAGGGGTGTCACAGTCGCTGCGGTGCTTTGTGAGCTTGGGCTCCGTCAACTTTTCAAGCTTTTCCTGTGTTTCAAGCTTCAAAGTGCATAACGCTAGCAACCCAGAAGTTCAGCTTATTGAACTTTTGATGGTTTTAACACTTTTGATGTAGCACAGGCGTCTCACTGTAGTGATGTTGCCCCACGTTGACGCTGCCTAGTGTTGTATCTATTCTTTTGGGGCTACATATGTTTTAAACATCTATTATTCAGAGGTAAAAAGACACACTGTTTACCAGCAGCAGAGGCCTTGGATATGGTGGGAGTATGTGTGACCTTTGAGGACCTCTGAGACAAAGAGTTTTATTGCAGGCTGTAAAAACAGGATGTCTGTAGATTTAGGATGCCAGAACCAAGGCCATAAAGCTGGGAGTTTTGCTTAGGACCATAAAACTCAGAATTAACTTTTGACTTTGATCCAGGAGGACACATATAATTTTTGACATCCAATCATGGTCAAGACACTGTTTAAAACGTTCTGATTGGAGCAGATTAATCCTGGGAGGTTTTGGACGTTTATAAAAGTTATGACACGGAAACCCTTCTTCGTCAGAAATCTTTGTCTGGCCCAGAGAAAATAGGGCATGTTTTCTCTGTAAAACTGCATTTTGTTAATCTGTTAAAAATAAAAGTGAGAACTGGAAATTGGCTCCATTTTGTCTCTGCTTGAACATGCACTGAATTATCTTTTTTATAAATTTTAATTCAACAAATGGTGACCTCGACCGTGTGCAGAGTTTGGACCAAGATCCAGTTCTTTTTTTAAATTAATTAATGGACATGTATTTGCTCTATTGACAATTTGCGCAGAGTTGCGTAGTTTTTAATTCTGTTGATTGGTTAATCTAACATTGGGTAATGTTGTCATGCAAGTTAAATATGTTTTTTTGTTTTGAGCAGATTAACTGTTGCGGGCCCGTTGAAGCTGCTCCCTTGTCTGTCTCTCTGTTCTGCGCATGACTGCGACCTGCTTTGCGCTCCGCAGAGAAACACCGGTGCCTGCTGGGAGATGGAGTTTGTTATTGTTGTTATTGTTATTGTTATTGTTGTTTGTTTCTATTATTTTTATTTTTCAGTAAATCATTTAAGACTCTCCAAGTACCTTGAATGTTATCTTTCTGTTTCTCAAGTAATTTATTATTATACATTTTTCGACTTGATCTTATGTTGTTAATTTATTTTTGTATGTTTTATATCTTTCTTCAGCTTTTATAGATCGTGATTTTAACAATAATTTATAATAATGTTTTTTTTATTTTTACATGCGTTTACTATGCCTTTTGTAATCCATTGTTTTTCTTGGTTATCAGGTTCCTTGATAATGCATTTCTTTGGTGGACATTGCTTATCATCAATACCTCTCAGTTTTGTCAAGAAGATTTCATAAACCTGATCAGGATTAGATATGGAATAGACTTCATTCCATTCCTGCTTGGTCCCTTAAGGCAGCTATAGCTTCAGGAGTTCTATGTCTCACCATTTTAAACGTTGTTGTTTGGGATGCACTTGATGCATCATACCCTTTAAGCAGCTGATGGAAAATACTAAATACTGGAAGATGATCACTAATATCATTTATAAGTAAGCCAGCAGTGATTTGTGTTTGCAAACTGTTAGTATACTGTATATGTTATCTATTAGAGTTGCTGTTTCGGCTGTTATTCTTGTGGGTTTTTTAATTAGTGGGAATAAGTTATTGCTGTACATACTTGTAGTGAGCTCTTTTGTTTTTGTATTGTTGTGAGGGTTTAAAAGATTTATATTAAAGTCCCCACAAACAATATGTATCTTTTTTAGATTACGGAATAGTTTGTCAATATTTTGAATAGATGTATCAACACATGATCCTGGTGTCCTGTACAGACAGCTAACTACAATATATTGGGTTTTTGTAAAACCAATCTCCAAAACTCCATCAATAATGAATGACTTACTGTCAACAAGATTACATCTCAGATTCCTGTCTACGTATAATACCACCCCACCACCCTTTTTGCTTGTCCTATTGACAGTGAACAGATCATATTCTTATAGTTCCACTTCAGTTACTCTATCTGTATCCAACCAAGTCTCTGACATCATTATTATTAAATTAAATTTATTGAGTTTATTAAGATATTCTTTAATATTTTCATAATTTTTGTACTGACTCCTACTGTTGAAATGGATTAAACTAAATGCTCCATCCATATCAGCAGCATTAAATTCTTCATCAGAATAATACAGTCATTCAATATGTTATTATAAAAATTTGTATCTGGATCTATATTTTCACCATCTCATTTGTTTTATAGGTCAAAGTATCAAGTATCATGTTTAAGTTTATATGTTCAATAAATGTCTTCAATTCATTTTGATTCAATATGTAAACGTGTTCTCGTTCAGTCTCTACTTCATCTTCAAACAGTTCAGACTCCTCTTCAGACATCAGATTTGTGACTGACATTATATAAAGTTAATTTTTCCTTGCAACCATACACACATACACCAACACACCCCAACACAAACACATACACTCACACCCATACACATACTATCACCAAAATTAAAGTTAGTAAAAAATAAACAAAAAGATTTAGATACCATCAACTTGAATCCTGAATTGGATATGCAATGTTACCATCATGTTTCACACTGTATAGCATTCTGCTTTATCAGATATATTTTTCTAGTTCTGTCATCTCTTTGATGACAAGAACTTTTGCCTGTTCTGGTGTTCCGTTTAACTTAATGAATATTTTGCAATCAGGCGTCCAAGTCGACTGTATCTTCTTCCGTTTTTTTAATATTCTTGCCGGTCTTGCAATATCTGCACTTTTCTTAGTTAGGTGTTCATTCAAATAAACATTTGTTTCTTTCAGCTTCTTTCCTTGTCTGAGCAGTTCTTTTTTTGTTTTCTATTCACAAAACGTATGAAAATGGCAGGTATTTGATTTTTGTCTTTCTTTTGAAGAGGATGACAACCCTCAATGTCTATACTATCCATTTCTATACCTTTGCTTTTGTAGAAAGTCATTACCTGCTCTTCCAGTGAGTGTAGCTCTTGCTCTGATGGCTCCCCTCTCTCTGATGTTGCAACCCGTACATAGGTCTGGTTGCCAGTCCCGTCACTATCACGTCTTTTACTCCTGAATACTGTTCCAGATGTGATACCCGTCCTTCCAGCATAGCAATCTTCTTGTCCTTTTCCTCGTTCTGCCTTCTTACTTCCTTGATGTCCTGCATTACAGAATTTCTGAATTGCTAAAACACATTTTTTGAATGTTCCTCTCACTTTCTCAAAACCTTAAACAAAAATCACTAAACTTAAGCTAGACTGTCAAAACCCTTGACTTTTCTTGCTATATCAAACAATTGATTCAGAACTATGTTATCTTTACCCAAAACCAAACACTGTTTTCAGATAACACACACATCCAGCTAATGCATAAACACTGCACAGCAGTCATTACACAATACAGAGATAAATGCAAAACACTGCATTCAGGGCAGAGCAAGGGGAAAAAATTATTTATTATGAAGTATTTGCACAATCCTGCACACATATAAATGTAGTCACAAACAAAAAATGCAGCAGAATGTTAGCAAGCAATGTCTTGGAATAATTATGCCTCAGCATCATGCCTCTGGGCATGGTTTGGCCACAGGACCTCATCAACGTCACAGGCAATCCTGTCCCTTGCTAAACAACGGGGAAAGAATCCTTTAGCATGCCGAATCCAACCTTGAATCGCTTCCACTCCGACACATGCTGCATCCATTGACTGAATGAGATTTTCCTGTGCTTAAGGATTCCTGTCATAGACCTTCCACCTCCATGCAGAAAAAAAATCTTCAATGGGATTAAGTTAGGGTGAGTATGGTGGGAGGCACACATTTATAAAACGTGGGTTATTTTCAAACCACTCACGGATTCTAGGACCACGGTGAAAGTTCACATTGTCCCAGATTACCACATACATGGGATGCTCTGCCTGCTTATCACCTCTCTCTTCACGTCTCAGTAATGATTCCTGTAGAGCACACAGGCCCTAAAATCACATGGCGGTGAATAACCCCGTAGCTGCTGATGGCTGCATATATGGTCACGTTGCCACCACGCTGCCCTGGCAACTATACAATGGCACGTTGACCAATAATGTTGTGGCCTCTCCTTCTCCTCTTGGGGATATTGAAGCCAGCTTCATCCAAGAAGATGAACTCATGAGGCCTCTACATGGAATCCAGTTGAAACATTCTCTATAGAAAAGAACAAAAATTTATTTTTGAAGTAACGCAATTTACATATCATTCCAGGCTTCATGCCTGTATGAACATGTGCTGCATTACATTCAACAAAGTAAAGATGTACAGTAACTCTATAGTGCTGTCTAATCTCTGGACATGATTACTTACTTGTACATATTGATGTCGTAGCTCTTTTACCCTTTCAGAATTTCTCTCAAATGGTACTCTGTAGGCTTGTTTGAGACTTATCAGGTTGTGTTTCAGGACACGATCAATTGTGGAGAGACTCACACTGTTGATTCCTCCAAAGTTCACGTTGTCTTCCTCAACTTGCTGTTGTATTTCACACAGACGAATGAGATTATTTTTGAAGGACCATATTGACAATAATGGTTTCTTGCTGTTGTGAGAACCTCTTGTTAGAATTGTACAGACAGGCCAAATGCATTGAAATGTCATCAAATATGTACAATACATAAAATAATATTATTTTTAGTACTACTATTAGTTTTACTGTAATACTGCTAGAAAAGGGTCAATTTTTAGAGATATGTTACAGTAATTTACTGAGACGTTCCACAACTGTACATACTGTACCGTAAGTTTGAGGGATCACAAATGATAGTAAACTTACCTGTTCTCTTCTCTGAATGTCCTGACAATGGAGGCCACAGAAAACCTTCTTATATTTGGTTGAACACGTAGTCCTGCTTCCCTCATACTCGTTTCATGAACCAGAACATGGTGTATGGAAATGATGGCTCTTCTTCTTCTTCCTCCTCCTCCTCTGTCTCCTCCTCCTCCTTTGTCTCTTCGTCCTCTGTCTCCTCTGCCTCTTCCTCCTCCACTTCCTCCTTCTCTCCTGCCCTCCATTGTGGAAATCACACATGCCATTTGGATTTGACATGGCTTTATATCCTGATTATTGATGAGGTGCAACACATTACTGATTTGAAACAGGTGTGTTAAATTTTGAGTCCTTGTGTGTTACTGATGACAACAGTGTGTTGCTTCTGTTTCACTTTTGGGGCTGTGTTGTGCCATTCTGAGTTGAAGTGCACCACAATGCTACATGTGCCTTGTCAATGACAATGTGTTTACAGTTTTGCAAAAAGACTTCCTAGTTGTGTCTAGCGACATTATAAGTGTTTAAAGTTCTGCAAACTGTTTGATTCAATCAATAAAGTGGTTTGTACACTTGCAACTTCGGTTTTGCAAATGGGTTTTAGTGTTTTAGCAATTGAGAAATACTGTAAGTTAAGTATCAGTTTTTGGCTTTGAAATACTTTCTATTTTGTCTGACATAAAGTTTAAGGATTTCTTTATGTCCTCCAGTTCCTCCTCGTTGACATTGTACTTCTTGTAGCTGGTAGCTGGTGTAGAATGCTGGAGCCTGTGGTTCATCCAGTAACTGGTAGCTAGTGCAGAATGCAGTGGATAGGCGGGTCCGCCGGCAGGGCTTGGCTTGACTCGACTCGACTCGCTCTCTATTTGGCTCAGGTGGAGCCTAGTAGCTGGTCCAGTTGGCTGATGGTGTAGCCTGGAAGCTGGGCCAGGTGGCTGATTGTGGAGCCTGGTAGCTGGGCCAGTTGGGTGATGGTGTAGCCTGGAAGCTGGGCCAGGAGGCTGATGGTGGACCCTGGTAGCTGGGCCAGGAGGCTGATGGTGGAGCCGGGAAGCTGGGCCAGGAGGCTGATGGTGGACCCGGGAAGCTGGGCCAGGAGGCTGATGGTGGACCCGGGTAGCTGGGCTCAGCTGCTGCTCAAGCCTGGTCCGATCAGACAGGGGGCCAGAAAAGATTACACAGTCTGACATCTTTTTAGCAAACTTACACGCCGAAGCAACACTAATTTTATTGACCTTTGATCGGCGTAACCGGGTTTCATTACCGCCAGCGTGAATAACAGTCTTACTGTATTTATATTTGTCAGAGTTGGCATTAAAATCCATAGTTTTCTATTGATCAAACTGGCAGGACTCCCTTTGCCTATGGCACTTCCGGTCTGGCATTCTCACAAAAACGACTCTAAAAACAACAATAATGTACATATACAGTAAGTATATTTTATTTAGAAAGTGTTTCTAATATATTTCTCAAGAAGATAGTTTAAGGGGGGCTCTAACCTGCGACCTGCACTTTC
Organism: Apricaphanius iberus; assembly: GCA_028564705.1. Lineage (NCBI taxonomy): Eukaryota > Metazoa > Chordata > Actinopteri > Cyprinodontiformes > Aphaniidae > Apricaphanius > Apricaphanius iberus. The sequence goes on from JAPXFQ010002200.1 coordinate 1,160,416, forward strand.
AGGATCCTAACAAGCTGCAGCGGCACCAGGGAGGGTCTTGGGGGAGTCTCAAAAAAGCCTTGGCCCCCCACTCCCTTCCTGATTAAAAAATACATATATATATCTGGGATAAAGGTCTTCAAATATTTATCTTCTCTGCGGCGGTCGACAAGCACTTCTGTTCAACTGTTTATTCAGAGCTATTTTTTTCATCATGGCGAATAAAATAACCTCATACAATCATTACACCATGTTTCTGTTACCAGGAAGTTTGTATCCTTCTTTATCTCAAGGAAATTTCAATCAAACGCAAGTGGACTTGGTAATTTGTCTTGAAAGACGTTTCACCTCTTATCCAAGGGGCTTCATCAGTTCATGCTCGCCGCTGACCAGGTTGGGACTGGTCCAACTAACTGGTGTGGAGACTCAGCTATTTAACCTCTCGGAGGGCTTTTACAAGACCGATTATGTCATTGGATCCTTTGTGCTCCATGTCTTAATGATGGTCGTTGGCGTGTCGCCGATTGGTGGAGGTTAGCTTTCGAATTCATTGGTGCCCTATTGTGTTATAACGATAGTCGTTGGAGTCACAGTTATTTTTCTTATTAGAAGTTGTTGAGTCTCCCGGGGAAGGATGAAAGGGCAGCAATGTAAACTGGAGATAGGTGATGTCTCAGGCCTCCTCCTCTGTTGAGCGATGGTTACTCTTCTTTTACATAGATGGCTTCTTTTACTCCTCTTTCAAACCATCTGTCCTCTCTGTCTAATATCTGGACAATGCTGTCCTCAAAGGAGTGGGCTTTATCCTTAAGATGTAAATGAAAAGCAGAGTCAATGCCTGAGGAGTTAGCTCTCCTGTGTTGGGCCATGCGTTTGTACAGTGGTTGTTTGGTTTCACCAATGTAGAGGTCCTAGCATTCTTCATTGCATTGGATTGCATACAACGGGTTGCTTTTGTGTGCATGTGGTGTTCTGTCCTTGGGATGTACTAGTCTCTGTCTGAGTGTGTTGCTGGGTTTGAAATAAAGAGGGATACTGTGTTTGTTAAAAATCCTCCTGAGTTTTTCAGAAATCCCAGACACATATGGAATGACTACATTGTTTCGTTTGTTTTCTTTTTCAACCACTTTGTTGGCTTTCTTTCTAGCTGCAGTTTTCACAAAAGTCCAGCTGAGGTAACCACAAGTTGTGAGGGTGTCTCTCACGTGCTTGCGTTCTTCCCCCTTGGGCCTTTGAGCTGGTGGGTATGTTATCAGCTCTGGGTTGCAGGGTCCTGATAACACTAAGCTTGTGTCCCAGTGGGTGGTGTGAGTCAAAAAGTAGGTATTGGTCTGTGTGTGTGGGATTTCTGTATACCCCAATGTGGAGCCTTCTGTCCTTTCTCCTCTGGACGACACAATCTAAAAAGGGCAAACTATTGTCCTCGACATCTTCTCTGGTGAATTTGATGTTTCTGTCCACTGAGTTTATGTGTTCAGTAAAGGCTTGCACCTCTTTGGTTTTGATTTTAACCCATGTGTCATCTACGTATCTGAACCAGTGGCTAGGTGTTATTCCTTCAAAGGAGTTCAAAGCTATGCACTCTACCTCCTCCATGTATAAATTTGCCACAATTGAAGAAACTGGTGAGCCCATGGCCCAGCCGTGTTTCTGTCTATAAAACTTGCCATTGAACTGGAAATATGTGGTGTTCAGGCACAATTCCAGAATTTGGCAAATGTGTTCTGGTTTGAGTTTTGTTCTGTTTTGGAGGGAGTTGTCCTGTGTAAGTCATTCTCTTACTGTGGCTAAGGCCTCCATCGTAGGAATACAGGTGAACAGTGAAGTCACGTCATAGGAAACCATCGTCTCATCTGGATCCATTTTTAGGTTCCGGACTTTGTTCACAAAGTCTATGGAGTTTTGGATGTGGTGTGGAGTGTTGCCCACCAGAGGTGCCAGGATATTGGCTATGTGTTTGGCTATATTGTACGTGAAAGAGTTTATGCTGCTGACAATGGGCTTGAGCAGGGCCCCTTCTTCATGGATCTTGGGGAGTCCATATAGGCAAGGAATTGAGTCCTGGGGGTAAAGTCGGTTGTATTGTGTTTTGTCAATCATGCCTTCTTTTTGTAGTTGTTGTAAACATTCTATCACCTTCTATTTGTACCCACTCGTGGGTTCTCGTTTCAGAGTTTCATACATGTTAGAGTCATTCAGTAGTGCAAAGATCTTGGTGTGGTAATCAGTTGTATTGAGCACAACTGCCCATCGACCTTTGTCTGCTGGAAGGATTGTGATGTTGTGTTCCTTGCTCAGTGCTGATACTGCTTTTCTCTCCTCAACGGTGACGTTAGAGGGGGGGACCTTAGCCTCAGACAAAGCTGCCGACACTTTTAACCGAAGTTGTTCTGCCTCGGTTCCAGTTAAGTTGTTTTTCTTTATAGCGGATTCTGTAGCTGTAATCCAGTCCACTAGAGGTAACTCTTTTGGTGTCATGGCAAAGTCCAAACCCTTGGCTAGGACCTCTTTCTCCGGGTGGGTAAGTTCTCTGTCTGACAAGTTCTTTACCCACCTGTTTTGTGTTTCATTCTGTGTTGGGATGTCAGTTTTTTTGCCTCCAAGTGAGTGTTTGTGTTTTTGTCGATGTTTCGAGATTGTAGGTTGTGGAATTTCCTGGTTTGTTTTACTTTGCTCTTGCTGTGTTGAGATAGTTGTGATGTCTGGGTGAAAGCCACAACTCTCTCTTAGATTGGACCAGGTAAGAGTGACATCAGTTTCTGTAGTGAATGGTCTGCTCTCTCTTTCAGACCTTCAATGGTGAAATTGATTTGTCTTATTTGTTCATTGAGGAGTTGGTTTTGTGCCTTTTCTATGATCTTTTCCACTCTATGCCCTCTCATAGTGTAATTTAAGCGTAGGCTAGTTGGTGTGAGCCTTTGTTGTCTGCATTTCAAACTAAACCGCAGGTGGTTTCTGTAATCTGCAATTTTCCGAGCCAACCTTTCAATAGGTGACACGCCAACGACCGTCAGTAAGACATGGAGCACAAAAGGATCCAGTTGCATTCGATTGAAATTTCCTTGAGATAACCATGACCTGGATGAATGAGAATATTCACAGGCGTACACTTCATTAATTTATCCGCTGTCGAGACACACCAGAGATTAAATATATTTTCTCTTCCTGTTTCCCAGTGCGAGTAGACAGGAGAGGAGCTCTTTATATGATCTCTATAGTCTGTTTAGATTGACAAATGTGATCACATTTGTCAACTGCGGAATTAGATTTTGAAAAGTTGACTTTATTTTCACAATTTACCAGATTGACTCATGTGTCTTGGTATGACATCCTGCCAGAATTGATGCGGATCATTTGCGCTCGCACAACAAACAGACCAGAGGCCGAAACGATCACTTCACGGCGAAAGCTGGCTGCAGGGGAACGGAGTGGTGTGAAGCAGTAGGAGGAGAGAAGAAGACAAGCTTGGAGACTTAAGAGGAGTAGAGAAGAATACAGGAGAAGACAAAAGAGCTGTCAATATTGTAAGTGATGTGAACCTTTTGCTCTTGCATTGTTGTATTTAACATAAATACTAACCTCTTGCTGTGTGCTATAAACTCATATGTAGCAGTAAATCACACCTGTGGAGACTAAAGAGAGGAGAGAGGATGCCAGGAGGCAACTGGACAGAAGTAGGGCAATCAAAAGGTGGTGAGAGTATGAGAATAGATATTAGTTTGTAATTATGATTTCTGTCAGCGACTATTTGTTGTATCGACTATGAATCATTGTGGGGGATTTCAGCATCCATTCTGACAACCTCCAAGACAGACAGGCAAAAATATTAAGGGACTTCAAAACTTCAGCCTGGCCGAGCATGTCAAACAGCAAACACACAATCGAGGACACATTGTGGACTTAATTATCAGACAAGCTTTAAATATTTCCTACATTTCTGTAATTGATATTGTGTTAACCAGTGGTGGGGTAGAATACCTTGTAAATGTATTTAGTTACAGAATACTGACTACCTGCTTAAAAATGTATTTTGTAATGTATTCATTACTTTAGTGAATCTGGTACGGAATTTTAAATGCTTGGAATACTACGTCTATTCAAATGCACTGGTAGCTACTCCAGAAAACAGACAGCATATTAATGTTAAACATATGGTACTGAATGGGAAAAAATTCAAGTATTTAATTATTGTGGACACAACACTGCTACCTCTCAGCGACCAAAAACCAAACACACAAAGTGGCTTTTAGCAGTAATATCTCTTTACACTTTATTAGATTTTATATTTTTTCATTTGAAATGAAGTTTAGCGGTTTATCAGCCACAGCCAATTTGGCTATTTGCGACTCTCCTTTATAAATATGCAAGGTATTGTAAACTGGCATTCATTGCACTCCAAATGGAAAGCTTTTGTCCTTGTAGCCAAAACCACAGAGCTCCTATGGTCGAAACACTCCCGACAATCAAACACAAACGTAAATGCTTCATTCATTGATACCGAATTACAGCTGCTCCAGCAATCACTGAAGTTTGCCTGCATACTTCGAAGTTTGACATCAGAAGTGGTGCGATGCTATGACTAGTGTTGCCAGATTTGATATTTTCCCCCCGTTTTAACCACCATGGCTTTAGTCAGGCTTTTGTCAGGAATGCCGAATGAAATCTACCATCACTTGAACAAAAAGAACTGCGAGAAAGCGCCATTGAATGAATCATTTCCATCACTGCTAGTAGGTTTATTTAGCTGCTGTTGTGGCTACAACCCCCCTAGCCCCAGGTCTGAATCCATACCTGGCAACTCACGTTTACTCCGCTGTTTGATAGTCGGGAGTGTTTCGACCATAGAATCTCTGTGGTTTTGGCGGCATGTTGTTTAGGAGTATTATGGGATAGCCTACATAACGTGGAGACAAACATTCCCAAAGTGTATCTCTATCTTTCAGGTAGAAAGTGGAAAACACACAAATATAAAACAGCTCTGCTTGTGCACAAGTCTTTTCATGGTTTGGCACCAAAGTACATCTCTGACATGTTAGAGACATATGAACCATCTCGGGCCCTGAGAACTTCGGGCAGGGGTCTCCTGGTGGGTCCCAGAGTCAACAATAAACACGGTGAGGCTGCATTTCAGTTTTAGGCAGCAAAAATCTGGAACAGTCTTCATGAGGATGTGAGACAAGCCTCGACTCTAACAATGTTTAAATCCAAGCTGAAAAGTCATTTTTACCCGTGCATATGACAATTAAAAGTATTTTATCTGCACTCTTACTTTTAATTGTAATTAATTATTTTTTAAGTTGAAGTTTTTTTTCCTTTTTATCTGTTTTCTTAATTTATGCAACTGTGAAGCACTTTGAATTGCCTTGTGTATGAATTGTGCTCTACAAATAAACTTGCCTTGCCTATTCCAATGGTATCATGAAAGTAACTGTATTCTGAATACCATGTTTAAAAATAGTAACTGTAACAGAAAACAGTTACTCATAATTGGTATTCTAAATTTGTAACTAATTTCACATTGACAACAGGGTATAGCAGGTTCATGTATTCCCTTAATCCCCAACACTGGCGTTATCTGACAATTTCAGTGTTTTCTTTGAAAGTAGCATCTCTGTTTAACTACCTAGCCCCAATGACACCATTGTAAAAAAAAAGCGTTTCCTCTTTAACAGCTCAATCGAAACATTTAAACAATTTGCTCTCCCACATCAACACATTTGTCTTCTAAATCCAAATCAGTAAAAAAAAAAGCTGGTAGATAACTTCCTCAAGAAAATTGCAATGCCCATGCAACTTCACCCACTTCCTAGGTGCACAGAGAAGGAGCAAATCATTGGATGAATGGAAACTCCGGCCACACTTGGAAATGTATAGATCCATTTTATTATTTGCTCCAAAGAAACCCAAAGACCCCTCCAGATGAATCTGCTCCAGGTGACATTTGTCCCAGAACCCAACGCTACCTTTCTAAGTTTCAGGCAACCGACTGCTGCAACACTGAACGGGTGGAAGCCACATGTGCCAGGTCAGAACCAGCAGAAGCCGCATTCATCCGCTGCCACAGAGCCGATAAGAATTGCCGCGCTAGAAAGCTGCCATAAGGTACTGAAAAAGGTGGATGCCGGGGGCCGATTGTCAAGCAGCCAGAGCCAGACGCTTATGCAGACAAAAGCAGGAATGATGCTCATCTCTCGCATTCCATCTCGACAGCAGAGTATCTAGTCCCCCGTGGGAAGAGCTTCCGACTGACATAAGCCACCGGTTTCCTGTGCTCTCCTTCTCCCTGCAGTAGCACCCCACCAATCCCCCTGCAGGATGCATCAGTCTGCACTGTGAAGGGCAAGCTGAAGTTCGGACTCTGTAGCACCGGCTTCTGGCACAAAGCCGCCTTTAAATCCTGGAAAGCTTTCTCCTGTTCCTTTCCCCAGACAATCTTTGTCTTTGCTGTACTGGTGAGATCAGAAAGAGGTGCAGCTCGGGCAGAGAAGTTCTTGATGAACCGCCTGTACCATCCAACTAAGCCCAAAAAGGACTTTACCTGTCTCCTGGTCATTGGCCGTTCACTAGCTCTGATCGCTTCCACTTTGTCTTGCACTGGTTTGATTATGCCATTCCCCAAGATGTGGCCCAGATATTGAAGCTCCTGTTTGGCCAATGCACATTCCTTGGGGTTTAGTGTCAAACCAGCCAGCTGTATCCTCTGTAGGACCTCTTTCAGATGGATGAGATGTTCCTGCCAAGTGTTGCTGTAAATGACAACATCATCAAGGTAAGCTGCCGAGAATGACTCCATACCTTTCAAGACCTTTTCCATTAGCCTATGGAATGTGGCGGGTGCTCCGTGAAGTCCAAAGGGCATCTTGGTAAACTGCCACAGTCCCTGGGGAGTTCTGAAAGCAGTAACACGCTTTGCTGCATCAGTTAGCGGGACTTGCCAGTACCCTTTACAGAGATCAAGTGTGCTGATAAACTTTGCTTGACCAACCCGCTCGATAAGATCATCCAGTCTTGGCTGTGGATAGGAGTCGAACACTGATTGTACATTTACCTTTCGAAAATCAATACAGAAATGGATGCTTCCATCCTTCTTGATTACCAACACAACTGGGTTGCTCCACTCACTGGTGGAGGGCTCTATCACACCCAGCTCCAACATTACCTCAATCTCTTCCTTCAGCACAGGGACCATTCTCTCTAGGATCCGATACATCCGGTGCCTAATAGGAGTGCTGTCCTTTAAGTGGATGTCATGTTCCACCAGATCAGTTGTCCCTGGTCTTTCCTGGAAAAGGTCAGGTGGAACAATGGCCTCCAGCTCCCGCTGCTGGTTATGAGAGAGATGACACAGATCAGGTGCAGATGAGGAACTACTGGTAGGTGTAAACTCACCATCCACATCCTCCTCTCTCACTGCTTGAACAAAAAACTGCTGACTGAGCGGGGGTTCCCAGGTCTTCCACTCTTTCAGCAGATTGATATGAAATGTCTGTCTTGGATTCCTCCTCTCAGGCATCTCGATCTCATATGTGGCTGGACCCAACTTCCTTCTGATGCTGTATGGACCGTGCCATCGGGCTAGAAGCTTATTCTTGGTTGTTGGAAAAAGCAGCAGCCCCTGCTGGCCTGGCTCAAAGGATCTTTGTCTAGCTCCCCTGTCATACCATGTTTGCTGACCACGCTGAACTTTTTCCATCTGCTTCCTCACCAACTTTGTTGCCTTCTCCATTCTGTCTCTCATTTTTAGGACATAAGTGAGAACATTTGTTGCCATTCCTGCTCCATTACCTGTCCAGGACTCCTGGAGTACATCAAGAGGACCTCTCACTTGCCTGCCATACAAAAGTTCAAAAGGCATAAATCCAGTTGACACTTGCGGTACCTCACGATATGCAAAAAGAAGATAAGGCAGCCCACTGTCCCAATCTTTTCCACTTACTGCGACAACTTTCTTCAACATGCCCTTCAATGTTCTGTTATACCGTTCCACCAGACCGTCAGTCTGGGGGTGGTAGGGGGTGGTCCTTATACCTTTTATCCCTAAGAACTTGTTAACCTGCTTAAGGGTGTTTGACAAAAAATTAGTTCCCTGATCTGTCAATATTTCTGAGGGGATTCCCACTTTGGAGAACAACTGAAGAAGTGCGTAGGCTATCTTTGCACATGACTTTCACCTGGGAGTCGTGGGATCAAATCCTGCCCAGGCCCTCGTTGTGTACCATGCCACATTTGGCGTTGTTGGCAGGGTCCATGTGAGACTGGTAATAAGTCCATGGATTCGAAATTGGTGGCACCCTGCATGGAAGCACGAGGACGTGCTTGTGATAAGAGGGGGAGAGATGTGACAGTGTGGAGGTCCTGTCACTGTGGCTCCGATAGATCACGTGCCCCGGCTGCTTGGCCACAGGGATTCCCTTTGGCTGACTGGTTAGCGCACATGACTTTCACCTGGGAGTCGTGGGATCAAATCCTGCCCAGGCCCTCGTTGTGTACCATGCCACAGTAGCCAGTACTGTAATCACACACCACTAGAATGAATCGATTACCAGACTGCGTTCTTTCTAGTGGACCTACAATGTCCATCGCTATTCTACTGAAAGGGACATCAATGATGGGAAGTGGTTGCAGTGGAAACTTTGGAACATTTCTACTTCCTGATAACTGACACACAGAACATGACTGGCAGTAAGTCTGCACAGCTGTACAAAGGCCCGGCCAGTAAAACCGGCTAGCAATCCTGTCATATGTCTTTTTAAACCCCAAATGCCCTGCCCAAGGGATATTATGACCCAGATTCAGAACCTGATCCCGCAGAACTTGAGGTACCACTAGCTTCTCCATTTCAGACTCTGCAGATTTATGATAAAGCAATCCCTCCCGAAGGAAACAATACTCTCCTGTCTTGTTATTGGCAGCATTACCCTCCTGAACAGAAACTGCCTGTTTAAAGGCCCCTTTCAGTGATTCATCCTGCTCTTGTAGTCGCTGAAAATCAATGGGCATGTGAACATCACATTCATCAGGATCTGGCAACACTTGCGAACCAACCTTTATAGTTCCAGCCATTTTAACCTGTCTCCTCCTGCACTTACTCTTCTTTACTTCAACCAGGTTCTTTATAGGAATATCAGACTCAAAGTAAGGCAACTCTGACCAGATATTCACTTGGGGTTGGGGAATTTTCTGATTTCTCACATTCCCATCCACTTCAATCTGGCCCCCAGCACTGTCCCCTTCCTTCAATGTCCGAGCCCGCTTTTGTAACCTTGTTACAGCAATAACTGGTTTACAAGACTGAACCAACTCCTGCAGGACTGGAATATCCTGACCCACAATGACCTGGTGGGCTAGATTCTCCACTACAACTACTGTTAACAGGTATGTTTGCCCAGCCACCTCAATGTACACTGCTGCAGTTGGATAAACCTTATGATCCCCATGCACACAAGAAATATCAAGGCCTTGACCCCCCAACTGACATTCACCCCTCAAAACCGATGGATGGACCAGTGTCTGTACACTCCCAGTGTCTAAAAGGGAGTTTAGACAGAAGTACAGAAGTAGGCAGTTTTGGCTTTCCTCAACGGACATTCGGGTTTGATGTGTCATTCCTGGCCACAAAAATAACAGAAAGGGTTAACTGAAGCTCTGGATTTACTGGGAAATAAATTTTTCTCTCTAGGCCTGGTAAACCCAGCTGTTGGACCTGGACCCCCACCCACACCTGACCCCACAGACTTACCTTGGCCAACACCATGCTTATGTTGCGGGTCATGACGAAAGGTCTTTGGTCCCCGTCTTGCGGCAAGGAAATTCTCAGCCAGCTCAGCTGCTTCTTTAGCTGATTTTGGGTTTCGTTCTTTCACCCACACTTTCAGTTCAGGAGATAAAGAACGGAAAAACTGCTCCAGTATCAGGACCTCTCCTACTTGTTCCTTTGTCCGCTTTTCTGGCTGCATCTACTTTTGCTAAAGGTCTTTAAGTCGATTGTAGAACTCTCGGGGTGTCTCACCTTGTTGGATCTCCGGGTCTCTGAACCTCTGTAGCTTCACTTCTGCACCGATTTCATATTTTGCTAAGAGGGCCTCTTTGACTTTTTTGTAATCACATGTGTCAGCTGCTGCCATGGCCACATTTGCAGCACGAGCTTTTCCAGTCAGATGTGGTACAAGCCTCACCGCCCAGTCCCTCTCTGGCCACTGATAGGCTGCTGCCAAGCGTTCAAAAGTGGTCAAATACACTTCAATGTCATCTCCCTCCATTTTAGGGATTGCAGATTGGGCCCAACTCCTCGTTACTGGCTCACTTCTGGCAGGTGACAGTAACTCTAGTTCATGCTCCTGCTCAGGAGCATCCATCTGGGGTTGTGATTCACCCCTCTGCTGCATCTCGAATTCATCTCTCAGGTTATTTACTTGCACCTGTATCTGCCGCCATCTCTTCTCCTGCTTGACAGCCTCTTTATCCCACCTGGTACTCAGGTCACTCTGGAACTGAAGGCACTTCTGCAACATGCTGGAAATGGAGTTAAAATCCACTGATTCTGGTAGCTCCTCTCCGGACTCTGTAGCTGCAGGTGGCCCTCTCTCCCGGGTCCTCCATTGGCCACATCTCAGCCATGTTAATGGTCTTGGGGTTAAGTTTCGGTCCCATGTTGTCATCTGAATGGTGTACACCCAGGTCAGCAACGACATGATCCCACTTCTGACACCAATTGTAAGGTTTTTACCCAGAGGATAACACCCTACAGATGCAAAATGCCGGCGTTCATTGGGACGTACAATCAAATAACCACCAAAGGACTCCACTTTTAACAGATCTGTTTCTTTCTTTACTCACATTTTCTTTACATCGACAGACATGCACAGATTCGACACTCCACATATATAGGCTATGGCTAGAAACATTCAGTCCTACCCAGGGGTATATGTACAGTTTTAACCCTTAAAACCTCATTTAATATAAACTCAATATAAACGCTATACATAAGACTAAATTACATCCCACTTTAACCATTAACTTAAACCATCAAAATAACCCATTTTAATAAAAGGCAACCAAAACAAACTTATTTCCCCCAAACACCCCCCTCTCCTCAGGCCACTTGGTTAGTGCCAGCCAGCTAATTGAGCACACCAGGACCTTATCAGCAACACTCATGGGCACGCTTCCATGACTGTGCTGATCTCCAAAAATCACCTCAGAGAGAGAGAGAGAGAATGGTTAGAAGCAACCCAAACAACTGAAAATAAACTAAATGCATTAACCTACTAAATAGGATCCAGCTTTAGCAAACCAATACAACAAAAACCCAAGCAAACAATAAACTAATAACATCAGGGTGTAATGTACAAGTTTGAGTGTGTACCGTCAAACTGAGAAGTCCCTTAGCGAGGGGGTGTCTGCATCTCCCTCACAGTCTGTTTGGGCAGTGGCAACTTAGTTAGGATAACTAATTTTAAATTTTTTTTCCTTTTTTTGTGGTGTTGATTTGTTTCATCTGCTATCTTTGGGTAATAGAGGCCTTTTGGCCTAAAACTTTAATCAGTGTTTTTAAAAGACTTTTTCCCGACAAAGAGTCATTTTTAAATCCTGCTACTTGAGCTACTCAATTAAACAGGAGGTTTTCCTTGTTGTTTAATGTTTAATAAATGTGTTTGAGTCACTCTAAGCGCCCCACATGCGTTGCAGAGAGCTACCTGAGAGCCAACAAGCTCACGTGTTCGTCCAGGCCGACACTTCATAACAAATGTTGCTAAGAACTGTTCAAACAGAATTCGGTTTGAATAAATTGTTTAACAACAGAACCTAATCTTATTAACCGTGTTTGAACTTGCCTTTTTATATCAAATACTGGAATTGAATTGTTTAATTCGGTGACCAATTCATGAATAGTATTTTCCCAAAGGTTAACTACTCTGACCCAGATAATTTTTAACAAACATCTCTTTATCCAGAGCATGTTTGGATTTTCTCCTGTAAATAAACTAATTCATCTTTTCCCTCCAGCATCTGCAAATGGAATCCTGGGTCTGATCTGCACGCAGAAGCATAAATCAGAATTCAGGGTTTCTCATTTGATCACATTATTCATATTCTGTGTTCCTTTATTTTAACTATACATTTATTTTAATCAGTGTGTTCTTTATTACTTTTGAGTGTTTAAATGTCTTATCTCTTTGTGTAAATAAATCTTGTTTGGAAAGTAAAAGTTGTCATTTCTTGTTCAACACACACACATTTCAAAGTGTATGACCACTAGACACTAAAGAATTAATTCCTTAAGAATTATGAGACTGATATAAAAATTTGGCTATTTAAAATAATTGCTGATAAAGGTGGTGCCCCAAGTAATAATAATTTTCCATTAATTATTTTATAACGCAATTATCGCATACAGAGAACAGTGCCCTGTTTATAATTCAACCCACACCACATTAGTTCTCCATCCTAATCAGCCAAACTGCAGTTTGTTGTGCAGCAGCATGTGTGTCTTTAAATCACATTAGAGTATATTATTATTGGCATAAGATTATAAGTTCATAAGTTGTGTGTGGGAGTTTTCCTTACGGTCCGCATTGGATGTAAGCGGGTTGTGCAAGGTGCATAGTATAAATGCACCGTATTTATGTTGATTTATGCATGTTGGTCACTGTATAGCTTCAGTGTATTTCATAGTGAGTTACCGCTTTGTTAAAAATGTACATTATTCAGTTAAAGTGATGTTTTCAGACTTAAGTTAGTGCTATCTCATTAGCGGAAGTAGCTGTGTACATCTTTACATTAATAGCAATCATTTCCCGTTGTGATGAACCAGAGAATCTGGTATGTGTTTATTTATGGGAAAATTGCAACTTGTGACATTTGATTAATGTGATATTTAAGACAAACTGGTGATATCCAAATGTTAAGTTTATTCATATATTTTGGTTAGTTCTACCTGTATTTGTATTATTTTCATAGGAGACCACACAGACATTGTGAATGTGATTGTGGAGTCCCATCCATCCATCCATCAGCTTCCGCTTATCCGGGGTCGGGTTGCGGGGGAAGTAGCCTAAGAAAAGAGATAGACTTTTAAAAAAAGTGGAAGATGATCTGGCAAGATGGAAATCCCTTCCAATATCACTTATTGGAAGGGTAGCTACAATAAAAATGATGGTTTTGCCTAGAATCAATTATTTATTCTCAATGATCCCAAGCAAACCATCACCTGATTGGTTTAGATCTCTGGACTCTTCTGTTTCTAAATTCCTTTGGAAAGATAAACCCCCACGTATCAGCTTAAAAACACTACAGAAGTCCAAAGATAAAGGAGGTCTAGACCTACCAAACTTTCGTCATTATTTCTTAGCCAACAGACTCCAATACACATCAAGATGGGTAAAACACAGTTATATCGATGAGTGCTGGGTAGATGTAGAACAGACACTATGCAATAAGATAAAACTTTCAGATCTACCTTTTGTTAGCTCAAATATAAAACAAAATGAATGTTTCAAAAGTATAAATATCAGCTCCTCTCTGACAGCTTGGTGGGAATTTCTTAAAATGACAAAGACCTCACTAGTCCCATGCAGGCGTACACCCATCTGGAATAACCCGGATATCTTACAAAAAAAATGCATGATTAACTTTCCAGGCTGGAGTTGTAAAGGAATTGAATACCTGGAGCATATATTTGATGGAACAGACTTTATCCCCTTTAATACATTGGTTACACAATTCGGAATTAACAAGAATAAATTCTTAGAATACCAACAAATTAAATCAATTATAAAAAATAAATTTAGGCTCAATACAGTTGATTTACAAATTCCAGGAAAAGTTTTAGACTTCCTTAATCTTAACCCTCCCAAACTGCTATCTAAAATATACAAAACATTAAATAGAATAGATGAATCAATAGGCCTTCCTATTTCAAAATGGGAGATGGACTTGTCCATCTCAATAGACCAAAACCTCTGGTCTCAAATTTCATTAAGAACCTTCAAATTTCTTAAGAATCCTAATCTACGATTAATACAATATAAAATCCTTCATAGAGTGCATTATACAGGGCAACGGATGTTCAAGATGGGTTATACGCCGTCTGATACCTGTTTACAATGTACAAGCAATCTACCAGACAATTATATTCATGCTCTTTGGTTCTGCCCACCTGTTAAGAAATATTGGTACCAGATATGTGAAGATCTATCAAAGTGTCTGAAATGTAATATCACACCTGCTCCCAGAGTTTGCTTGCTGGGAAATATAGATGAAGTTACCATGGATACAAAGTCTATGCAATTATTTTACATCGCCTTATGCATCGCTAAGAAAAATATCCTCTTGAACTGGAAAAATAAAAATACTCTGAATATTAATCAATATAGAGATCTCCTTCTGGATTACATTGGTCTAGAAACGGCATCTGCCTCCACATCTGATCAATCTTTCTGGTCACCCTTGATCAGTTCCATCACCTAGTGGGGTCGGGCCCTTGATTCCGTTCTGTGGGACACGGTTGCCGATGTGGAGCTTAAGGGTTGGTGGTGACTGCGGGGAGGTCCTTGGGGGTGGGTCCGCTTGCGGTTCGGCGATAGGTGCCGAGACCCTCGCCTGGGGTGGGACTTTGGGGTCTTTGTGTGGTGACTCCTAGTGGCTGCATGCGGCGCCTTAGAGGGGTCGTGCTGGCGGACACGGGTTACTGGCCTGGTGCTGTGCTGCTCTGGGGGGGTCTGGACTGGGCCTGGGGCTCGGGGTTCTGGGGCGGCGCGCCCCCCGGCTGGGGCCCTGGCGGGGCTTGGCCGGGGGGGGCCGCTGCCGTCGGTGCCGGCTGGGGGGGGGCTGTGGTCGGCCGGTGGTTGGCGGGCGCTGCTGCCCTTTCCATCTCCCCGGGCTGGTTCCTGTCGCTTGCTCCCCGGTGGCCGCTTGCCGCGTCCGGGCGTCGGCGAGAGGCCGTGGCGGGTGGCCGGCGTCTCCGGGCCCGATCGGCTATATTGACACTGGACATGGCTCCTGGGTCTTGGTCTTAGCCCTCGCGGGGGTGCTGGGGTGGGGGGCTCTGGCCGGTGTTGGTCGGCCTCCACGGTGACTGACCAGTTGGTGGGGTGTGGGCTGGTGGGTGGACGTGCTGGGTTCTGTTGCCACCCGGCCATCGGGCGGTAGTAGCAAGGCTGGAGGATGTCGGCCTGGGGATTGGCCGCCCGGGACTTCGGTCTGCTCACGGGCCTGGCGCGGCATGTCCGGGGTACCCGAGTCGGTGGTGCGCCGGGTTCCGGCCTCGGCCCGGGGGTCCTCGGACGCTGGCGGTGCCTGGGGCGTCTCTTATTGGCGGGGAGGCTTTTTACCATCTAGCACAGGCGCTCTTTTTAACGGGGTGCGCTTGGGACGGGAGGGGGGAGGGCGTTGAGGGTGAGGGGGGGCTAAACTCAACCTGGGTGTCTAGTGACATGTGTTTTGTTAGCAGTGTGAATGTTGGGGAGGATTTAGGTATGCCCCTGGCATGGGGGCTGGTGGATTGCCGGGGCCCCCATGGGGCTCGGCGGTACCGCTGCCGTGGGCCCCGACTGGACGTGCTGGGGCCTCCCACCCCTGGTGGATCGGGCCGAACGGGGGTGCCTATTGGAGTCAGCAGGGGAGCTGGCTCCCTGGGGTTGGCAATGGTCACCCCAGTTATTTTCTCCCCATCCCCATGCCTCTGTCCACCTGCTCCTTCATTCTACCATTCACAAGGCCTTGGGACGTGGGCACGTCACTGGGGTGCGGGATGGAGCTTCCGTCTTCGCTACCCGGTGGCGGCCTGGGTCCCGATTTTATTGAGCAATTTAGACACTACACTTGCAACATTTACAGGGAACGCACATGTAGGGACCTGGCGGTGTGGCGCCACAGGCGAGGCCCCCCCGTTGAGGGGGCCTCGCCTGTGGTGCCGGCACCCACTGGTTAAACGCATCTAGACACTGAGGGCCCGGGGGGGGAGATGGGGGTACCCGGCAGTATTCCCATGTCCCCCCCCCTCTGTTTTAAGTGCACATTAGAACAACACGCAACAACACCACATTGAGCTGGGGGAGAGAGGCTGGGGGGTCTTTCCACACCCCTGTTCGTTGGACCATCAGGGGTCGGAGCCCGGATAGAACATCACGCCGTCTGGTCGGGGTCCTGGGCTGGTGGGCTGCTCTTGCCGGTGTGGGGCCTTGGCGGTCTACTTGTCCCCGTCCTGGTGGGCAAAGGGGTCTGTCTCCTGGGTGCAGGGGCAGGGTTCTCTACTGGGGTGTCTGTCCCTGGGCCTGGGAGTATGGAGTATAGTGTACGTATGGGGGGTATGAATGAGGGTATAGCGTCCTTTTTTCGTATGTCCTGTATTTGTAAGAATGTGTACACAAGAAAGGGAGGGTACGTATGAGTGTCTCTGTCTGTCTATGTCTACCTGTCAGGTTGGGTGTTTGGCTGCTCTCTGGCCTGATGCATCTTCTTCCCTCCCCGTCACTCCCCGTCGGTGATGGTTGCTCCTGCCCGCTGGTTGATGATGACTCTCGATGCCTGGGGCTGGGGGTCCCGGTTGCGGCCCGGCTCGGTCCTGGTGCATGTCGGGCGGGTCCTGGGTGGTCCGGTGTGTCGGGCGGCCGCTGTTTCGGGCCGATGTCCTCCTTGGATTGACTGGGGCACCTCTTATGGGGGTGCCGGGTTTGTAGAATAGGTTGGTGCCGTCCGGTGGATCGGTGGGGACCGTGCCTGGCGCCCAATCCTCCTGCCGGTTCCAGGACTTCAGCTGGCTGGTCTGTTCGCCTGGTGGGGCTGTCCGGCATTGGCTGGGCCCCTGATCTTGGCGCCCCACGTGGGGCGGGATCTGGACCCTGGAGCTGGAAGATCTGGATGTCCAGGTGCCGGCTGGGCGCGGCCTGGGGAGGGCGTACATCCGCTGTGGCTCCCTGGCGTGTGGATGTGTGGGGGCGGGCCGGGTTGTTGGCGGTGGGTACTGGTCCGGGGTGGCGGCGGCGTGTGTTGTCCGTCGGTTGGCTGCGGGTCCTCCTTGCCTGCGGCGGCGGCGGGGGACCCTTGTCGGCTGGTCACTGGTTGGGGCCCCGCTGGGGGGTGGGGTGCCCCTGGTCCCCGTGGCCTCCGGTTCCTGGTCCGGGCCCGCCCTGGCGTAGCCGGTTACCGGCGGAGCCCGTGGGCTCGTCACTGCGATCTCTCGGGCCCCAGCATCGCGGCTGGTGGGTGCTCCCCTGGGGCTTCCATCTGTTCCCCTCTTGGCGGGTGATCGACCCTGCGCTGATCCGCCTGTGGACTCTGTACTCTGTGGGACGCTGGATGCATACATCTCTTGCCTCCTCCATGTCTGTGCCGATTCCTGTAGGACGGATTGACGGTTCCTTACACCAGCTATCAATCACTTGCATGGGGAAACCTTATTCCGACCTGCATGCTCGCACACACATAGGTGTGGGGACATAGGTGAGGACGGACATATCTTAAGCTGAGGTTATCATCATTAGTTAGTTGTTCACAGGAGCTTACCAGAAACATTTGTATTATGTTCATTAATCAATGCTTGTGTGTAGTGAATGTGTAATTCTTTGTTTATTCTACCAGATCCGAACTATTGGTTTGGTTCTGTACAGTTTGTTGTTTTTGTTTTGTATTACTGTTTCTCTGCCGTCCGGCAGAGGTGGAGGACTGGGATGTTTTCTTGTGTTCTTTATTTGCCTCCCTGTCTTGTGTCATCGGTTCGCCCCTCTGTTGGTCCGGTTTCTTTTCTTCACCTTCTTCCTTTCTCCCTTCTTGTCTCAGTTTAATGTCCATGACATCAGGAAATTGAACCCACAGTAATCACTAATAAAGATTTTTCATACATATACATCAAGTGGCGTACTACAGCGAAGCTGTAATACTCTGCTTGGGAAAGTAAAACTGTTGGGCTTGTACTTATGATTATAGAGGGATTATTATGGAGGGATTATGTCTCCCAGCTGGGAGACATAATCCCTCCAGCGAGTCCTGGGTCTTCCCTTGGGCCGTGCCCTTCCCTTGGGACGTGCCCAGAACACCTCACCAGGGAGGCGTCCAGGAGGCATCCTGACCAGATGCCCGAGCCACCTCAACTGGCTCCTCTCGATGTGGAGGAGCAGCGACTCTACTCTGAGCCCCCTCCGGATGACCGAGCTCCTCACCCTATCTCTAAGGGAGAGCCCAGCCACCCTACGGAGGAAACTAATTTCAGCCGCCTGTACCCGCGATCTTGTTCTTTCAGTCACCACCCAGAGTTCATGACCATAGATGAGGGTAGGAACGTAGATCGACTGGTAAATCAAGAGCTTTGCCTTTCGCCTCAGCTCTCTCTTCACCAAGACAGACCGGTACAGCGCCCGCATAACTGCAGACGCCTTAACAATCCGTCCATCGATCTCCCGCTCCATTTTTCCCTCATTCGTGAACAAGACCTAGGTACCTAAACTCCCCCACTTGAGGAAGGACCTCATCCCCGACCCGGAAAAGGCACTCTACCCTTTTCCGGCTCAAGACCATGGTCTCGGATTTAGAGGTGCTGATCCTCATCCCAGCCACTTCACACTCGGCTACGAACCGCTCCAGCGAAAGCTGTAGATCACGTTTGGATGAAGCCAACAAGACCACATCATCTGTGAAAAGCAGAGACCCGGCTGATGGTGGAGTTCAAAACAAAAATTCTGTTGATGTCTCCTGTATTTAACTTTAAAAAGAAGAGCCACGGCATGTGGATTTGTCCTTTATTTACATTGAAATTTGTAGTTTTTTTGGTCATATCTAGGAATGATGATTAATTCTCATCTATTGTGTGATTAATAAGATCAAATATTTTATTTTTTGACAGACCTAATAAAAATAAAAATAAATCTGATCAGTATATGATCCTATATTTTGATTTAAAAAATCTGAGTTTTGATCTAGAAACTGAGAGTAAGTGCTTGTGGATGATACAACACCACAAACAAAAGTGATTTTACAGTTTTTCTCAGTTGCTAAAACACTAAAATCCATTGGCTGAAGAAAATTCTCAGATGCTTGAACTCATTAAGGTAACTATTCAGTCTGGCATGAAATTAACATTTTTTTAGGTTTTTGATCATATCTTTTCGTTCCCCCAGCCTGCCTATGGCCCCTAAGGGGTTAAAATGACTGATTAGTCTTTCCTTTGTTCCGGGGTATGTCTGCCTACATTGTGAAAGTAGCACTCAGAAACGGGCTGTTTGGCAGCCCGGCATATGATGACACGTTTCAGCATATTACGTGTTGATTTCCAGCCAATTACCCCATTCCCCGAACTACAACCTGCAAGTCCCTCCCTCCGCGGCGCGAAGAGCTACGGCAAACAACAAACCAACAGCATGGAGTCCAGACCGCATCCAAACTGCACTGTACCTGAGTGTACAAAAGAGAACATAAATCTTTTTGTCCTCCCCACTTCTGAGCCACTGAAAAGTTTGTGGATAGATTTTATGTATGCAGGGAATGTGCCCGACCGACTGCCTGAAGTGTGTGGTAGTTTGTAGCAAACATTTCTAGGATGACTGTTTTTCCAACTTGGGACAAGACAGCAGTGGATTCACAGATCATCTTAAACTTCTACCAGGATTAATACCAACTCTCCGTGAACCAGCAAATATCCCTGTATAAGTAAATATATTACCTCAATAAAATTTAATTTAATTGAATAATCCTTTATTGTCCCACGAGGGGAAATTCAGTTTTACAGTACAACCTGTCCAAGATCATTACAAACAAAAAGACAGTCAACAAACAGATCCAGGTCACTGTTGGGCAGTGCAGCCGCTTGTACGCAGCGCTCCCATGTATTCTGGAAACAGTTACACATCGGGGGGGGGGGTTGGGTTGGGTTCACGGTGACAGGAAAAAAAATGCTCAACTGTGTTCTGGGTCCGTATACGGACTCACAACACAGGTAATATAAAAAAGCCACACCAAATGGCCTGCATTTGTATAGCGCTTCACTCAGTCCCTACAGACTCCAAAGCGCTTTACACTACATTCAGTCATCCGACCATTCACACACTGGTGATGGCAAGCTACGTTGTAGCCACAGCTGCCCTGGGGCACACTGACAGAGGCAAGGCTGCCGGACAATGGCGCCACCGGGCCCTCTGACCATCACCAGTAGGCAATGGGTGAAGTGTCTTGCCCAAGGACACAACGACTGAGACTGTCAGAGCCGGGGCTTGAACCGGCAACCTTCCGATTACAAGGCAAACACCCCATTCCTGAGCCACAGTCGCACCAAAAACATAGAGAAGCACATATTTCAACGTTCATAATGATGACATGATGGACGGTTAGGAGGGTTCAGGAGCCCCTGGTCGACAATCTGCATGCAGCGCTCAACTAAGCGCGCAGCCAGACTTGCCACCTGGGGGGGGCAGGACAGCTTGAGAGACAGCGAGACATCGTGTGTGTGTGTGTGTCTGATACATGTGAGTGTGTGTGTCAGTTTTTGCACGTGTGCGGGGTGGAGGATACTCTGTTTACATTTTTCTTCACAGGCATTGATAACGGACCAAGTTCAAGGTCTACATGAAGCCAAAACAATAATTATTTGGATACCAGGGAGAGACAAAAAAAATTCCAGTCTACTCTTTCAGTCTGTCAGTGGTTTCTTTTATAGTCTAATTCCAACAAATTAAAGTTCAGATTACTCCATTAATTTCCAGTTGCACCAATCCGCACTGACAGTTTCTCCAAGTCCGATGACAATTTGCGAATGACTCCCAAAGCGCCAGCTAGATTGCCTCTTGCAACGTCTAGCCTGTGCTCGAGCTCACCAAGCGTGAGGTTCTGAGTTCCATCAGCACGATTCGGCGCTTCAGACTAATCCTTCAGCCTTCCAATCGCTTCCGGAACTGTCTCCAATTTCGGTACTTGTTGAATAATGTCCTTCAGCTGTTAGTACACATTGTGGCATTCTTTGAGTTGTTCACTTTTCAATTAGCTTCATAGCTAACATTCAGAATTAGCTTCACAGCTAATACCCCAGTTTGTTTATGTAGCATTGGTGCTAGTATGCTTTGATTTGGGGGAAAAAGATTATATGTTCAATTCAATTCAGTTTATTTATATAGCGCCATTTCACAACAGATGTCATCTCAAGGCACTTTACAAAAAGAGTTATTACAATACAATGTTAAGTGTAGAAATTACAGAACCACAGAAGATTGCGTCGTGGAATTCTCAGCAATCCCTCATACTGAGCAAGCATGCAGCGACAGTGGGAAGGAAAAACTCCCTTTTAACAGGAAGAAACCTCCGGCAAAACCAGGCTCAGCACAAGCGGTTATCTGCCGCGACCGTCTGTGGCTTGGAGAATATGTTATAGTTGAACATTCGAAATATCATTAGAGGCTCACTGACCACAGAAGCGTATAGCCAAGGCCCCGCCCTCCGAAACCCGGTCATTCTTTGCTAATGCTCACAGAAGGGCTACCTCGTCACACATGCAATTCTACAACGAGGCTGAATTACGGCAAGCGATCTATTGATATAGTATTAAGGTACTTAGAGTATGGCTAAAAAGGGCCCAAAAATTGCAGGGAATTTCATGCCAGTTCTACTTTAAACCATTTCACATGGTTTAGCAAAACTCTAAACACATTCTCATTCTTAAAACACATTCTGCATTCTAATACACATGTCATCCATACTGGTAAACACAAGTGGCAACAACTTCACATAACACATTACACAAATGTCATTGATTGAACACAATCAGTCAAAATTCACTTATTTCTAATTATGTGAGAACAAATATAAGCCAGCTCAGAGAGCAAACAGGTTACTGAAGGTGGGAATGAGAAAATGTGAGAATGGATAGAAGAATTTACTGTATGAGAGAAGACGAGGACGAGTGCGTATGCGACGTGGGAAATGAGGAGAAAGAGGAGGAGGGCAGCCCAAAACAAGAAAATGGAGCAAGATTTCCGGAATTGTGCTTTAGCAATTGAGAAAAACTGTAATGCTTTGCAAATTAACTAAGGGTGAAGTGTTCAAAAGAACTGTAGCTATTTATTGGTCTTGGAATAATAATACATCTGAATGAAAAATGATTGCATCTCCTCCTTAACAGTAACAAAATTTAGAATATTTTTTAAAGCAGTCCCAGATACATAAAATCTTTTTAAAACATGTTTTAGCATTGGTGTGGTACTTTAACTGACCCAATTATAAGTAGGACAGATCAGTCATTTACATGGTACTGAAATCTATGTTTGTCCTGCTTTGCTTCACTGTTAAAACACAAGTACCTGTTCCAAGAAACTTCAAACCACATTTGTTTAACTGTGATGAAGTTGAGGCAGTTTTAGGGTTCTTTGGTTTTCTTCATCTAAACATCAAATTCTATGTTAATGACTCGGATCACAAGTCAACAAGATGATAGAGAGGGGCCAGGTGATTTCTATTACACGGCCTATTTCACTGGAAAAGATCAAAAAAAGGAGCCATTCAGGCTCTTCTCATCAGCCTATTTCTACATTTATTACTGTTTACTTTACTGTTTACTTTTAAAATGAGTGTTACAGGCCACATTAGCATTTCATTAGAATGTATATAACCCATCCCTTCATGTTGAGCTTGCTGGGGCCAGTTGTATTTGTATATTTATCACTAGCAGCATCAACCACCATGAGAATAGTTCCGGCAACTACTAGAAGGTTCCTGACCTCTCTCAGGGTGGGCCACTTTAGTGGGAAACAGTGAGCTGAAGCATGATGAGCAGAAGTGGTAGTTCATTGAAAACAGTGACACCTTTCTACACCCTTACATAATTTGTTTCTTTTATAAATAACGATAGCGGCCAACAAAATGTCTGTGCCTTTGTGGATCAAGGATAGGCAGTGGTTTACTCTGGATTCCAGTGAAGTTTCACACAAACACAAAGTAGTTTATTGTGGTGATCACTATGTGTCATTTGGCTTATTGTCAAAAAGTCTGACCCCAACTCTCCCTGCAGAGCTGACCTAAGAATGAGAGAATAATCAAGACTCTAAAATTAGTTCTTATTATGCAAAGGTTATTTTCTCAGGATTCAACATGCATGCACAAAATCCTTCCTTCGCCTTTGAAATGTACCACACAAAAAGGATTCTCTTTTTTCATGTGAAATTCTGGCATCAGAGCATTGCAGGGCTCACACAACGCTCATGGAAAAGTCAAACAGTGAAATTGCTGAGAAAATTTAGAAATCCTTGCCTGTTATGCTGCTCCCAGAAGGAGAGTTCATCTCCACTGGGGAAAAAAAGTCTCTTTAGCAAGTTTAACAAACATAGTATTGTAATAACCTAAATTTCCCAAAGGTCTATTAGCATAAGTGCAAGATTTCTACACATACCTTCTATTACATGCTTTAAACAACTTGGTGTCATTTCCCCATAATCTTTAGTGTTTGGTGTCCAGCTCTAGAATTGAAACAAATGTATCATTATTCAGTTCCTTCATGCCTGACTAAGAATATTCTATGTCTTCAGGAACAAATTTGCTTTTAGGGGCTGCTTGATGATGAAACAAAATTTGAACTATAATCATGTTGGTCATGATTAAAGTCCGTCCATCGAGCCATCCATCCATCATTCTCCACTTATCTGGGATTTGGTCGCAGGGGCAGCAGCTTGAGCAGAGACACCAAGACTTCTGTCTCCCCAGCCACATGGCCGAGCTCCTCTGGTGGAATCCTAAGGCATTCCCAGGCCAGCTGATCTCGTTCTTTCTGTCGCCACCCAGAGTTTGTGACCATAGATGAGGTTAGGAACGAAGATCGACCTGTAAATCATGAGCTTTGCCTTTTGGTTTAGCTCTCTCTTTACCATGACAGACTGGTACAGCGCTCGCTTAACTGAAGATGCCTTATCAATCCGCCTAACCATCTCCCGCTCCATTTTTCCCTCATTCGTGAACAAGACCCTCAGATACTTGAACTCCTCCACTTGAGGAAGGACCTCATCCCCGACCCAGAGAAGGCACCCTACCTTTTTTCGGCTCAAGAACATGGTCTCGGATTTGGAGGTGAAGATTCTCATCCCAGCCGCTTCACACTCGGCTGCGAACTGTTCCAGTGAAAGATATAGATCACGTTCCGATTTAGCCAACAGGACCACATCATCTGCAAAAAGCAGAGACCCGATCCTGAGGCCAACGGAACGGATCCACTCAACACCTTGGTGTCACCGAGAAATCCTGTCCATAAAAGTTATGAACAGAATCGGTGAACCTTGGCGGATCAACTATCACCGGAAATGAGCCCGACTTACTTCCAGCAAGGGGAACCAAGCTTTGACAACGGTCGTACAAGAACCTAACAATAATTATTTGACCACTCACTGATTTTGTACGTTTGTCCAATGACAAAGAAATGAAAAGTCTCAGAACAGTATCATTTAATGGTAGGTTTATTTTAACAGTGACAGATAGCAATTAAAAAGGAAAATTGAAAAAATACATCTAAATAAAAGATAGAAACTGATTTGCATTTCATTGATTGAAATAATTATTTAAACCACATATTGGTTAGACCCTCCTACTCACTTAGTCACCCTCATTAAAGACACCTGTCTTAACCAGTCACCTGTATAATAGACACCTGTCCACAGAATCAATCAGGAAAGGTGTGTCCGAACAAAACGCGATAGGAGCGACTAGAGCTTCAGGTTAACATGTAAAATCAATGGAGGAGTGCGATGAAGCGCAACTGGGGTCCCGCGACACTTCAGAAGCGATTTTGGGTCGCGAAAAAGCTTTTCTGCCTGATTTGCGTGAAAAATTTGCGCTGAAGATGCGATGGAAAATTGGCGCTGCATTTTATGTGGTGCATTTTGTGCATTCGCATTCATGGCGCCTACCACTCGAATTGGAAAAATCTGAACTCCAGTGTCAAATCACGCCGCGACAACCAATCAGGGGAAAGAGTTTCAGTGATTCTGTGACTGTCATGAAGTCACAGCCTCAGGAGGACATGGAGGAAATACTGATAAACATCGTGGCTAATCACCCCGAGCTACATGACACAAGCAGTTTTCTATAGAGTGAAAGGGAATAAAAAATATATATAAATAGGTTAAACTACTTAGACAGGAATGCTCTTAAGAGGTTTGTGGGTGGCTCTTAAAAGAGCCGTTGTTGCTGTAAAAGCACCTGTAGGCCAAGAAGTGAGCCTTGAAACAGCCTCACCTGGTAGCAGCTCCTGCACCACGTCCCACGCAGCTCAAATATTAAAAACTTTTACGAACCGCAGACAGATGGACAGCTGCTCAGAAATGTAGTTGGTGTGTCGGCAGGTGAAGCTTGGACCATCCCGGCACAAACTGGGTGAGCAGGTCATGTTCTCCAGGCGGCGAGGAACCGGTGTTTATGAGAGGCTCGCTGGTGTTTATGGATCTCTCCACCGTAGCTAGACTGTATCTGTAGCTCACCAAACCCCAGTGCAGCGGTCCCAGCTCTACAGGAGGCAATGCCGAACACGTAATCCCCTCTGTCCTCCGTCAGATCAAAAACCATAATCCATAATCTACCGGCAGCTACACTCAAGCCCCAGCTCTGCTGAAGCCCGGGCCGA
The DNA here is from genome assembly GCA_028564705.1 of Apricaphanius iberus. Lineage (NCBI taxonomy): Eukaryota > Metazoa > Chordata > Actinopteri > Cyprinodontiformes > Aphaniidae > Apricaphanius > Apricaphanius iberus. The sequence goes on from JAPXFQ010002200.1 coordinate 1,185,974, forward strand.
ACACGCAGTCCTCCGTCAGCTCGGTCCACAACAAACGCTCCTATCGCGTTTGTTGTGGAAACATCACTAAAGCAGACTCCAAACTGTCCAACATGGGAAAGACCAAAGAGCTGTCCAAGGATCTCAGAGACAGAATTGTAGACCTGCTCAAGGCTGGAATGCGCTACAAAACCATTAGCAAGAAGCTGGGAGAGAAGGTGTTAACTAGGGCTCCCCACCGAGTGGGGTGTCAATGATTCTGAGAAAGGTGAGAAATTATCCTAGAACTACATGGGAGGAGTTAGTTAATAACATCAAAGTAGCTGGGACCATACATGCCAAGAACACCGTTGGAAACACATTACACCGCAATGGATTAAAATCCTGCAGCGCTCGCAAGGTCCCCTTGCTCAAAAAGGCACATGTGCAGGCCAGGCCAAGGTTTGCAAATGAACTCCTGAGTGGTTCAGAGACTGACTTAGAGAAAGTAATGTGGTCAGATGAAACCAAAATTGAGCTCTTTGGCATTAACTCAACTTGTCATGTTTGGAGGAAGAAAAATGCTGCCTATGACCACCAAAACACAGTCCCCACTTTCAAGCATGGGGGTGGAAACATTTTGCTTTGGGGGTGTTTTTCCTCTCAGGGCACAGGACAACTTCACCGCATCAATAGGAAGGTGGAGGGAGCTATGTATCGTACAATCCTGAGCGACAACCTCCTTCCTTCTGCCAGGAAACTGAAAATGGCATGCTTCAACTCCTGAACTGCGCCGAATGAGTACAATGTGCTGAGGTTATTTAGCTGTAAGCCAAGCCCAGACAACCCACCACCCTCACCCCCTATGGTAGTAGAAGTATGGAGTTTCCGTTTCATTTTCTTTTTAACCGAAGATTGAGCTTCCATGCCATGGTTTTCACAGCAACGTTTTGGTTTCAGTCAGACTGTCTGGAGCAACCACTCCTAATGTTTTATATTGTGGACAACCTTTCTCACTGTTGAATGATGGACCTAAAACTATTTTTTTTATGACCCTTCTACGGTTGATGGACAACAGCAGTTGATTATTTCAGGCCATTCCTGATGTCTTCTCTCCATAAATGCTCCAGAGTAACAAACTGAGTAAAAGCCTCTCTTAGTGATGGTATGTATTTGAATAACAGCAACTGGCTACTAGTTCATGTAAACGGAATGAGAAAGGTTTTTGAATAATAATAAACAATTTAAGATTAGATTGTTATACCTAATATTTAGACCAGATGATGATAGAAAAATGTTGGTATTAAAGTTTGTAGTAAATTAACTTTAACTTTATCAGCAACTCCAAACATTGAGGATGACAGCACAAATGCACATCATTCGTTATTTAATTGAGGTACATCAAATGTGTGATTCAAGGGGCAAGACAAAATGGACCAGAAAATAACTTTTATCGCCCCATGGATTTTCAATTATAATTTTTTTGACTTAGGCTCCCCATTTACCATAGCTTGCAAACATACATCCACTCAAGGAGCAACAAGCAACAGAAAGTGAGTTTTGATTGAGTTGGAAAGCTTTTAACTAGAAGTTAAGCTCATTAAAATACTCTAAAACTGCATGTAAACAAACACAGCAGTCTGTTTTGTTGCTCTCTACACTTCCTGTCGTTCAAAAAAGCCAAACCACCACATTAAATACTAATAAAACTAAACAAAACTGGCCTTGTGATTTAAAGCATCATGTGCCTTAAAGCAGCATTGATTACTGATTACATACAGTTTAGAGCACTGTTATGGTGAAGTGATCTTGGGCTGATGTTGGGCTGACCAGTCACCGTTGTGTGCTCTGCGTTGCGTTTAATGGATAGTTAAAAAAATGGACACTCCATGCTTGCGTAGGTCATGGAGAGCCCTTCTGTTGATGAATAATGGCGTTGTGTGTCTCCACACCTCCGCTGATGGAGAGGTATAAACTGGGCATTATTCTGTGGGCTATCATCACTCCTCTTTCACCTCTATTTATCTTTCTTCAACAATGATTGGCTTGTTCAGCTAAAGTCCAGCTGAATATCCTCAGGGTTACCACGTTTTGCTGTTTCCACCACACCTTTACTCAGTCCAGTACCAGACATGGTCTGCAATAGCAAACTGATCATTTTCAAAGAAAATAAGTTTTTTCGCACAGTTATGCCTAAATTTGAACTGCAGGGTCATTTTTAGCCTTCAAGGAGAATCCTGTTCAGATATGCAGATTATAATTCATCCGAAGAGGTTAAAAGTGGTCAATATTAATGCTCCTGTAAATAGCTATTTTTATTCAGAAAAATTTCAGTTTAGTTGGTCCTGAAGACTGAAGCTTGAGGCTACATCAACCATCCTACATCATCTCCAGTCTCAAAACATCTCAGCAGCTTGCACTTGTAGTTTATAAATCTTTCCTCTACTGAGACATGTGCATTGAGCAGTTATTTATTTAGAAACTAATAACAATGTACATCTCAAAGGTAGAACATTTATAATTTCCAAAATCTTGTCTCTGTTTTATCTTCAGTTTCTGTATTTCTGTATTGTATTGCCTTTAGGTCTCACAGTGTTTAAGCACTGTGCTCACACTAACGTAGACTGCTCCAGGTTAATAACAGCTGCTTGGCTCTCTGAAATGTATGATATTTGAAAGGGTGTAACAATGAAATGTTTCTTCTCATTACAGTTACACAAGCACACAAGATCTGCAGTCGTAGCTCTCATCAGCGCTGTGTGCGTCCAAAAGGGATGGGTGGAAGTTGTGACCCACTGAAAGCTCTGCTGGCCCACGCCCACAAACAGCAATGCCTCCAGCACACTGACGTCAGGGTTCAGAGCAGGAAAGCCCCCTAAATTATGCTGCAGAGGATATAACATGAAGATAAATGGGACACGTGCGGCAGTGTGAGGAAAAAATTCCACATTTTCTGCCATCTGCCCATATCACAATTGTTTTCACTAGGAAAAGACTCCTTTGGCAAATGCAAAGTTTGGGGGCGTTCACATTTAGCATTTAGTCTTTTCTTACAAATCAACTAAAAGGCCTTTTAAAAAGAAAAAGACCAGGATTAATACAAATCAAACTGTAATTTAATGATTGAAATATTTACCACCCTAACCCTGACCCCTAACCTCATTTCTATATGAAATCAAATATACAAAATAAAAAAGGAAAGTTGAGAATCTACATCAACATACTCATCCCATTGTTTTCAGAATCTCTTTCAGTCATCCGGGACATGGTCGTCTTGAGAGTTTAAATGAAGCCAACTGGACTTTTCTTCTTGTCTTGAAAGCGTTTCATCTCTCATCGAAGAGACTTCTTCAGTTCTGGGATGAGTAGAAGCCAACATGTTCTGCATAAGAGGAGAGATTCCCACCACTCGCTACAAACTCTGTTACTGTAACTACTGTACCTGCCATGGGTTGAAGGCTTTCCGTTTAAGGTTATTTTCTCATAGATTTATGTTTGCAGTGAATTTCGTTTGTTACAATGTACCGGCAGACAGAAACATACTGACATGTTGCTCCTTTTCAGCTTCTAGAGGTGCCCTGAAATCCTTGCCTCCATTACAGCTGCTGACTGTTTACAATCATTCACCTGCTTTCTTGTCTTTCTATTAATCAGCCCAGAGTACAAAAGCTCCCAGTTTTCATCCATTCCTGCTCATGTTATCTCCCTGCTAATGTAAATGTTCACTGGAATTTATAAACTTTATCATAGATGAAAAAGATCAAACCATGCGTCCTGCCTCTAGAATGGTTTCTCCAGTTTTATCTGCTGTCTAATATCTCTGTTAAATTGAAAGAATAGAGAGGATTCTTACATGACATTAAACCATATAGATTTCAAGTCATCATTTCAACACTTAATCTGATACCACATTAGCATCATGGTCTAAAAATGCCTTTTAAAGAATACATGTTCATGATTCAGTATACTAGTTCAGGTTTAATCAGTCAAACTGTTTTAGATTCTGATCCAGAGATTATGCTGTTCCAGATTCCTTAAAAAACAAGAAATAACTCTTCAGTTTAGTGAAAGATTGAAATCTTAAATAACCATTTTGAAACATGGTCCCATCCCCATTGACTCTAAATATCCATAAATAGAAAAGTTGGTATGATTCTCAGTCATCCATTACATAATAGTATTGAGAGTTGAAAAATAAAGACAACTGGACAACTTCAAGAGTTATTTAGTTCTGAAGAAGTCTTTTGGATGAGAGGTGTTGTCATTATAAGCCAACGTTGTTATTTATGAAGGAAGAATTTTCTCCATACACAATATTATGAATGCCCATCTGTAATTGCACATATAAAAATAACTGCCCCTGTAAAAAAACAAGTTCAAATAAGTAAGCAGTTTGTAACAGATATAAAACCATATCGGTCAGTTTTTTGATTAAAAAGTAATGATGGGGAGAAGCCAGTGGAGGGGAATACTTCACCAAGGTGAAACCCTGCTTCCTCATGATGATTGTAGCTGAAATACTTCTTTCATGATGTTGATCTGAGCATCCAACATTTAGAGGAAACATCGAACAAAACCTCTGGCCAAGCTAGTATATGACACAGAGGAAACGTTGTGGTTTTGAAATATAAAGGCAGAATGGATGATATTCTACAGAACAAACTTCATTTCATTCAGGCTCAACATAAAAGCAACTTGTATGAAAACACTGAGGAAAATGTTGTATTATTATGATGAAATGTTTTCACAAGAATGGCATTAAGTGGAGTGAGGGAATTTGGTTGTGTCCTCCAGGGCTAATACATATCATTTTGTGATGAGGAAATTTACAAAGCAAATTAAGAGTGAAATGTTTTTATGACATAAGGAGACTGCCAGGACATGTGGAGAGACAGTGAGACATATGAGAAACACTGCTTATTATTGTTGCAACACAATTTTCCCACAGGAGTAATTAGTCTTGTCTTAGAGCAACAGATAGAAGTGTCACCACAGCAGTGCTCAACCGTACATGATCGCTCTGTGCTTATGGCAGTGGTGGTGAAAGATCATGTGAAGCTCTATCCCCCCCAAGGCCTGTGGGAAGCTCACATATGCTCTTTATTAATGCCAGCTCTTTTTTAAACATAAACATCCTCATTGAGTTATAGTTATAAAACCATATCAAAACATTGGTCTAAATATATCCACCATTAAACCACAATGTTTCATACACACAAGAGTACCAACGTGAACATACACAGAAACATTTTTAATGTAAGGGTTACACACAGCCAGTTGTGAGGTTACACTCTATATGGGAGCATTTGATCTACGTTGGAAAATCAGCTTCTGGAACACTGCTATAAAATTCAAACAACCATTCTGGTTGTAACTCTCTTCACGACATCACAGACACAGGTTGATTCTTTGAAATGGCCGTTTTATTAATCAGCATGTCCTCCTGAAGCTTCAGCCATGCATTACTTGTATCACACTTCACAATGCCATAAGAACTTGAAATAAAATACGCCAAATACATAATATATATTACCAAAATGTACAGCATAACAGTAAGAACACAGTCAAACTAATATTAAGCTGTGATAAACAAAGATAAAAGTAAAACATATGAAAGGAGGTTCTTAAGTCCTTAAAGATAACTGTGATTCAGTTCTTCAGTCTTTACTTTCAGGCAGCAAAAGGGAGCGCTGCACTCTATGGAGGACCAAAACTGACATAATTAAAAAATAAAAGCGGAAATATACAGTACATATTGTGTTTTTCTTGCTCCTTCTTTGTGCATTTTTGTGAAGAAATTTATATATTTTGTTTTTCCTTTTCCTTATAAATGCATTTCTTGTTTTTACATTCCCTTGTCTACTCTTTTTACTTTACCTTATGCATTTCTGCCTCATTATGCAAATTAGAAGGGGTGCCCTTCTTGCTCCAGTTCTCTAATATTGGTCAATAAACTGGGAGGAGCAGGATGCATATGCAAATCGAGTGTGCATGTCTGTGCTTTTGGCCAGGAGAATGCCTTGCCTTGAAGTCCTAACAGAGATGTCTCAGACAATTAAGAGGCTGCCCCCATGAGCTGCAGACATGGATAATGAAGCCGACCTGTTAGTGCTCCAGATTTTGGATGAAGTGGGTTGTTGCTGGCATGCACACTCGGGCTGCACATGGATCCTGGTCCTTCCTGTTTATTGACCAATAGTGGAAGAGTTAGACCAAGAAGGGTAGCCTTCCTCATTTGCATAATGAGGCAGAAATGCATATGGTAAAGTACACTCAACAAAAATATCAAAGCAACACCTTTGTTTCTGCTCCCATTTTTTATGAGATGAACTAAAAGATCTAAAATTCATTCCAGATACACAATATGACCATTTCTCTCAAACATTGTTCACAAATCAGTCTAAATGTGTGATAGTGAGCACTTCTGCTTTGCTGAGATAACCCGTCCCACCTCACAGGTGTGCCACATCAAGATGCTGATCTGACATCATGATTAGTGCACAGGTGTACCTTATACTGCCCACAATAAAAGGCCACACTGGAATGTGCAGTTTTGTCTCACAGCAAAATGGGCAAATGTTCACATTCGATGGCCATATATAACTGCTTTGGATCTAAAAAATAATAGAACAAACATTTTAGATATAAGGCCGATGGTTAAAATTCATTGACTTACATTTAAAATAGAAATTTACCCCCGAAGTAGCTGCTGCCGGCTCCTACTGCACTGTATTCTGGGAAATTTTTGACGGAGAGAATGCATCAAGGCACGTCTGATGTATCCTTGGTTAGGTAGCTAAACAGCTAACAAACGGAGGAAAGATTCCTCCATAGCACATGAACATTGGAACACGCCTTGGCGGTCCCTGATGACGTATCTCCTAGGCAACCGTGGCGGGACCAAGGCATCAAGGCGAGGTTCCTGGGCATTGAGAAACACCCTTGGTCTCACAGAGACGCCCTCCCTCTCTCAGACACACTCGTCCCGCCCCGTGGCGAGTCGAGCTTATCTTGTGTGCTACAGTCAATGGTGCTACGAATGCACACAGAAGCATACTAGCATCTACTTAGCAACGATGCTACTGTAGAGCTAGGCTCTCTGCTTGTTTGCTATACATGCTGCTGGCTTCAGGCAGCGCTGACTCAGTGCCCTGAGCCAAATGCTTAAACTACTACGTCGTTTGGCTGATTTTAATCAAACTTCAAGTGGGAATCAAATCTTTCAGATTTGTGCTAATAAATGCCAACTTCCATCACTCTGGAAGAGTTCAACAATAATCTCACTCCCTAAAACAAAAAACGCTAGGCAACTAAATGAGTTTAGGCCAGTCGCTCTCACATCAATTCTTATGAAAACTTTTGAAAAAATCCTGAAAGACATGATTATTGGATTAGTGCATGATAAATTAGACCTTTTACAGTTTGCATACCAAGCCCAAAAAGAGGTAGACGACGGCAAACTTTTCATTCTGGACAAAATTTATTAACATTTGGAAAAGCCACAATCGCATGTTAGACTTTTTTTTGCAGATTTTTCTTCAGCTTTTAATAATATGCAACCTCATATTTTAATCCCAAGGCTTTCCTCTTATTTAAATTACCTGATCAGGTCTTACTCTTGCTTTTAAACTTTTTAACGAATAGAAACCAATGGGTTTTAGTTAATGGGGCTTTGTCAGACGTCATGGTTTCAACCACTGGCTCCCCACAAGGTTGTGTTTTATCCCCTATCCTTTTTATTCTGTACACAGACAGCTGCAGGTCAAAAAAAGAAGGCAGTTTTTTTGTTAAATTCTCTGATGACACAGCACTTCTAACCCTCCTCCAAGGATCAGATTCAGATTACGGTAGGTGTCTGCCAGATTTTGTTACCTGGTGCGACAAAAATTTCCTCAATCTTAATGTGAATAAAACAAAAGAACCTATAATTTATTTTAGGAGAACCGGTGTGAGACCGCAAGCTAGTTCTATCCATGGGAAGGAGGTTGAAATTGTGGAAACTTATAAATACTTAGGTACGGTATTTGATTCCCACTTGAAGTTTGACAGGAACATAAATTCCATCATCAAACGATGCCAGCAAAGAACACACTTGTTAAGGAAGCTTAATTCCTTGAAAGTGCGTAACAAAATTGTATCCATGTTTTATCAGTCTTTTATCAAGAGCATTTTAACTTTCTCCTTTGTCTGCTTGTTTGGGGGCTTATGTGAAAAAGATTTTTTAAAAAGCCTTAGAAGTATCGTAAAGGTCAGTTCTAAAATAACTGGTACTCAAGAAAAGGAACTGAACTCCTTCTGGGAAAGACAGGTGTTCCATAAGGCTAAAGGAATAATTTCCCAACATGGACATATTCTGTCCTCTGACTTTATAATGATGCCTTCTGGACGCCGTTTTATTGCACCACGTAGGAAAACAAATTGGTATGCCAAATCTTTTATTCCTTCTGCCATTAAACTTTTAAACCAGAGCAGATGGGATATTACCACAAAGTAACAATGTATTGGTGTCTTTCTTGTTTATTTATTCACTTAAAATAGAATCATATATCATTTAATCCCTTGCTAGTACCTAGTGTCACTGCATGACTTGGGACATGTAAAAATTGTAAGTTGTGTGTCTTTAAGCTGTTACTGTTGTTTGATGCGCTGTAGAGCAATTTTATTTAAACGGGAGAATTGTTTAAACTGAATTGACCCCTTGGGGATCGATCGATCTATCTATCTATCTATCTACCTATCTATCTATCTATCTATCTATCTATCTATCTATCTTTTGTAGATATAGCTGTTGATTGTTTAACAATTATTTGGAACACAGTAAGCCTAAAGAACAAACATTTTTTACCCATAAATACATTCAGGAGTCACACTCAAGTGTTGCTGCATGTGTGCAAATACAAAAAAAATAGCAGATAGGATAAGCATTGTACAATGCATGACAGCATAATTGATAATATAGTACGAATGCCTTTGAGGATTCCAGAAATGTTTAGGCCAATAAATGGAGACATAGTTGAGAAAAACTTTTGCCATTTTATCTGTTTTTTTCACTTACCTGTTAAGGAGGAGTAATATTCTTGCAAAGAAAATTAGCATTCACACAAGCTTTCTTTTATGTTTATCAGTAATAGCTGGGTCAGTCATTCAAAGTACAAAAATAAAGGATTATTGTTTAGATCAGCAGTTCTCAAAGTTGGGGTCGGGGCCCCACTATGGGTCACAAAGGATGTTGTCTTTATAAATATTGTGGTCCCTTGATGGCCCCGTACTCAGGAGAAATCCTAGATCTGCCACTGATGTGACTCAAGTCCCCAACTCTGCTAAATAGTGCCATAAACAGATGTCTGTCTTGATCATCTTAATCATTTATCTCTCAGGTACCACAAGAAAAGAAAATGCACAGATTTTCTGAAAAGAAAACAAACAAGCTCATCAGTGTGAACTGGATCTCTGTGTGACAGACTGAGGAACTGAGTTTACCATCTGCTAAAACCAGCTTTCACCAGATTTGCTGTTTAAATACCCTTTAAGGTGACCCACACACTAGATCGCTGGGGGTCTCACCTTTAGATAACTAAGAAGAGTAAAAAATAAACCAATCTAAATTTTAACTAAAAGAAATCTGCTTCAGCAGTACACAGACCTGCTTCTGTATTCTTCACCAGATTTCACCTGGATATCATAAAAAGATGGATTCTGCGTGGCTTATGTCATAATCTTATAAATGAAAACAGGCACCAGCTACAAATCTTTCTCTAAACTATTTCTCAGTCCCAAGTGTGGGTGAAATTGAAGACAGCGGCTGAAAAAAACTGGATGAATTCCTATCTGCTCCTTTCCCATTTCTATGTTAAATTTGTGTGACACACGGATAAAAGCCCCTTTAATCCTCAAAGTAATTTTAAGCTGAGTCTTCACACATGATCTTCAAGCTTTAGTTGCTCTCCTTTAGAGGTATTGCCTTATCCAACGACGAGTCGGGTTCATGACACACACTCTTTGAACTATCCAGGGTGGGATCAAGAACATGTGGATCGGTTGGTGGATGGATTCCTCTCATTGTATCTGTTTCATTGACTTTTTGGAACAGCTGGAGCCACCATGGAGCTTGATATTCCACTAGGGGGTTGGTTTCTGTTCAAATAAAAGCAAAGTATAAACTGATTCTGGATGTTAAGACCTATAGGGGTGCCAATTTTAAAGCCTAAATCAAACAAAACAAATATCTTATCATAGACATTTAAAAATAAAAAAAATTGAGGGTCAAATAGCTTTTGTGACTACAAACAACTTTTGTTTAGCTTGACCAGAGGCAAAACGGTTATTTAGATTCAAAGGTTACTGACCCATGACCCAAACATGACCTGCAAAAACTAGAGACAGCTCATTCCTTCATTCAGTCATTCATTCATGTCTTACAATGGCCCAGTCAAAGTACGCACCTATGCACTATTTGAAGAACGGAGTAAGATAAATTTTCTACACAGTACGTTTACATGCAACAAGAGAAAGTCGAATTATTGCTTTAGTCGGACTGAAATCAGACTTTTGAAATGCATGCATACACCTTAGTCCGGCTTGAATCAAACTGAACTGGCTCGACTAAGCTACCCAGATAATGCGATTGGAAATCGGACTACTCTACAACCAGCATGTAAACGTACTGACTGACACATTTGTGATTACACCTTCTGGGTTTATTGTTTTCAAGGTGACAGGTATGCTGAGGTTTGGAAGATTGGTTACGAAGCACTCGTTCCAGACTCAAATGCAGATGTAGGAAGAGTTTTCTGTATGGCTGGTCTAAACAAGACTAAAACAAGGAATCTCTTGGCTCCGGATAAAACATTGTCCTCGGTCATGGCTGTAAAAATGTCTGAAACGGAGCAACAGTGTTTCAAATAGGAGCTGCCGTTGTCTTCCATCAAAGCATCCAAGTTTTTCTACCAATATATACAACACTAAACATACTGAAATTGAAACACTGCCCTGAAATGCACTTAAAAACGGAATTCTGCTTTTGAGAGGGTCAGTTTGTGTCAAAAAAAGTATATATTTATTTTAATATTTGAATTAAAAATATTTTTTTGCATTTGGCTAAATTTGTACTTAATTAATTAAACCCATTATCGTAATTTGTATTGGTTATTTGATTTAATTTTATTTCCCATTTGGGAAATATACTGCATTAGTCCTGTAATAAATCAATCTATACACAGCAATTGTATCTGTGTCTGTTGTCCTGATGATATACAACCCATAATCCTGCTGATCACCAGAAGCCAAGATGAACATTTCTCAGCAAAGTGAAAATGTCTTTAAAAAGTTTTTTTCAAATCTGCTATTTTAACACTTTGCAGACCAAAGAAAAAAACTATACATTTTTTTATCCTTTCCATCACTGCACTCATTCAAAATGTTAAGGTGTGTGGTTTAGGTGCCATAAAACTACTTTCTAGTGAATTGAATAATCTATTTATCTCCCAGTAGGAAAAGTCCCTTGTTAAGACAGCCTACACATAATAGGAACAAAGTGAAAGACAGAGGAGACACAATAGGCTTTAGAGCAGGGGTCTCCAAATCCAGGCCTCAAGGGCCAATGCCCTACCAGTTGAGATGTGTCCTTGCTCCAAAACAGCTGATTCAAATTGTACAGATTCCTCCTGAGCATGGCCTAGTTCTGCAAAGGCCTGCTAATGGGCCATCATTTGATTCTGGTGTGTTGAACCAGGGAAAGATTTAAAACATGGAGGATACTGGCCCTTGAGGCCTAGATTTGGGGATCCCTGCTTTAGAGCAATGTCAAAGGTACAACAGAAAAAAATTAATAAACAAAAATCAATCAGAACTCAAATCTATCAAAAATATAAGAAGAAATGGTGCAAAAGAAAATGACAACGAAGACAAACGTAACTGTTACGGAAAATTTTATATTGATAAGTTATATGGAGACACTTATATTTAAGCTGCATTCAGACCACATCTGTTGGGTACGTCGAGCAACGCATCCAACGGATGAAGTTTGACGTATGTACTTTTTGGCTTCCATAGCCTGCTTCTGAGGAAAAAACAACGCAGGGGCGGGGCTTCCTCTGTTGCCGTACGTTCTGAACTATGGTGGATCGTAACGAGAGAGCGGCTTGGCTTTATTAGCTAGATATAGCTAGACAACGTTGACATCGGGTGCATCAGTGCCCATTATTCAGATGTGTTCTGAGTTTGGGGAGTTTAACCATTTGCTCCAGGAGCTGCATATGGATGAGGTTCGCTTTCAGTGCTACTTCTGTCTGTCTCGCGCCTAATTTTACGACCTCCTCGGCCGCATCGGAGCTTAAATCTCCTACCAGGACACCAACTACAGGTTCTCTGTTCCTCTTTAGGAGCGCCTGTCCATCTGACTTCAGTAAGTGTTATTTCTGATTTTTGAAATCTGCGTTTGTTGAAAATGTTTTCACTGGATCCGCGCTTCATTCAAGATACGTGTATGGTGACATCACTACAGTGAGACCCTCTGATTGGATGCCGCACTGCGTTAACTGCGTTGGGTCCGTCAAAAGCTCAGCTTGCTGAACTTCTGTGACGCATGCGTTGGTACGTTTCCGTATGAAACTCAAGCGTCGTTGACGGAGCCAACGTACTCAACGCAACGCAGACCCTTTGACGGACCTCTGATGTACTGCACAGTAGACTTCAATGTAATCTTGCCGCAACTGACGCTGACGTATGGGGCGGTGTGAATGCAGCATAAGAATGATCTTTTCTGTGTATTCTTACATACTGAGAGAACTGTGTGAAATTTCTTCATGACATAGTGATAGACTGATTGTGTGACACTATAATATTAGGTTGGGTCAAATAAACTGATATTAGAAATCCTATGTCTAGTGTTTCCATGGAAACGACCCTCGGAGCACTAGAATCAGCTCTCCTATCTGACTTAGAGTGTCATGCTGCACAATGCAGTCAGCTCCTCTCACTCCTCCATCATCACCTGCACCTGTGTGGTCCTGACTTTCTATTGTTTGCACCTTCCCTGAGTGTCTTCACCTGTTCCTCTTTGTCTCCCCTTATTTAAGATACAGCGAGGGCTTCAGTCCTCGCTGGATCATTTTTGTGTACTAGTGTATATTGTCTCTCCGTTTGTCGCTGCAGCAGTAAAAATCATCTCACCTGGAACTCTGCTTCTGCGCCTGGGTCCTTCGTCCTCCTTGCAGCACAAGTGTCATGACAGAATGATCCAGCCGGAAAAGATGGACCCAGCAGAAGCCTCGGACCCTGATCTCCTGCAAGACCTCTGGGCTAGCCTGGATGACATCTGCGGTTTGGAAGCCTCAGCTCGCCGGACCGCAGCTGAGGATTTCATAACAGAGACTCTTCCAGGGTTCTTCCCCAGCCTCAGTTCCCATGTCACGCTGGACCTGGAGGACGCAGAGGACGTCCTCATGCAGACAGCTGAGGATGAGTTGTCGTTTTTAGGGAGGAGATCCGCATCCACGAACATCGGCTCAGTCTCCATGCTTCACGCGCCACCGATCCTCTCTCCGGCTGTCTTCGCTCCTCTTCCGACTGCTTCAACGTGGGCTCCCCCTGTTTCCGCCAGCCGTCCAGCTGCGCTTACCACGCAGGCTTCCTCTGCCAGCCCAAGGCTGGGTCCCCTCTCGAGTACCTCTATTCCAGAGGGGAGCCAGATCCTGGTCGCAAGTGGCGACACAGACGCCGCAAAGCTGCACCGGAGTATTCTCCTTCGGACTGGTCAGAGTGGGAGGACATTGAGGAGCAGTATTTGGAGCAGGAGACCTCGCTCATCGGCTCTCGGCTCGGATACTGTGCTCTCGGAACCGGTCCACGCAGGCATGAGCGGCCATCTCTGCCACGCAGCCGAAGGCAAGAGGATCCTCCACCATCTCGCCCCGAACTGCGGTGCTGACGGGAAGGAGCGGCTTCAGGGTCGCCGAAGTTGGCGTCTGCTTCACCTGTTCGGCCCCGAAGTTGGGGTCTGCTTCAACCCGTTCGGCCCCGAAGTTGGAGTCTGCTTCAACCCTGTTCCACCTTCTCCCTCCTTCAGTCTCTGCTCCCAGAGCCAACAGAGCTGCGGGATTGGCCGCCACCAGTGCTGTTGGATTCGCCGCTGCCGCCGCCAGAGCTGCTGGATTGGCCGCCACCAGAGCTGCTGGATTGGCCACTGCCGCCGCAAGAGCTGGTGGATTGGCCGCTGCCGCTACCAGAGCAGCTGGATTGGCCGCTGCCGCCGCCAGAGCTGCTGGATTGGCTGCTGTCGCCACCGGAGCAGCCAGTCTCAGAACCCGCTTCACTGGCCAAGTTCCTTCGTTCCCATCAGTGGGAACCAACCAGGACCCTCTCTGTCCGCCGACGACCAGCCAAGCTTCCCCGCCGCTGCCTCGTCCGCAGGAGAAGACTGCTTGCTCATCCGCCCGTCTCCCGGGATGTCCGTCCAGCTTCCTGCTGGACCTCCAGCGTCCGCCGGTCTCCCATCCCGCCAGGGGACACCTGCCACACTTTCGTCCAGCCAGAGGACGCCACTCGGGCCGTCCACCTGACTCACGTCCCGTAAGGGGAGGTCCGCCCGTCTTTCGTCCAGCCAGAGGACACTATTCGGGCCGTCCGCCCGACTCACATCCCGCCAGGGGACGTCCGCCAGTCTTTCGTCCAGACAGAGGATTCCACCCTCCAGGAGCATACCCACGGAGACTCTGGCCCTCCTTCCGTGGGCCCCCTCCACCCACCCTGGAAGGGTGCTTCCCTTTTTGTTTTTTCTCCCTCCACAGCATCTGGAATCCGCCTTTAAAGGGGGCGGGGTCCTGTCATACTGCACAATGCACTCAGCTCCTCTCACTCCTCCATCATCATCTGCACCTGTGTCGTCCTGACGTTCTATTGTTTGCACCTGTGTTCCCTGAGTGTCTTCACCTGTTCCTCCTTGTCTCCCCTTATTTAAGATCCAGCGAGCGCATCAGTCCTCGCTGGATCATTGTTGTGTACTAGTGAATATTGTCTCTCCGTTTGTCGCTGCAGCAATAAAAATCATCTCACCTGGAACTCTGCTTCTGCGTCTGGGTCCTTCGTCCTCCTTGCAGCAAAAGCGTCGTGACAGAGAGGTGCCTCTCAGTATTTAAGAATACACAGAAAAGATCATTCTTAATATAAATGTCTCAATATAACTTTTCAATATAAACAAACAAAAGACTGACCTCTCACAATGAACACACAGGGGAATTTATACACAAAGGCCAGCCTACAAAGAATGAGAAGGGGAAGGGGGAAATAGACTAAGACAAACAATGAACAAACATAAGGAATTAATTAAGTCAGCAAATTATAACTACAACACAAATGTCTAAAGTAATGCATCCTAACAAAAACCAGTATATAAGCATTTGAGTTTAGCAATCGTTCAGCTTCTTCAGCATCAAGTCCCCTGCTTCCAGCAGCCAGATGGATTCCTCCACCATTAAGTTGCACCATTAAGTGTCCTCTCCATCAGCTAGTTCTCAACATTTAATAATCAAAATGAAATGTTACTATAAGTGTGCACCCATATTAGCAAACATCACATTACAGAAAATTACATAATAATGTCAACATGAAAAAACAAAACATTGAAAATATTAACACAGAGATGGCTGGAGGAACCTCCACAAGCAACATAAAACTAAAATACAAGAAGTGAATTTAAAAAAGGCCCCCTCAAAGAGGATCACAGATCTATTAGGGACACCCTAATGAAAATATCCTGCTCATTACGACTAGCAAGACAAGAGTGTGTGTGATTTGAGCAGGATGCTTAGGAGGGACTGAGGGAGATGATGTTGGACTTCTGTATTCTATGGGACATCAGGAATAGGAGGGGGCAGAAGGGTTTGAGCTTGGCACAGTTCTGGGTGCAATGTTTGTCTTGTAGTTCTGGACGATCTACTTATAAAATCTGAAACACCTAACTGACTCAGTTTAGAGGAACAAGATTTGTTTCAGCCACAACACCTTTATACCTTGAAAGGGCACAAAGAAACAAAAAACAAATAAGAATTAGTTTTGCACTTGATTCTGACTATTTTTTATTATCACTTTCTCCTTATGAGCAGAAAGTGCTTGTTCTTCCAGGATAGTTTACAGATATCCATTTAAATGTATTTTGGACCCTTTAACAATGTTTACCACAACTCCTCTGGGATTTAAAGCTGCTGCCATGTTATAACAACAGTTCCCACCAAATGGCCCAAGGACTGCAAAATAAAAAAAATTATACATCAGAATCCTTATGAGTGGTTCAGGTAATCAAGGAGGAAAACGCCTCATTAAAATATTTGCTGCTATGTCATTGTTACACAAAAAAACCACAGGCCTATAACTATGAGGGGAGAGAGAAATGGCAGCCCACTCTGCCCAACCCCCCTGCCAACCACAAATAAACCCGCAGAATGAACTGGCTGTCCCCCTAACAACAGTGGATCTACAGTGACGGGCGTCTTGGTAAAATCAGCATTTGGGTGTGGACACACAATCAGAGGAACATTACAAAGTGGGAACACATTCAATCCTAATTCCTCAGGGAGAAGAGCTGAGAGAGCAGGTGAGAGAACTTTAAGAAAGGCAGGGGAGTTTAGCGAGTCAGAGAAATAAGCTATAACCCTAACCCTAACAACATCCACATGCTTTGTGTAAAAAAATGCTGTTGATAACCCTGTTTGTTCAAAGCCCTGATACCAATCGGCCATATTAGTTTCAGCAAGGAGAGCCTTCTGTTTTTCTTGAAAAATTGATTTGTTCAATGAAAGGTTTAGGCTGAGGGATCTGTTCTGCAGAGCTGGAAAATATATATTTCACAATCAGTCAATCAAACCGTTGGTTAAAGAAACAAAAGGAACGTCAGCTGGTTTATTTCTGATAGTTTTTATTTAATACAATATTATAGTCACGGCAACCACTGCAGTTTGGCAGAAAAAAATTAAAATATCATAATAAAAATTAATTATTATTATTATTTGAATCGACTGTGGCTCAAGTGGTAGGAAGTTTTTTCTGTACCCATTGGGTTACCGGTCCGAATCCATGTTCTGTCTGTTTTAGACACTGTGTCATTGGGCCAGACTTCTCCCACCTTGACACTTGGTGGCGGTCAGAGCGCGCTATCAGTCTGCCCCAGGGCAGCTGTGGCTACAACTTAACTTATGACTATCAGCATGGGAATGGACAAATGACTGAATGTAGTAGAATGTGCTTTGTGGTCCTCTGATTGTCAACAATGCTCTCAATGTTTTTCAGAAAATATGAAATGCATTCAAAAATAGGGGAAAAGCAAAATAATAAAAGACAAAATAGAATTTAAATGGAAAAATGTAGCTGTTCCTACAAAATGGATGAAAAAAATTATAAAACATTTCAAATCAGTTCCAAAAGCTAGAGGAAACCAGGGGAAGAATTTGAGTGTTGGACCAATGTGTTTTTTTGATCCTGAACATGTTACATTTGTCCCAGAAGGATTCTGATTTCATGAATTGAATATACAGCGGTCCCTCGTTTATCGTGGGGGTTATGTTCTGAAAAAATAACCTGCCACAGGCGAAATCCACAATGTAGTCTGCTTCATTTGGTACAATTATTATATGTTTTAAGCTGTAAAACCCCTCACTACATACTTTATACACTTTTCTCAGACATACTTGAACATTTTTCTCACATTTCTCACTATTTTAAATACTCTCAAAGTTCAAATCTTTGAAGATTTTAAAACATAAAAGTATTATTATGCTACAGTCTCTTCATCCTCGTGCCGCTTGGGTGTCTTTTTCCACTACAGGCCTCTGTGTTTTTTCTGAGTAAGGAGCATACTTATGGGCAGTTATTGCTGCTGTGCTGCTGTTCTTTCTTCTGGAAGAGAGGATTCTTACAAACAGTCATGCTAAATTTGGCTAACAGAACGCATTTCGTTCACGAGACAGGACAAAATTAAAAGGGAAGTAAAAATATTTTCAACCTGGAACTTATTTATAGCATTCTTTGTGTTCATCTACTCACCCAGACAATATTGGAGACGCTTGGAGTCCTTTGGTAGAAGTGTACATCCATTCGCCATTATCATACTCCATATAATAGGAGTTAATGGGCACCCGAAGAGCAGCCGCTAAATAAGGCATTATCTGTCCGAAAAGTACTTCTTTTCACCAATTTTTTGTTATGAATAGTTAGCAATATATTACCTCTGAGTTCGGAATGTCTCTGTGGTGCTTTGTTGTTGTCATCCATGGTGTGTCACAGACTTTTCATCCAATTGGTTCCAACTTAAACTAACCGGCCATTTCAGTTATGTCACAGCTGCCTATCATTGCAGCTGTAGTCTGAACAGGTTATGGAAAGGGAATCTGTGGAAGGTGAACTTAGTCCAATGGGTCATCTTATATGTGCAATTTGCAAACACGCAAGCGCAAAACTTGTTGATGTTTGCAGTAGCAAGTTCTGTCTAACCGAGCGACGATGGGTGAGAAAGAGGTCCATCTTAAAAGGTGAAGTGTTAATTGTGTTCCAAGGAGTTGGGGTACAATAACAACACCTCATCCATGCTAAGACATTACCGTGCTTTGCATGTAAATAAGGAGCTTCACCCAGCCAAGGTATTTTATTACATAACTGGACAATCCCGATGTTTGCATGTTGACTTTAGTTTATTGTGCAAATTAAGAAAGCTACAAAACACCATCTATTCTCTTCTAACCAGCCACCAGAAAACAAGAGCTGGATGAGGCCCTAGCCTCTATGATAGTGAAGCACACACAGCCCTTCAGTATTGTGGAAGATATTGGATTCAGGACATTTGTGTCCAAACTGGATCCAAGCTATGTTCTTCCCACAAGGCAGGTATGTATGAATGCATGTATGTTATAAATGAGTTCATTATTGCATGTCTCACAATTTAGCAGTGTGTATATATATATATATGTATATGTGTGTGTGTGTGTGTGTCTGTATATTTCCATTTAGGCTCTGAAGGCCATGGCGGAGGACAGGTATGAGTCAGCCAAGGAGAAGGCTAAGACTAAAGTGGAAAAGGTGGCTGCTGTAAGTCTTACTTCTGATATGTGGACATCCATCAACATGGATGCCTACCTGGCTGTAACCTGCCATTTTGTGGATGATCAAACCAGGCTCAGTTCAGTGCTGTTGGGAGTGCAGGCATTCCCCCAGTCACACACTGCGGAAAATATAGCTCGTGTGAAATCTTCCATGATGGAGGAATGGGGAATCACTACAAAGGTGGCCTGTATGGTTACTGATGGTGCTGCCAATATGGTTGCCTGCGTGAGAGAGCTGAAGCTTTGCCACCATATTTGCATTGCACACACGCTGAACCTGGTTGTTAGGAAGGCCCTTAACCAGCATCCTGTGCTCTCTGGCATTCGAGCAAAAGCAAGAAAGCTTTTTGGATACTTTAGGAGCAGCACCACTGCCAAGGTATGTTATTATTCTTTATTCCATTAGTTATTCCAATTGCATTGGATTAATGGCCTACTCATCTGTATGTTTACAGGAGAAGCTTACACAAGTGCAGCATCATCTGGAACTGGAAAACTTGAAGCTGATTGAAGAAGTCGAGACTAAATGGAACAGCACTTATTTGATGCTTCAGCGTTTGGTAGAGCTAAGGGAGGCAGTAGGAGCAGCATTAGCTTGCCTGCAACATGATATCCCCTTTTAAACATCGGATGAGTTTACCATCGTTTGAGGGTGCATCACTTTGTAGTCTCCTTTCTATGATGCGACTGTAGAGTTGTCAGCAGAGGAAAACGTGTCTGTCTCCAAAGTTATACCACTAATGAAAATGTCGGAGCATGCACTTCAGGAGGAAATAACAAAGCCGGCACCTGCAGTAGCATTAGAAATGGGGGACTGGCTCATCAGACAACTAAGAGAGAAGCTTCATACTTGGCAGTCCATGAGCATAATTTCACTTGCTACCCTCTTGGACCCTCGATTGAAAGCAATAGGATTTTTCAGTCCAACAAAAGTATCTGAAGCAATAAAGCGACTGACCTCCGAGTGTGCAGCAATGATACGGGCGAAACAAAGAAGAGAGGAAATCCCCCAGGCTTCCACCTCTCATGATGTCACTGGAGGTAATCTACCATTTAACATTTTGAACTCAATTATTCACATTCCTAATTTCACTAACATGATTTGTGGTTTACTTTTTAGGTAGCAAACTGTGGCATTGTTTAGATGTCAGCGTCCAGGAGGCAAAGCGGACTCAAAATGTCAGAGCAGATGCCACAGTGGAGGTCCAACGCTACCTTTCTGAACCAAACATTAACAGGCTGGAAAAACCCCTGGAGTATTGGGGAAAGCAAATATTATTGTACCCCAATTTATATAGACTAGCTCTTGTGTTTTTGTGTACACCGGCATCTTCTGTGCCTTGTAAAAGAGTGTTTTCAAAGGCTGGTGAGGTGGTGTCCAAAAAAAGATAACGCTTAAAACCAAAAACTGTTGAGAAACTTCTATTTCTGAATAAAAATGAATAAAGTTTCCCCTGTTCTGTACATCATTGTCCAAGTTACACAATCATTTTCAGTCCACTCTTCCTAGTTCCACAAGCATTTTCACTTTCCTCTAGCTCAGTCAAAAGTTCATCCCTTTTGACTAAAGTGACAGAAAAACATTATAATTACACATTACCTCCCATAACATTCGATATTACCTTTTTGAAATATTTTAGACAGAATACATTCCAAATATTTTTATTATTCACATTTGTAATATAATGTGTAGATTTTTTATTTTTTTTACTCAGTCATTCCCAAGAGCCATAGCAGACTTAAAACTTTAATGCATAACACATTAAGTGGCTCAGAGCTACAGCTGCCTGTGATTCTGTATCTGGCCAGGAGGGGGGATTGTGTTCACATGAAGCCCCATGAGCAGAACCCTTTCTTGAACCAATTGGCTCAAGTGGTCCAATGCCTCATGGGGCTTCATCTCACCATCACTACTGAAATTCAACTTCTCAAATGCATCTTTACACCTTAGTCCAACTTGAATGGAGACGAACTGGAGTTTCCAAAGCCCGACTAAGCTACCCAGATAATACAATTGTGAATCAGAATTCTCTTCGCAGCTCGAGGCTAAGAGCTATAAGGCTAACATGTAGGGGTGCATGTCGCCATCTATGGTCAGGGAGTTCTGAGTGACATGTAAACTGGGACTTGGCTCTCAACAGGGGGGTAACCCTTAGTTGGTTACTCTAAAAAGCTTTATTTAGATGTGTACGTAAACGTACTGCCTGGCTTGGTGTATGTGTGTGCCTTTGTCTCTTTGCCTCTTTCTCTGCAGAGTGACTGGCGGGTGCAGCGACATGTGTTTCCAATCAGTACTCATCAAAACCACTTCTCAAAAGAGGAGTGGATCCTTGAGGCTGACGCTAAATAGGGTTGTGAGTGTGGGGATAAACCTATTGTCTAACCCACACTCCAGAGCAGAAGGGGGCGGTAATGCACCTAACGCTGGATGCCAACTGCCGTAAAACTAGAAGAAGAAGAAGAGGAGGCTGACGCTTAGGTCAGTATTTGATTATGGCAGTATTGCATATGGGTCAGCAGCTGGATCTCAGCTAAAGAGAATAGACGTAATTCAAACACTGACACTGAGAGTCTGCAGCGGGGCTTTTAGGACATCGCCAGTGCCTGCTTAGGTAGAGATGGGAGAAATGCCACTAGAGCTGAGAAGGAAACCTGATGGGGAGTTACTAGGTAAATTTGTAGGGACACAAGGATTCTCACCTTACAAAAGAAGTTCCGATGAAGTTCTGGGAAAATGGGAAGAGTCAGGGGAACATTTTGGACGAATAGGGAAAGATGTGGCAAAAGAACTGGGAATCTTGAGAATGAAGATAAGTCCAACAGTTGTATACCCAAAAGTACCACCTTGGTTGCTGGAACTGCCATATACAGACTGGCATTTATTACAGATTAAAAGAAAAGGAAAAGTTCAAAAAGACCTTGTAAGTGAGTTCAACTGTCATGTAATGGAAACATATAGAGATCACATAATGGTCTATACAAATGCAGCTAAGGAACCTGAGACCGGAGCAACAGGATTTGGGGTAGCTGTTCCAGCAAAAGGAATTGGGGTAAATAGGAGAACCAAAATAGTGAATAGAGGAGGTCAGGTTAAATTTATGTGGGTACCAGCATATATAGGTTTGAGTGGGAATGATAGAGCTGATGGATTAGCAAAGAGGGCATTAAGGAAAGAAAGAATAGAGATGAAGTTAAATATAACTAAGGCAGAGGTCAAGAGTGTCATCTGAAAGTAAATCTAATGTGGCAAGAGTAGTGGGACATAGAGCAGAAAGGAAGGCATTTAGATAACATTCAAAATAGCATCAGAGTGATTAGGTTAGGAAAGGGACAGAGGAGATAGGAAGTGGTGATTATGAAACTAAGATTAGGGCACTGTTCACTGAATAAGTCACTTAAATTTATAGGGAAGCATCAGACAGGACTGTGTGAGAGGTGTCAAGAAGGGGAGGAATCAGTGGATCATGTAATTTTGAGATGCAGGGCATATGAAGCAAAGAGGGAGGAGATGAGGAATTAGTTTAGGGTGTTAGGAGTCCAATAATTTAATTTAAAAGAAATACTGGAAGTGAGTGAGAGAGAACGGGTCAGGATAGTGGTGAGGTTTCTGAGAGACACTGGGCTTTTTTACAGGATTTAAAGGTGAGGAAATGTATAGGAATTGAAATAGGGGTGTGAGCGTGGGGATGAATGTGTGATTAGATGTAGACCTATTGTCTGGTCCACACTCCAAAGCAGAAGGGGGCCGTAATGCACCTAATGCTGGATTCCAACCGCCGTAAAACTAGAAGAAGAAGAGGCTGACGCCAAACGGTTCTGATTTTTAGTGTGGTACAAGGCCGTATCTTGTTTCTGCTTCTTCCAAGCATTATGACTCCTGTTTATTCTGGTGTTTGTACCTAACTTTTTGTCCTCCTCAGACTCATTCCACTGTCTCCTGCCTACTTCCTCCAAGTGCTTCCAAGTCGGCTACTAAGTAAGATTAATTCTGTTCCATAACAAGATCCAACCGAGAGACTATAATTCCTGGAACTATTCTAATCATCCCTCACCTGTTTCTCCCCAGCTTAGTTCCATCATCAAGATTTCATTATCATCTCAAGATAGTCCCTATTGTCTGACGTTAGTATTTAAGTCCAAACATGACAGCAGATTAATTTGACATACAAGCATATGGTAATCCAGCCAAGGTGAAACAAAAACATGCCGTTTTTTCTGGGTACCTGATATTTTTCTAAACATAAACGATATTGCAAAAGGACAGCGCGTCTGTACAACTGTCAAACAATTTCTAACAGCTTTTAATCACTTTGTGAAAGAGACTCTATGAACACAACTGCAATATTTTTCATGCACAAATTTTTAACAGTTCAGCAAAGATTAAACAGACATATCCATGTGTTTATATGGTAACTGCAGACATTGTTATTGATTTAGAGACAAAGATAAATATAACTCCGTATCATCTGCATATTAATGAAATCTGATGGTGTCTATCTTTATAGCATCAGTCAGAACATATAGCGATCATACTGGAGAGTGCCTAACATGGAACCTTGGAAGAACTACACATTTAAAATGATAATGCTCCGAGAAATGGGTATAAATATTAGGTTAAAACTGATCTAAACCGTGAGCACCAGAAAGGCCAGATTGGTTTTGTAACTGTATTCATTCAAAACAATTCTTAAACACTCAAGACACAATGATCCATTTT
The DNA here is from genome assembly GCA_028564705.1 of Apricaphanius iberus. NCBI lineage: Eukaryota > Metazoa > Chordata > Actinopteri > Cyprinodontiformes > Aphaniidae > Apricaphanius > Apricaphanius iberus. The sequence continues at coordinate 1,209,734 of JAPXFQ010002200.1, forward strand.
AGATTTAAAAAGGGCTTTAGCTTATATTAAATCGGATCTGCAGCCTGAACCAGGATGACCAGGAGAAAAAAAAAGCGGCTGGCAGGTGTGAACCGCCAGGCATTCTCAGGCAAACAGCATCACATTTGACTGTTTTATTATGACCTCTTGGTAGTGAAACCACATTTTTATTCTCCAAAGAATAATGCAGTGAGGCCATGCACTCTTTAACATGACAACAATCTTTTGCTGAATGTAAAGAAGTAGTGTTGAGATGGGCATTGAGCTAAAGCAGGAAGAAAAGAGGATGTGAGAAGTTTAGTTATGGAACAGATCTTTTTAAATATCCTGTTTTTTTCCCTCTAATCTGGAGCAATAAAAGACCTGAAAGTAACAGTCAGGATGGGACAACATCATGTAAAAATACTGGGATATTTCTGAACATTTCCCAAAGTCTGTTCTATCGATGTGGACCAAAAATACTAAGGCCAGGCCATGTGGTTGACACTTTATGTAGCTGACACAATGAGTTGTAGCATCCTGGTTCCACTTATTAGAAGCAGCACCAGATTTTTCTGGAATGTCTCAGCTCCTAAAGTGTAAATGCAGTAAATATAATAAAATGCAGATACTGAACAGATGCTTCAATTTATCTTTCTCTATGCACTATTTTCATTCCTCACTACAAAGCACAGTGAATAAATTATATCAATGCAATGTTATTTTCTGAGGCTTTGAAATCCCTATGAAGGCCTATAAATTTGTTTATGTGCTGTCTTTCAGCTGTGTAACACAAACATGTTGAATATCTATGTGATTTACATTGCATCTGTCCCCATAGATGACCAGATGTGATCTGTACTAAAGGACAGTTGGAAGGCTAAAAAGAAGCATGCAGAAGATGAGAGCATGTCTGACCAAAGTGACTTTCATCCTAAAACTTTTGGAAAGGACACAGGCTTTCCCCTGCTTCCACCAGGACAAGCAGCAAATGGAGGCTCTCAGCTTTCCTCCAGAAACTCTGGATCTCTGAGTCTACAAGGTAAAAACAGGCAAAAACACAACAGTATTTAATTTCTTTGGTTTTCAGAATGATGGCAAATTTCAATGCAGTCAACATTCAGAGTTGTACAACCGAAAGGTTTAAAGTTAACTTTAACAGAAACATTTCAGATTGAGCTGGGGGCAATGAGGGCCTGATTATATTTCAACTATGAAATAAGAAACACAATGGTGAAGAATGATTTCCTTTATTTGCTTTGTTTCTCTCTCAAAGTTTATACGAAGCAGAAAATACTTTCCAATATCAATCAGTTTGCAGGCCTTATCTTTCCTCATTGGGTCTTATAAGGTATTTGGTTGAGTCTATGAGTTTATGTTTAGAACCTGTTTCTACTTTTACTATTTTGTTCTCTAAGTTTTGGGAGGTTGTACCATGTTGTATATTTATGCTTAACGGGAGCTTCTAGAAAGAGATTGAGTCTGTGCCCACATTTTATTCGATTTTAGTTAGTCAATCTTGTCCAAAGCTGCATTATGAGACACTTGAAAAAGACCTCCAGTCAACTGGATAAGGACCCAGCCCAGACTAAATGAGTAAGGTCTCTGATGAATCTCGATGATCTACTAGAGCAGATTAAGAATGTTTCTTTAACATTTTTGAGCATAGTCAAGATGTCTATTAATCTTCTGGATGAAGCAGTGATGAAGCAGTGATGGAGTATAGACCGATTTGGCGCTTCACCGCAACTGCTGCAGTGACCACTGTCCGCACTCATTCATTATGCTGTCATTGTAAACTGACCATCTACAGTGGGAGCATGATGAATACCTGGACTGATGATATTAGACAGTGGCCTCCAGTAACCAATTAAGGTATATTAAAGGAATACCTGTATTAATTTATAAGTTCATAATTTTTTGAGCAATAAACAGTATGATTAGGCAATGGGTAAAGATAATAGACCATTAAACATGGCGCATATATCATGAGTAATGTGTGCACAAGTTGGCAAGCTTATGAAAAGGGTGTGCAACTTTAAGACAAAACACAAGATAAGTTTGTGTTTGTTTTAGACATTCAAGAGTATTTTATTAAACGGTTGGTGTCCAATGGCCAGAGAAACAACAACTACACGTCTCGTATTGAGGGTCAAACTTACATGAGTTCCGGATAGGTTGGGTACATTTTACACTGCCTTTTATACAACTACATCACATTGAAAACATTAGTATGATCATCATTTTACTTTTACTTGTACTTATAATACTAATACAGTAGGCCTATTTTTTCAGAATGTAGGTAAACACTGTGTTCCTATGGCTAACATTAAGCTAAGCATCTAAATAACATAAGCTTTTTTATTTGCAGCACTTCAGTTGTGTGCGTCTGAGATTGTTATTAAGACACCTAAGCATAACAACCAACAGCATTATATATGTGCACTTGGGCCCACTCGCATTGGAAGTTTTAAACACTGACTAAAAAGGAGAGGGTTGAATTGTCTCCTCGAAGGGTTTGGTTTTAGAGCAGCAAAATATGGAGGGTGCGTTCAAGTAAAAGAACGGCGAGCAGTTTCCAACTTGAATCCTTTATTAAATTGTGCATATAGTTATGCCTATCATTGTGGTTAACATTGTGGTCTGAAACAGATATAACATAAACAGCAAAAAGTTAGACATCAGTAAAACAACCACTACACAACACCAAAGATATAGAACTTAACTATTATATCAGAGAATTACTCCCAGTTATACACATGTCCTGACAAGTCAAATAATCACTGTATAATACTCTGAACTAATGCGAGTCAAAGTAGCAATTTGAACCGAATTCTAACACGGTTAAACTTCTACAAATAATTTCGACTGTACTTCAAACTATACAAAAATACAGAAAAACTCACCTGCTGGCATCTACACACAACAATAACTAGTATGAAACGGAGGAAAACCCCCTCTCTCAACTCCTGCAACGAAGGAAAGGAAAAAAAAGGCAGACGCCGTTCTAGGTTGCGCTGGAGCACCTGTGATGCGTTCCAACGGCGTTAGAAATCTGTGTTGCATTCACGAATCTACGATATCCCAGTTTTTAATGACAACACAGAGAATAATAAGAGTTCTGAACCAAGGACAATGTGGGCTTCCTAACACTGACTTGGAAGCTGATACGAGTTGCACATTGTAAACATTACATAGCTAGCATTAGCCAGTAGCAATAGCTTGGTTTAAGTTAGCTGTTTGCTATTATGAATGCTAGTTAATGAGGCATTATGAGAAATACTCACTGAGCTGTTTGTATTTAAAACTAAATCCTTTCTGTTTATGTTCTTTATCCACTGGAGGCGAATCACCTTGGCCCACAGGATGCCCAGGAAACCTGTGTAACCCTTACGGTCTACAACACAGACAGTCCTCCTCGTTAAGTAAGGGCCTGTGTATCTCACACAGCGTTTTCTTCCAGATCTGGAGTATTTGCTGTTATTAGCACAAACAATCACTGAAGTTGTCCTCCCAGCCTTCCTAGGCACGTTAAATCAGAGGAAAATATTCACTACTTGCTGCTTATATGCAAATTCCCGTTTAGCTCACAGTCCCTGTGGCTGCCTGACTGGGAGCGGTCACAGCAGTAATGGCAGCGCCTCAACTTCCGTTAATTTCGCCGAATTCTTCTGTTCATGACGTGGCATATGGCTTGGTTGTCACAAAAGTGAAGCGGGAGTGGAGAGTGATCTCAATTCTTCTTTTTGTTACCCAGCAGCTGCATTGATGAAGTTTATGATTTTGTTGTTCATATAGTATCCTGACACAAAATTGTCTGGAGTTTGCTCCAGGCATGGAGTTGCAGCAATATCTGCTGCATATCAGATCCTGACGTGCTATCAGTGCTACTAGTGGTGTATAGAACTGGTAGAAGACCTGAGGAGAGTGTCAGGGAGAAACCTGTTTGAACATTTCTACCCGAAAAGAGGTTCTCCAAATTTTTTTGCAATGTTTTATTGAACCAAGGAGCACTTTGTCTAACCTTCATCCTTCATAAAGCCCTCTATAGACACATTGAATGTTATTGTTTTCATCTGGGTATTTTCACGCATGCGAACAAAAGTGGAGGGAAAAAAGCTTCCTCACCGCTATGCAAAAAAGTGAGGTTGTGGTCGAACAATTAGTCAAACAAAATAAAACCTAACCATCTTTGTTGAGATTATTAAAAAAGAGTCACATCAGAAAACTAATGCTTCGTTCAGACCAAGGGCTTTGTCAGCGTCAGGCAAAGCTAACAAAGCATCTAGCTTGACGCTTCTATGTTGAAGCTTGCAAAGTCTGTCACTTCTGAGCAAGAAAGAGTGCATGGGCGGGGCTTCTTCTGTTGCCGGACATTCTGAACTATGGCGGATAGTATTGAGAGAGTGGCTTGGCTTTATTTGCTAAATAAAGCTAGACAACGTCGACTTCGGCAACATCAGCGCCGTTTGTGGATACATCCTATTTTACGGATTTATTTGCGTTCTGAGTTTGGGGAGTTTAACCATTTGCTCCAGGAGCTACGTATGGATGACGTTCGCTTTCAGCGGTACTTCCGTTTGTCCTGCGCCCAGTTTGACGACCTCCTGGGCCGCATCGGAGCTCGAATCGCCTACCAGGACCCCAAATACAGGCGCTCTATTGCTCCTGAAGAGAGCCTGTCCATCTGTCTTCAGTAAGTGTTATTTGTGATTTTTTTAAATCTGCGTTTTCTAGACTTAAATGTAGGTTTTTCCTGCTCCTGCTACATTCAAAATATGTGTAGTGACATCACTGCAATTATAAGCTCTGACTGGTTAACGCGCCGCTTCAGGGCCAACAGCGCCGTCAAAAGTTCAACTAGCTGAACTTCTGCGTTGCTAGCGTTATGAGCTTTGAAGCATGAAAAGCAGGAAAAGCTTGAAAAGTTGACGGAGCCAAAGCTCACAAAGCGCCGCAGAGACCGTGACGCTCCTCCAATGGCCTCCACCATAGATCATCAATAGAGCAGGTTGATGAGTCACAACAACCGAGTTACCATTCAGCTAGCTTAACCCCTGACAGGCCACTATTTATAACTTCACTAGATTACTGACATGTCATACACATATTCGCAACCCGGAGACAACAACACGTTACGAGTTCTGACGCCATTTCACGGCGAACTGACAGCTTACACTGTGCAAGCTGTGTTAGCACTCTGTGTAGAGAACAGCTAGCTATTGACATCACCGTCAGGCTGAGCGCAGCACCACGGCTTTTACTATCGACAGGCGCCCATAAAGAAATAAAATAATTGTACAGCCAACATGTAATTGGGCAGCCATTTATAAAAGCAGTAAGATTTAAGAAAGCTGAGATAGTTGGGAGCTAACCCACAGAGCTAGCTGCCAAACCCTTTCAAATGGCTAACAAGCTACAGTAGAAACTCATCAGATATAACCGTCGCCAGTTCAGTTTATAGATATCTATATTAATTGATCACCATGTCAACTTTACACAGCAGAATCAAATAAGGCACACATACATTTTAACATCAACATACCTCCAGTGTGGAAGATGAGCAGATTCATTCACGGGACTGGATCCCTGGATAGAAGGATCATCCAGTCTAACTCAGCTATACACGGCAGTGTATTTCGTCAGCTAGAAACCTATTAAATATTATTACTGTCCTTTTTTCTTCTGTTTCTGCACCCTACAGCCTACACATGTTAACCATGCTGATAGATTTTTCCTTCACTGCCATGTAGCGCTGATCTGATGATAACTGTCAGGGGGGCGATCCGGTCTTTCTGCCCTCCAGAGAGAAGCTGGCAGGCGGGGTCTTGGGTCCGTGACGTAACGTTTCAACGTGGCTATATCAGATGTACTGACTGAGTTTCGCTTTATGGCAGTGTGCTATTTTTGAGACTTGAGCCATGGCAGATCTACTAAAGAAACCAAAGAATATGTAATCAGAAGAAGTGAGCAAAATAAACTGGTGTGCTAGAGTTGAAAGCTGCTGGAGCTTCGCTGCTAGAAAACGCTTGTTATCCCCTGATTCACAATGGGCTTAAAAATGCCCCAGCCGCGGAGCTGGACGCTGAACTGAGCCAGTTTATAAACCCCAAAGAAGAAGTTATTTGGCCATGATGATGTGATACAGTGCCAGCAAAACTGTTTGATGGTTTACGAACTGACACGCTGTTAATTTGATGTTTTGTTGAATTGGCTAGTGAGCTTGTAAAACCATCAGTACACTTGTTCATACACTCCATAAGGTAGTTTTTATGATAATGACATTATGCCCCAAGCCATGAGAGGGCGACTGAGGGCAAATATCGGCAAAGTTGGTGTGTCTTTAATAATCAAAAAATCTATCTAATAATACTTGAGTAATCATACTTACACACCAGGTATTACCAAAGTCTCTCTCAGTAAAGTTGGATACTTGTGATTTATATACTAGAAACTCTAAAACATTTTAATTCATTTCAAGAACTAACAATAACCAGTTGTCAGTGTGTACACAGTAAAGTTTGAGGTTGTTTTCTTTCTTTTTCAGTTCAATTCAGTTTATTTTCTACATATAACACCAATTCACAACAGATTTCTTTTCCACGCACTTTACAAGAAAAATTATTTCAGTTGAATCATATGGAGTAAGGATTTAGAAGTTCAGCTTGTAATTGGAGGGTTGCCGGTTCTCTTTTTAGGTTCTCATTCTGTCCGTGAGCAAGACACTTCACACGTTGCCTACAGGTGGTGGTCAGTGGGCCCGGTGGTGCCAGTGTCCGGCAGCCTAGCCTCTGACAGTGCGCCCAAGAGGAGCTATGGCTACAACGTAGATTGCCATCACTAGTATGTGAATGTGTGAATGAATGAGTGGATGACTGAATTTAGTGTGAAGCGCTTTGGGGTCCATAGGGACTAGATAAAGCACTATACAAGTACTGGCCATACATACACATTCAAATCAGTTTGAAAGTTTCTATTTAAGGAATCCCAGCAGACTGTGTCGACTCATTGACTGGCAGCACTCACTCAGAGGTGTTGGAGCCTGAACAGGTATGTGAAGAAAGAAATCTGAATCTCATGTAGAGCTCCACCATCTGGCCAGCTTCATCATTATTACTGGTCGTCAGTTATTGATTGTCTAACTTCTGTCAGTACTCCAGTTTCTGGGGGTTTAATCAAGATGCATCTACTTGTAGCTCTAAGACCAGAGATTCAACAGCTCCAGGTGAAGAATCAGCATCCATCTGCAAGTTATTGTTGACACTGCAGTATTATGCTGAGCTAACACCGTTTACCTTAGATTGCATTTGCTACTTTTCTACTCTACTCCCTCATTGTCTCCAGTCTTTCTCCAATTTAGGTTATATTAACAATAATAATAATAATATTAATAATAATACACTCAAAAAATGTGTTAAACTGTCAAGTGAAACACTTTATGGTGTGGAAAAACATGACAGCTACACAGTATGCAGTCAGTCATTTTTAATACACCCCCTGCTGGATGGGGAGCATCGATTCAGATGCTCTCAGTAACCGAACATCTTCCATGTCCTGTTGTCAACTTTTCACTTTCTTTAATATATAAGGTACTCTTACATCAGTTACGCTTGTACTTAGTCAGGTTCTGGTTCTGGTTCCGCTTTGATATTTATCAGTCTGGTTTTCGTACATACCACAGCACCGAGGCAGCCCTCGTCAAGCTTTGCAATGACATCCGTACAAATACTGAACGTGGTAAAACCACAGTACTTTTACTATTATGCTGCATTCCAGTTAACCTTTCCGAGTTGGAAAGTTGGAAATCTCGCACCATGACAGGACTTGAACCAGAGACAACTTTGTTGAGGACTGAGGACTCTGTACATGGGGTTCCCACATTAACCACTACGCCACGCAAAACACTGTAAATCAAAGCGTTTAATTTTTCTGCTTTAAAACTTAGCCAAGACAGAAGTTCCTATAAGTAGAATAGGAGGCAGATCTTTTAGTTACCAGGCTCTTCTTCTGTAGAACCAGCTCCCAGTTTTTGTCCGTAAGGCAGACACTCTGTCTACTTTTACGACCAGGCTTAAAACCTTTCTTTTTGATAAAGCTTATAGTTAGTGATTTAAATCATCCTCAGCTATCTCTGTAGTTATGCTGCTATACTGGAGGACACTTGGACCACTTCTCACTCTGCTACATTCTTCTACTGCTCCAATTTTCTATTACCTGTTGTTATTTCTACTATTCTTTCCGTCTGTTTTCTGTGTGAAAAAGAAACACTGCTGACCCGGGATTTGTGTGTCGCTCTGACACCTTGCTGGCCACCATCTGAGCTCCTGCTGCCAACACTTAATACACTTGACCCTTTCTTTCTGCATCTGTGTACACTTTTTATCCTTCACGACTAGTTCTGTGCTCATATGAGTAGCTGTGGTTTTCTACAAGATAAAGGCAGTAAAATGAGGAACTTGGACTATTTTATCATAGAAAGCACACCTGTATGTGTTTTTTATGTCTTTATCTTGTCTCCTTGAACCCCCTGTCAGTCTGGGTGGATGGCCACTAGTACTGAGCCAGGTTCTGGTTCTACTTGGGGTGGGGTTTCCTCTCCACTGCTGCTAAATGCTTGTTCAATATGAAGAATTACTATGAAGCTAACAACATATCGCACACTGCTGTTGTTCTATGTTAGTCCTGGAGGAGTGAATGATGCAACTCAATGACTCAATATAATCTGTTGGGATTCCTTTTAACCAACTTGAATAATAAAATGAAACTAATAGCATTATGTAACGGCTAGGATCGATGGATTGGCGCCTTAAGCTAACACTGATTGTTAATCAGCACCTACATCTAAAAACTGAACTGAACTGAACATTAAACTGAAAAGTCCTTTCTCTTTCTGCACAGATAGTGGGTTAATGGTGTTACACTTTTACGGAGATTATATCCAACAATACTGGCTTTTTCCTCAGAAGTCTGTCTCAAAGTCTTTCCCTCTTGAGTTTTTGTGGATCATGCCGGAACATTCCAGATCTGTGGAATCTCCTGAATTGCCTTTTGTCTTAAATGCATTGGGGGCAATAGCCACTGCTAGTTTGATACCAGACAGAAGTCCTACAGAGATCTTGGAAAACCTGTGAACTGGATACCTTAAGGAACCTTTTGATAGCAGTGATCATAGTTCAATTTATTTTCATTTGATCTTTGACATAACATCATTTCTCAACTTAAGTTATTGACATAATTCATTCAGAATTGTTTCAATTTTCTTTCTGGATGTGTTTATAATTTTGGTTGGGTTAATTTCATTCTTTCACCTAAATGCAAATTGATTACTTTTTCTTAAGGTGAAAAATACAAATAAGTGAAAATCTCTGTTACAGTGGAGGGAATATGCTGCCCTCTGCAGCAAAGACCCAACAGTGGGAGGCCTACACTGCTGGGTAGCTTTAAACAGAGGCTGGAAGGCCGAGCAGCTCTGGCCTTAAGGTCCAGTATGGGGAACAAAGCTGAAATGGCCCATGAAGGTGGAGCTCCATCTGGGAGCAGCTGGGGGAGTCCAGTCAGTCAAACCTCAATTGAGAAAGTGAGGAAACCTGTTAAATCAAGCCTGAGCAGCTGTCCTAGGACTGTTTAGGCAGAGATTTGTAAATGAAACCATCCATTCATCCACTGTAAAATCTCCTAAAGGAAGTATTTAATCAGATGCTTAAACAGCTGACTCTTCACTTGCCTCTGCTCTGAGACCCACAGCCTGTACTAAAGACAGTGGAGCTGCTTTGATTAGTAGATGAATTGTCAGAAACCACAAAAGATCTCTCTGTGTGCTGCTAAATTATGACAGTTTATTCTCACTGCTCACCACTTGAAGGGAAATCTGGATCAGCATGCATGCAAACACAACATCCAAGTGCCAGAAAGTATCTCTAATTGGGTCCAGACAATGTTCTTCTTCTGGCTTTGGGTGGGAACAGTTGTGCCTGTTTGTGATGATTCAAACAAAACTTCACTGCCAATTGACATGAACATTTTTGTCTTTTGCATTCTTTGTTTATTACTCAGACTGACATTGCTGATAGAGTTCTTTTGAATTTTTTGAAAGGTTACAACTTTAGTAATAAACACACAGGGTTGTGCGGATTGTTGGTTTTCATCCTGTCATCCAGTCCTGGTTAGTAATAATTGTTGACAAGTCTTAGTTTATATCTGAATAATGGATTTGACTAAATTCATTTTGCCATCAGAAAATGACAGGAAGAAGCGAGAACATTATGGCTCTGCGAGTGTTTCAAGACTCCATCTGTATCTCCCTTCCTCAGTATGTGAGGGAGATGAGCAGAATGCTGAAGCAGAGGATGTGAGGTACGGGTCATGAAGTGTGTTTAAAAATGCGTAGGCGCTGCTGCAAGTCATAAAAGTGTCGCCATCTGCATCACTTTTATTAAATGTTCCTTTGACAGGTTTTCTGTGTTTCTCCCTCCTTTCCTTCCCAGACTTCGAGAAAAGCTCTGTGAATGATCTCAGTTGGAGGGTGGGGAGACAAAAGCTGTTTTCCCAAGCAATTAGAACAACTGCAGAGCATGAGAAAGCATGCCCACTGGGTCTAACAGGGATGTGTTATTGTATATCCATGGAATCACTCCATGTAACACAAAGGTCCAGCAGGATGAAGTTACATGGTGTTCTGTACAAAAGAATTCTGTCAAAGATCCATGCAGAAACAGCTTTACATGTAGACATGGGGGGTTAGGAGGTGGTTGTGGAGGTTAAAGCAATCTAGTCAATGAAATAATCCCATAAACACAAAGTCCCTGGAAAGTGAAATGGGTTGCTTAAATTAACAAAAAATATAGTTTTTTATCTAATATGATATGTTTTCATAATATCAGGTTAAGCTTGAAACAACTGAAGAGCAACTAACGCCCAAATCAACTCTTGTTTTGCTCATAAACTGTATAAATGAGTGTCTAATAGTACTGTCTACATGTGTAGTTGTGAATTTGGCATTTTTGTGCATCTTATTTAACATATACATTTTCTGCCTTAAACCTTGAATGTTGTGCCCTCTTCAGGTTAACAGTGGGCACTACTGTAATCTTTGAACTTTACAGCACAGCTGAATATAAGATACACATTACACACTACATTTTGAAAGTAATAAAGATATATATATAGCTAGCATACCAACGATTAATAACTAAACATTAGTTAAATGAAGGAGTTTTGGGGCAGATACCTTTTTAAAGGCAGCAAATCTCCTGCCTAAATGTACGGATATGTATGGATATACGCTGATTGCGACTGGATATAAACTTCTCCCAAATGACTCCAAGTGGCTCTAAACTTGTCTGGGTTAGTAAATAAATGTAATAAATATTAAAAATAAGGTTCAGGTTGAAAAAAGTGAACTTTCCTTTAAGTTCAGAATAGAATCATCTGAAATTTGATTTTTGTCAAAGACACAATAAACGTAATTTCTGTATAGTCCTGTTTTTTATTAAAGTAATGTTATCTTTCTCTTGTTTTTTGACATTTCAAAAATATAAAACAAATGTCAATATTTGTTGATCTAAAAGTCATTTTTTCAACTGTTAGACTTCATACACTGTTATGTGAAGAGTAAGATTACTAAACCAAAAAAGATTTTTCCATGGATTATTGGGAAGGATTGAAGGAATTTTTAACATTTAAAATATGCATAAATGAGCTGAATTGAAAAAAATTATAAAAATTCATTTGTTTTATGAATCTCGAGAGATATCAGTTTCTTTTCCCATCAGAAATAAACTTCTGGGTTGAATGATGATAAACTTGAATCTAAATGTCAGGGGTATGAATAATTTTGGATTCAATTTCTCATTTTTCTATTGTAATAAAATCAGAAATGTGATGAAATTGGTTTATTCATTTTTGTTTTGTTTTTATTTTCCATCCATCCATCCATTGTCAAGGCAAGGCATGGCAATTTTATTTGTATAGCACACTTTCAACACAAGGCACTTCAAGGTGCTTTACATGATTCAAATAGGAACACAGCATAAATCAATTTGATGATCAAACTACAAGAAAGCAATTACAATAAGACAATAGTCAAGACAATACAACAATGTAAGGACAAGCAGGTAAAAACTGATCTTGCTGAAAAAGCTCACACTTATTAATTTAAAATAATATATATATATATATATATATATATATATATATATATATATATATATATACCTGCTTATCCTCACAGGGCCATGGGTTGTTCCTATTTTATTGTAAATCAGTTTGCTCACTATGTTGTAAATCTACAGCTTTAGGTGTGGGTGTCCTGGGAAAAGATTCTCTCAGCTGAGTTATTGATCTCTGCAGCTCCTCCAGAATTACAATGGGCTTTTTGGCTATTTTTTTATTAAAGCACTACTTTTCTTTCTATATTATCATTATTCTGCATCTCAGTAATGCACTTCTATGTGTTGTCCTGCACCATAGAACGTGTAGAAAGGAGTATGGTTTATGGTTGTTAAATGGCAAAACGTGAAGAAGATGAAGACCTATAACGATTTTAAACAAGACACTGTAACTCAGCATCACTACTGGAAGGTGGAGGAAACAGCTGAGATGCGTTTAATGACTTGACCCCTTAATAGCTGGATGATACTCTGCTAGAGTGTACTGCTCTGTTCTCCGCACGATTTCAGCAGAATGAAGAAGACCTCAAGAATGTGAAGTCAAACTAAACCATATTCAACCTACACATACCAGCAGAGACCAAGCGTGGGCCTCTCGGCTCCCATGACATCACAACAGAAACAACAAGGCACAGGGCAGATAACAGATAGAGCCAGTCCACCTCTAAAATACCTCCACATGCCTTCAACTGCTTAAAAATACGGCCTCCACAACGATAAGCTGCTGTCTAACTCCAACCAGTGAGGCTCTGATGAGAAAGGCCAACAGTCTCAGCAGAAGAAGTGTGTAGAGGAATGAGCCAGCATGATCAGAAACTTTGGGACAAGCCTTCTACTAATGCCACACATGGGACTTCTCTGGTGAAAACAGGTGTAATGTATTTGTTTTGAAATAAAAGTGGACAGCTGCAAAGACAAGATGGGACCACACAGTGAGAGGAGACAGGTGTGATTCTAACTAATAGGTAGTCAGAAAGAATGTGACATCAAGAGAGCAGAAGGCTTGCCCAAAGCTATCTGATAATGAAAGAAATCAGTCATTTGTTATCTAGCATTATCATTTGAGGTCAAATTAAAACAAGTATAGGAAATAATATCTCTTTTCTGATGAATACAGATTTGACGGCTTTTAAAAGTCTGCTCCACTCTGTCAGGATTTAATGTCAGGTTTTGTGATGCAGTAGTGGAACTAATCCTGCACAATTCATCTGAAAAACAAATCTGTTGGGAGGAGGAAAAGAAAGGCTCAGTAATACAGGCAAGGCAATTTTATTTGTATAGCACACTTTCAGCACAAGACAATTCACTGTGCTTTACATGATTAAAAGTGGAACAGATCGTAAATCCATTTGATGATTAAAATAGAAGAAAGCAATTACAATAAGACAATACAACAATGTAAGGACAAGCAGGAAAAAACAGCTTTTATTCACTAACTGATCTCGCAAAAAAGATCACAATTCTTAATTTAAAAAAACAAAACAAGAAAGCATTTACAGTTATTCATGTGAAAATTAAAAACAAGCAAGTAAAAACAGTTACTCATAGGAGAGTTTTATTTTGGATTAAAAAGAGTTCAGTGTCTCTGCAGCTTTGCATTCTCCTCGTAGTTTGTTCCAGATATGAGGAGCATAGAAACTAAAAGCTGCTTCTCCATGTTTGGTTCTGGTTGTAGGGACGATCAGTAAACTAGAGCTGGAGGACCTGAGTGGTCTGGGGCAGGCCTGCCCAATCCTGGTCCTGGAGATCTACTATCCAGCAACTTTTAGGTTCACCTCTTCTCATCACAGCTGAATCAAATAAAGTTCTCATTACCAGGCCTCTGCAGAGCTGACAGACTGCGGATGAGGGAATTGAACAATTTGATTAAGGTGTGTTGGAGCTGGGATACATCTAAAATTTGTAGGATAGTAGATCTCCAGGACCAGGATTGGGCAGGCCTGGTCTGGATGGTTTGTACCATGATAGCAGATCTCTAATGTACTCTGGTGCTAAACCATTCAATGATTTATAAACTAGTAGGAGTATTTAAAAGTCTATTCTCTGAGCTACAGGGAGCCAGTGGAAGGACTTTAGAACTGGGCTGATGTGTTCTACTTTCCTGGTTCTAGAGTAGCAGCGTTCTGGATCAGCTATAGCTGTCTGAGTGATTTTATAGGTAGACCTGTGAAGATACTGTTGCAGTAATAAGGTGGCTAGAGATAATACTGATATGTAGTTGATCTTTTTTGGTTCTGCTTATTTTCTTAACACATTTCTCCTGCAGGATGTACATTAAATATAAGGACATGTGACTTGGATGCCTTTTACAAAACAACCTAAATGCTGTTGTCTCTTCTGATCCAGTTCAGTGCAGACTGCAGATACACTGGAACTGTACTCTAACAGTCTGCGTGTGACAGCTCATCGGTCACTGTGGGTCAGGTCTGCTTGGCGTTGTCTTCGTTGTGGCTGTCGCTCGCTGCAGAGGTAGCAGATCATGCACCACACACTGTCCTCTGGAGATATCTGGACTCCACTGCTGCTCTGGAATGCTCTGAGCGCACAGGAGCCTGTTGGCAGAGAGGGTTCTAAATGTCATGGTGTTTTACCGAGACACTGAGTCATGTTGACTTCCCTGGAAATCTGACCATCGAAACAAGCAGATTCTGCTAGGAATGTATATATCTCCCTTTAATCGGATAACCCAAAAACTATTCCAGAGAGCTCTGTTCATCATTAGAGAAACATTAAAAGCCAACTGTATAAAAATTGTGGTCTACTGACTAGAGTTGCTGCAGTGATCCACTACTCAGGTGGAGCAAACAGTGGAAGGAAGAAGAAAGCCATGAGTAGATTTAGGGAACACAGCAAGAATGAGGAAGAAGGTGCTCTGGTTAGATAGGAGCAAATGTCAACTTTCTGACCTGCGTGCAAAACACTGTGGAGAAGGATTAACACCCTAAACTAGGGATCCAACCATACCACCTTTTTTTAAAACCGATATGATACGGATATTTGGATCTGAGTACTTACCAGTACCAAGTAAAAATTGTCCACAAAACTATAATTTCAAGTGAAAAATAACATTTTCTCTGAAATTATTGCAGTTTCCACATTTTAAGTACCGGTTCATGATATCTGTTAACTAACCGATACCAGTATAAGTACATTAGAACGGTATTGGCCTAGATGCCAGTGTCGGTATCGGTGCATCCCTACCCTATACATACCATTCATGGTGAAACATGGTAACGGCAGCAGCATGCTGTGGGGATGTTTTCTTCTGCAGGGACAGGGAAGAGGCCCTGAGTATAATGGAAGATGGATGGAGCTAAATGCAGCCTGCGAAAAAGTTAAAACTGGGGTGAAGGTTCACCTTCCTGCAGGACAAACAGCTGGAGCTGCATTGTTAACAAATACATCATAGCATCTTCATGTGTTAGAATGACCAAGGCAAGATTTAGACTACATGCAATTGGTAATCTGTTTCAAGATTACATTTTTTATAGACCAATACTGTCCAGCCGAGAACAATCAGAAACTAGATCCGTTTCTAGAGGAACAAAGATGGTAGAGCTTCCAGATTAACTTTTCAGGTTAATATTCACAATGCATGCTCTTTCCCCTACTTCATAACTTTGTTTTGTGTCTTTATTATGAATGATTTATCTTCTATCTTCCATAAGGATGAGGCTCCAGTCTGAATCTGCGTTTTAAATATTTGATCATGGCCAGACCCTAATACAGGAGCCCCTTTGGGCAGCTCAAACTCTCCCACACATCACATCACGTCTGCCCGCGCTCCACCCTGCTTCTGCCTTTCTGTCTCCATGTTATGTCTTCATTTATTACAAGGTCATCAAAACACTTCTTACTGTAGAGAAGGGAGTAGGTAAGAGGCCTCCCCACTGGCTTCTAATGAGCTCCTATTATGCTATATTCCCTAGATGTATTTACTAATAATTACTTTATCAATCAATAGAAATAACCTGGAAATATTTTTCTGTGAAATCTCTCACATATAAATCCTTACAGAATACATGGAAGGTTGAGGTCAACTCAATAAAATAGGTTAAGTTGGTAAAACAGGTTGAAATGACATATATACAAGATTCCTTCCAGGTCTTCAAAAGCATTAAAAGCGGTAAATTTATGAGTTTGGAAATAATACCTTATGAAGACGTTAAAGACGTGCTGTATTTAACTTCAAAGGTCAAAATACTCTGAACGTGACATCTTCAGTAAATGAGGATTCACGTAAAAATAAAAACCTAACAAATGGTAAAAAACAACTTTACATTATTAGGAAAATGTTCTTATGGCCTGCTGAAATGTTTTTCACACATCTTGGCTTGTTCATGTCTTTTATACATTCCACATTTCTCTGATTAATAAATGAACACAAGTTCAAGGATTTTTTTTCTTTCTAGCATTGGGGATGTTAAATAGGCATTGAAATGGGTATTCTTTTTTAATATAATTTGTCTTTAAAAAATCTTAAAAACTTTTAGTGTAAGTTAAAGAAACCTGTAGGAACCCTGTAAATACTTATGTATTATAAAATACTTTCTTTATTTTTTTATACCAAGGATGAAGTATGCAGCTGAACTGAGTGAGAGGAGGATGAGGAAGATGGTGCCCAGACCCAGATCCCCCATAGTGCAGGCGTTTGGACAGGCACAGGGGCTCTCCACCCAGATGTGAAGGGGCCCCTCTCTGCTGAGGGTCTGGACTCGGATGGTGGATGTGGACTGGTTGGGACTGCAGTAGTAATGGGCTGCTGTCATTGGCTGTTTCCTCTGAGCTGGAACGGGACATAACAACCACCATGGTGTCAAGATGAAAACAAAAAATTAGACATATGAAAATGTTTGTTTTTCAGCTCACCAAAATACAACACAGACAGCCTCTTCAACGTGTGATTATAGTGGAACTCGTTGCCTTCATGTGTCCCATAGTTAATATAGCGGCTGATGTGTCCACTGACACCCGGATACCTACCTCACAAAACAAAAAGAACATAAATGAAACAGATGTTTGATTTCATCCTATTTATAAGAACGAATCTTAAAAGTTAGATGATATATTTAACAGGTAAAACCGAACAACCATAGTTGAACAAACAGAACCTTCCAATGATGCAGTTCTGGAAAGATCTGATGAGCCACATATAGTTTAACATGTAACTGAACAAAATATGCATCTTAATAAGCTGCAGGCATTTCAGCAACTAGACAGCATGGTTTGAATGATGGCAGTTTATCTTTCCTTTGTGTGTAAGGGCTCCCCCTAGTGGTCAACATCTCAACAGTTGGAACAATCAAATATAGGTGAAACTCGAAAAATTAGAATATCATGCAACAGGTCATTTATTTCAGTAATTCAACCAAAAAGATGGAAATAATGTAATATATGGACTCATTACGTGCAAAGCAAGATACTTCAAGCTTTTATTCACTATAGTTTTGATGATTATGGCTGACAGCTTATGAAATCCCCAAATTCAGAAACTCAGACAATTGGAGAAATGTGGGACGTCTGAGAAGTCTAATCCTCCACGTGTCCTCAGTAGTTGGTCTGGGTTCCTATTGCATCACTTCCTTCCTCAGTGCGGCGTAGCATGGAAGCTATCAGCCTGTAGCTCTGCTGAGGTGTTATAGAAGACCAGGATGCCATTCTGCATTGTTACGTCTCATGTTGCTCATCCTTCTCTTGGTAATGTTCCATAGATTCTCAATGAGGTCAAAGGTCAGACCAGTTTGCTGGCCACTCAGGACCAGTAATCCCATCATGGGCGTTTTGTCTTATGCCATTTCTGCTCCAACATGTTGGAGAAATAGCCACCTGATTTTTTAACTCCCTAAATGACAGTTTTAGAAATCAAACATTTCACCTTCTCCTCTTTTTAAAACAAAAACACTCAATCTAAAAGTTTCTTCCATCCTATATATACAAATTGGAATCTTTAGGAATCTGTTGAGCGGAGTTATACATTTTATCTTCCTAAGTGGAAATTTGTCAAATAAACAATATGTCCACCTTCTGGAAAGCAATACAACATGCTTGTTAAGGGGACATCTACACTAGAGTAAAAAAAAAGAAAAATCTAAAGTTGTCATAAAGTTACATAGTGATCAGATCCAATGGCAAAATAAAAGTCCAAAGCTAAAGGAAGGGCTTTGTTTGGTCTAAAAGCGCACATGAAAGTTTTGATATAATATAAATCACATATCCACAGACACTGGACAAATACTAATTCTATATTTCCCCTAGGACAGTCCATTTAGTCTTGTTGTTCTACCTGACGATGAGACAGGCAGCAACTGCGGTACAGGCGCCTCCTGGCAGGTCCTCTGGCTGGGAGAAGGGATGGCAGGGGCTGAAGGACAAGAGGCTCTCTGTGTCCACAGACCAGTTGTCCACTGCCACGGCCCTCAGACGCCCCAGGAAGCCTTCTGCGTCTCCCATAGCGTTCAGGTTGATCACCCCGCTGCCGTCCTTCAGGATGCATTTGCAGCTGTTGACTTTGAAGCAGCCTGGACTGTCTGCAGGGCTCAAGGGAGGCAGAGGAGAAGCAGAAAGCATGCCAAAACAGACGGACAGAGTGAAGAAGCCTGCTGGAGCTTTCATGCTGATGAAGTGGCCACAGCAAAGAACGGTGAGGACTTGTGTGCAGTAGGGGAACCAAACAGCTGTCAGCACTGTGACAGTAGAAAAGTAATTAGAGTGAAGGTGACGGGCATTCTGGGCATTGCATTTTGCTCAGCTCACCGTCTTTCCCACATCTAGAGTCCTACATCGTAGCTGGTTTTTCAAACATTGTACCAAGATGAATCTAACCCAGAAGCATTTTCGGTCTGGTTGAATTTCTTAGAGAACTTCCATTATTTGCATTTCATTTTTGGTTCCTGAGGCATTGGGACTCCAGCAGACCATAGTTAGAGCAATTATCCACAACAGGAGGAACAGTAGTGAACTTTCTCAGGAATGAAAAACATACACTACTCCTAGACTTTATGATTCATTCAGGAGATCACAAAAGAACCCAGAACATCTCAAGGCCTGCAGATTTGACTCAGTTTCTACTCAGTCTTGACAAACTGGCATCCATAGAGGAGCTAAAATGCCCAAACCCCTGCCGAACCAAAAAGAACATAAAACTGAACTTTTAGAAAAAGGTTCTGTGGACTCAAAAAAAAAATGGAAGCTTGTGGAAGGTGTGGGATAAGACAAAATAAATAGCATTTCAGAAAAGGATCATCATATGGACAATAGAACTTGGTGGTGGTATGGTGCTCTGTGGAACTGCTTTGCTGCTTCAGGATCTGGATTAATTGATGGATCCATGGAGTCTGCTCTCTAGCTTGAATATTTGGGCATCATTGGTTTCAGATTCAACCTTTAATAAACCTTGGTTATCCAAAATGAAGCAGGAAGTTCACCTTTAAATGGCTTTGCAGTGACCAGGTCAAGTATGTGCCTTAATCCAGTTAAGATTCTTGGGGAACACCTTTACTATTAAAACCTTCCAAGTGGCTCAGTTCAAACAGTTCCTCCAGAGTGATGTAAAAGGGGCAAGTTACTAGTTTCTCCAAACAGTGACTGTTGCTGCCAAGGTTTTCCACAGAGGAATGAGCTGGTTTCGATCAGGTTTTCCTTTAGCATCAGTTGAAAACAGATCTGCTGCTAAATCTACTCAGGTTGTGTCTGAGATAAAACTGATCTGAAACGCGTGGGAGAAAGAAAAAAAAATCAACAAAGGAAGAAATCTGTACCAGCAAATTTTTTTTCACAAAAATGTCAAATTAGCTCCTGGGTCGACTTACAGCAGCAGTACTCTCAGAAGGCCCCTCTGTCTGACTCTGAACAGGAACTCTGACCCACTGGGGTTCAGCTCAGGAAGTTTTGTGGACATTTGTTGGTATACAGCTTTTATAAAATCCCACCAAAACATTTCAGGAGTGGACAGCAACAGGATTACACTTACTGCTTTGATGAAATACATTTTTTCACCTATAAAACCTACCAATAGTTCCTCACAAGTCCACAACCTATAACCTATCACTGATGCAGCACCTTTGGCAGCAACAAGCGTCAGGTCTGAAGCTCAGGGCAGCTCTGACAGACAGCCATTATTCAGTCTTTCTACATATGTTCTGCTAGGGTTGAGTCCAGGCCCTGATTAGGATGTCACTCCTGTGTTCAGCAGGCGGACGGCCTGCTGCAAGTCTTTGTCCTGTTGGAAGATGAATTGTTACTCTGAAGCAGGTTTTATGAAAGATCCTCTAGAGTTGGCTATCTTCATCTTAACTTCTGTGTAGAGTAGTGACCCTGTTCCTGCCAGAGAAAACCTCTCCATAGAATCATACTGCCACCACCATGCTTCACACCAGGGCTGGTCTTAGAGGTTCCCCTAGGCTCAATGCTCCAGTAGACAGAGACACTCTATATCTAAGACCTTCAGCTCTCCGGTCTTCTGGGACTTTTAAAAGTGAATTTTATGAGCTGTTGGATATCTGAACTCTCCTTTAATGAGTACATTTAGTGAAACTGTATGTGAAAGTGAAACATCACTTCCCCTATAGGTCTATTATGTCATTTTTTCAATGAACCACTACAAGTGATTTTTAACAAATATGGTCAACAGGTTCCACAAAAGAATCAGACTTCAAAATTTTCACTTTCAGTTCGCCCTCCTAGTTGTAAACAATCCACACGTTCATGTTGTCCAGTAGGGTTCCTCTGGTTGTTTCTAGTGTCTCTATATAGAGTGTCAACAACTCTGTTTAAAAGATTTAAGACAATTCGGCGATCTAATTGGCTCAGAGGCGGTCACCTGCTTAATGGAGACCATATTCTATACAAACTTGGTCAGTATCACACAGAAACAAATACAGAAACATATGAGTAGTGCATCTTTAGATTGATCTATGATTATCTAAAAATAACATGCTGTGGAGCGTTCAGGTGCAGTACGAGACCTGGAGGTGTCAAACGGTTACATTTATTTTCTCGGGATGCAGAAAGGAGGAAATTGTGAGAGCACAAAGTCCGGAGAGAGAAGTGGAAGACCAGTAATTATTTGTGTGAGGTAAGATCTGTTTGCGTTTTGGTTGTAAAAAGCCCACTGAAGAGAAATATATCACTTTCGATGTATAAATCATTTCAACTTTGAGATTGAAGTCTATAGATTTTGAACAGATTTCACCTATTTGAATGTAATGACCCTATTGCTTGCCTTGAATACTCGATCAAAGTTGATTTAAATACCTTATAGAAATAGTTAAGTGATGTATGATGTATATACATCCAAAAAAAGAACATTTCCGGGCAAAAGAGGACGTTTGTCACTTTTAGCAGCCTTTTTCTGAATATTTAGTTCTTGGTCATACATTGTTGATACCTTTTAAATATATTGTTGATACCTTTTAAATATTGACAAACGATAATTTCGGCAGTTATAAGAACGTTGAAGGTAAGATCTGTGATTCATTTCAGTCTGATACATAATCCCCATAGTAACACTTTGAAAGATTGCAGCGAATATGGCGTCCTTGTTTCAAGTTGTCGCCACTCTCTATATAGACACTAGTGTACGTGTACAGCGCCCCCTGCTGGCCACACTGATTTTTGCACCCAATTTCCAATAGATTTCCAATAAAAGTCCTTCATTAGCATTTGCAGCTTTAATTTTAACTTGTTTTGCACTGCTCAATGTTTTGGCCATTTAACATTCTTATAAACAGCAGTCGTGCCAATCTGACATGACCAGTGGACAAACATTTGGTTTTAGAAAGTTTAGTGGGGTTTAGGTTGTAGGGTTTGATCCACTGAAGGTTGAAATCGTCTCCAAATTGACGCTTGTTAAGAAGAAAAAAAAGTCTTTGAAACAGATTTTTATTTTGTTAAACAGATTTTAAGCTTTGACAGCAAATTTGCGCATAGAATAGAGGAGGTCTTTCCTCTGCTGTTTCTTTGTGCGCAGACTCTCCTCGTGCTTGTTGAGCCGGCGGCGCATTGCCCTGGTCTTCTTGGGTCTCAGATCCAGGGGCTTGTACTTCTTGCCCTGAAAAAACAAGGTCAGGCTTAAGTAGTGATGATGATGATGATGCAGGCATATGAACCTGCAGCTGCTTAGAAGTACTTGGAGCAAGTGTGCAAACGTTTCGTCCCACATTAAGCACAAACAAACCCCCACCCCTCATGCCAATAAGAATATCTGTAGTTCCATTAGTAAGTTAAACTGTAAAATCTCTAAAATGATGCATGCGGTGAGATAATATGGCCAAATGGGTCAGAATCAGTGCAGCCATTAGCAGCAGTCATCTCAGGTCTCAGTCTTTTGGTAAGCAATTGTTGACAATCAGTGAAACATCAGCTCAACAAGTATCATCCCAGACCAGAGAGACCGACTACCCCAAGCAGGCAGCTCTGTGTGTGTGTGTGTGTGTGTAGGCAGCTCTCACCTTGTAGAACTTCCTCAGGTTCTCCTTCTGTGTCTGGTTGATGACGGTCAGGACTCGGGCGATGGATTTACGAACGACCCGGCTGTGGAACAACAGAGAGGGTCAAACAGCTGCTGATCCAAACATGAGATGCTCTTCTGCTCATGCTGTTATATGCTAAAGTTGGAAAAGCTGTTTGATGATCTTCATCAGAAACCATCTTGTTGCCGTGTGTCCCCCTAAAGATGACCCGTCACAACATGAACACTCAGAATAACCTTTAACGCCACACTAAAGTGAGGACCCAGCAGCTGAGGATGCTTATGGTGAGTAACCATGGTTTCTGTTTCCATGAACAACCAGAGCTGTAAAAAGTTGGAGTTTTGTTTTCATCCAGGGACAATTTCTAGTCCGCTCTGCTGCTTAGCAGCTCAGCTAAAAGCTACACCTGAAAGTTAAAGGTAGGGATGCACCGATCCAACTTTTTCAGTCCCAATACTGATGGCAGGATGTTGTGTATCTGTCGATACCCGATACCGATCCGATACTATTTGTGACGGTGTGGAGGTCCTGTCAATATGGCTCCAATAGATTATGTGCCCTGGCTGCTTGGTCACAGGGATATCCCTTTGTCTGACTGGTTAGTGTACATGACCTTCAACTGGGAGTTGTGGGATTGAATCCCGCCTGGGCCCTCGTGTACCTTTCCACATATTGTTGAATTAATAAACTGTATAACTTCTGGTGCCTTTCTTGAAGAGACTAAAGGCACCAGACTTTACAAACTAAACATAACTGAGCCAAAATAACATAAAATTACCACAAAAATAAAATTTCAAGTGAAAAAAATAGTTTTTGGTTAATTTGATTTTCCCCATTTTGAGTATGGGTTCATGGTATCGGTTAAGTTTAAACGATACAGATACCAGTACATTAGGCAGTATCGGTACATCCCCAATTAAAGGTTTCCATCTTTTACCTCATTTCAGCCCCAAGACGCAGGAAAAGTAGAAGATTCACACTTAGGGTTTAGAGAGCATAACAGGAAGCTGGGAATAAGCAGGGCTGATTTTGGCAGTACGAAATATTGCTAATTAATTGTGAAGAATGTTATTTCAAATGACTGGTTGCTGCTGGTTCTAGTCCAGTTCACATTTAGTTTGTTTCTAAGCCAGTAATTTATTCAGCCTGTTTTAGCAGATCCCACATCTGTCCGACCAAAGATAAACAGTAGGAGGCGCTGCAATGACTGAAGAGTCTGTTTAGGCAAACATGGTGTCTGAGGTTACTCCACCATTAGGTCCATAGCTCTAGGCCCTCACTGTGCTGCTCATGGGAACAAATTCAGCTCTGACCCAGGGAGCTTCAGATCACATGTTAAAGCTACAGCTTAGCAGTTCTCTAAAGTCCTGATTCCCCTGGCAGATTTAGATCCAGTAAATTTCATTCAAAACTATTTTCTCAGACAGGAAATAGAAGGCATGTCCCAAAAGACAAGGTACAGGATGCCTTATAGTGGATATCCATCTTATTTACATTTTCACTAAATCTGTCATGTCCCACATGAAGTAAGAATTATGATTTCGGGTCATTTTGGCTAAATCACATGTAATTTGACATATCGAAATTAGAATTATTGCTGTTTTTGAACCATCTGCACTATAAATAAATGTTTGGGCTCTTTGTAAAGGTAACGCCCACTAGTTTTACCCAGAGCAGTCAGAACCACTGTAAGTATGACTGGTAAAACGTTATGCACTGTATAATTGACAGAATAAATTAAGATATGATCCTCGCCTCAATTGTTTGTGAAAATATTAGTGCAGAAAGCTATAATGGGTAGTTGGGAACTGAAACACTATGTGGCAACAGATTAACTTGTTGACTACTGAAATTTCAAAAGTATGTCTGTAAAAATAATTTCTTTACATTTTTTCTTTGGGTATGTCCAGGAGCTTTAGAGGGTCCAACGTTTTATCCAAACCTATCCAAATTGGAAACATTTGGGAACTTATTAGAAAAGCGCAATGACTATTGAATGTTTCAACCCATATGCTGTAGTGTTTACCAGTCTAACTCTTATCTACTTTAGTTTTTAATATTTTATATGTACATTAATTTTATATTCATAGCCTAATTATATATTTTTATCTAAATTATCAGAATATCTAAAATTTGTTATCTAATTTTTGTCTATTTTCCATCTAAATTTTATCTAGAATTACTATGTGGGACCAAACTTTCTAGGAATTATAGATATTAATGTGCAGGAGCCAGTCACAGGTAGGAAAAATAAATTATTGCCGCTTTTGCTTTTCTGTAAAAAAAGAAAATGTTTTAGAGTCAGTGTTGTGGTTGTTATGTGACAAAATACTTCATATCATCGGAACAAGGCTCTGAGCTTTGGTATGATTAATAGTTTGTTGGGGTGCATGAGTAGGGAAATGCATGCATGGCTGTGTTGCTGTGGAAACGTACTTATGTTCCAGGACCGGCACCTAGGAGTCATAAGTGGTTAAACAATGGTAAAGTTTTAATAGCCTTTGCAAGCAGAAACCAAATGCTTCTTATAAACTTCTTGCCTGTCTCCACTGATGGGGTCTGGTTGGAAGCTCCCAGATTTTGTTGTCCAACTATTTCTTCCTCTAATGGCGTCCGTAATAATGGTTACTAAGCAGAACCTGGATGAACCGGCCCAAAGAATCATGGTCCCAGAATGAGCTAAAGCAGTAATTGTGTCCTTTTTTTACTTGTTGTGGAACCTAAACAGGCCTATACTTTACTACACTGTGTCAAAAATAATTAAAGAAATTCTGAACAAACATCACATTTACAGATGATAAGACTGCATCCATATGATTAATTTGCTTTTAAACAATGGATCTCTGTAACTCTATGTGGGAGCATTTCAATAGAAGGTTTCATCCACGGGTCTAGCCCGAGCCCACTAGTTTTATACCGACACGTTTTATTAGCTACAGTGCGTTTAGCAGTGGACCCAATCATTGCTGGTGGACATCTGACCAACATCGTGGCTGTTTCGGCCCTAGATGCCTAACTGTGTGTTCACTCACATCTTGGAGAGCTTGGAAGCGGCCCCGCCGGTCACTTTGGCCACGCGGAGCTGGGACAGCTCGTTTTTCAGGTCATCCAGCTGTTTCAGCAGCTCTTCCTTCTTCTTGCCCCGCAAATCTCTTGCCTTGATCTTGGCCTGAAACCCGAATGGAGAAAGATGCGTTAGAGACCGCTGCTTACGACCTAACAAAGGCCAACCCCAGCCCCGCTCCCCTCCTCCAGTCTGCGCTTCCAGCATTACAGAAACCATTTAATAACGCACACATTCCTATTAACCCAGCAGCTGCCTTTATCTTACAGGAAAAGTTCATAAATATGACCTATAAGCGCGACATTAGACGTCTCCTTGCTAGCCCCACCATGTTTGTCGAGCTAGCTGTTAGCTTCTGAGCCTGGCAGCATCGCTCGGTGGGAGCGCTTCATAATCTAACTATTTCCCCCCAAACGGAAATAACCGAACCGTCATTAAGGCACCGAGAGCTCCAGGAGAAGGTTCTGGAGCCCTAGAGACGCAGCAAGCCGGCTTTAACCGAGCACTACAGGGGAAATATGCCGCTTTTATCCGGGAGAGTCAGCTCCTCACCATGTTCGTCGTCGCTGCCCTGTCGGAAAGGCCGGACACGCCGCGTGCTCAGAAAAAAGTAGCTTCCGGAAAAAAACAAGTCAGACTCTGTTCCTAAATGTCCAAACAGCGGCCCCTGGTGGTAGGAGGGGTTACAGTCCAGCCTCAACCACCACGACGCCAGTATGGATAAAAACAGGAACATTTTAGGGTCGTTCAAGGAGAAATAAAATAAACTAAAATATATGTTCAGAAATCTGGCTTCATGGACCATCTGCTACCTCACCAACAGGCCTCAGAACGTCAGGCTGCGTTTCTCAGGAGCTCAACAGGGTCCTCACCTTTTTTCTCTCTACCTGACTTTATTTAAAACACCAGGAGCTGCGACCTCCACTAGTTCTCCATTGAATCAGCTATTGTTGACTGTGTGACTGAGGGAAGCAATCTGGAACACAGGTTGCTCATTAGACTTTGCAGACTGATGTGAAGGAAACCACCTGCGTACAAAGGACACAGTGCTGACAGTGAAGAAACACAACTTCAGACATTGAGCTTGTAGTAGGCCTACTTGGCTGTTCACTTTAGCAACAAACTGAACTGGTCCCACAACACAGATGTTCTGTTTCTAAGAAGGGCCAAGCCACCTCCAAAGAAGGCTGGGTTCCTTCAGAGAGAGCACACATCAGCTAAAGACTTTCTATTACTCCGTTTTTGGGACCATAATACAGGAAGAGACTGAACCAGCTGGTGAAGAGAGCCGGCTTGGTTCTGCATTGCCTGCTGGACTTGGCAGCGGAGGTGGGTGCGGGGAGGATGTTGGTGAGCTGACTTCCATCTTGGACAACTCCTCTAACCTGCTGCACTTGACTGTGGAGGTTCTTAGACGCTTCTTCAGTTAAACCACCCAAACCACCAAAGACCTCAGCATGTGAGATATTTAAGCTCATGACTGGGGCTCACTTACTGGACAAGTATGGCTAGTTTGGTAGAGATGGCAGGAGAAAGCCTATTTGTCTGAACAGAACATATTGACACAACATTTAGGTTTCCAATTAAACCACGAAATTTCAGGAACTTTTCTTTAGACAGATCTGATGAGAACACAGCAAAGCTAATTGGCACAAACATTTTACACTGGCAGACATGGTGGAGAAGGGGTCTTCATTTGGGATCATATGGCAACCATACAACCTGGGAACCTAACTGACAAGTGGGCCACACAATCTATGAAACAATACAGTGGCTTGCAAAAGTATTGGGCCCCCTTGAACTTTTCCACATTTTGTCACAGTACAGCCACAAACATGAATTAATTTTATTAGAATTCCACATGAAAGACCAATACAAAGAGGTGTACACGTGAGAAGTGGAACAAAATTCATATATGATTTCAAAGATTTTTTACAAAAAATAACTGAAAAGTGGTGTGTGCGTAATTATTCAGCCCCCTGAGTCAATACTTTGTAGAACCACCTTCAGCTGACAGTCTTTTAGAGTCTGTCTCTACTAGCTTTGCATATCTACAGACTGAAATTCTTACCCATCTTCTTTGCCGAACAGCTCCAGCTCAGTCACATTAGATGGACAGCGTTTGTGAACAGCAGTTTTCAGATCTTGCCACTGATTCTCGATTGGATTTAGATCTGGACTTTGACTGGGCCATTCTAACACATGGATATATTTTGTTTTAAACCATTCCATTGTTGCCTTGGCTTTATGTTTAGGGTCGTTGTCCTGCTGGAAGGTGAACCTCCGCCTCAGTCACAAGTCTTTTGCAGACCAAGAGGTTTTCTTCCAACATTGCTGTATTTGGCTCCATCCATCTTCCCATCAACTCTGACCAGCTTCCCTGTCCCTGCTTAAGAGAAGCACCCCCAGAGCATGATGCTGCCACCACCATATTTGACGGTGGGGATGGTGTGTTCAGAGTGATGTGCAGTGTTAGTTTTCAGCCACACATATCGTTTTTGTATTTTGGCCAAAAAGTTACGTTTTGGTCTCATCTGACCAGAGTACCTTCTTCCACATGTTTGCTCTGTCCCCGACATGGCTTTTGGCAAACTGCAAACAGGACTTCTTATGGTTTTCTTTTAACAATGGCTTTCTTCTTGCCACTCTTCCATAAAGGCCAACTTTGTGCAGTGCACGACTAATAGTTGTCCTATGGACAGATTCTCCCACCTGAGCTGTAGATCTCTGCAGCTCGTCCAGAGTCACTATGGACCTCTTGGCTGCATTTCTGATCAGCGCTCTCCTTATTCGGCCTGTGAGTTTATGTGGACGGCCTTGTCTTGGTAGGTTTCCTTCCATTTCTGAATGATCGCTTGAACAGTGCTCTGTGGGATGTTCAAGGCTTGGGAAATCTTTTTGTAGCCTAAGCCTGCTTTAAATGTCTCAATAACTTTATCCCTGACCTGTCTGGTGGGTTCTTTGGACTTCATGGTGTTGTTGCTCCCAGCATTCCCTTAGACAACCTCTGAGGCCGTCACAGCGCAGCTGTATTTGTACTGACATTAGATTACACACAGGTGCACTCATCAGGCAATGTCTATGGGCAACTGACTGCTCTCAGACCACAGGGGGCTGAATAATTACGCACACCCCACTTTTCAGTTATTTGTAACAAAATTTTTGGAATCATGTATGATTTACGTTCCACTTCTTACGTGTACACCACTTTGTATTGGTCTTTCACGAGGAATTCCAATAAAATTGATTCATGTTTGTGGCTATGATGTGACAAAATGTGGAAAAGTTCAAGGGGGCCGAATACTTTTGCAAGCCACTGTATTTTATCACGAACAGTGGAGGAGTTTCTCTAAAACAGTTTTAAAGACTAGAAAACTAAATTGGGATTAAACCCCCACCACATTTCAGCTTCGTCTTTAATCAATAAGAGGGGAACCTGATGTGTTTAGGTCGACATATTAGACTGTGGTATCCTTTCTTTCTACTAGTACTGTATAATTAGGTAAAGTCTGGAAATTAAGTTAAAACATTATTCTACTTTCAGGCAGTGAGTGCACAATGTTAAAAAGACAGAAAAAACGTTAAATGACATGAATAAATCAGTAGAGGTTGGATTCAGAGAGTAGGTTTTAAGACCTTTATAGGTTTATTTTTTGATCACCATTAGAAAGTAATCAACTGTACTTGCATTAATCATTAAATCATAGAAAAGCTGGACACAAAGTTGTAGCAATGGGAAAATACTGTCAAAAGACTTAAAAGAGCTTAACTGACAGGGTTACAAAGTGTTCTCACAGTTTATAATTTCCCTGGAGACGCTTCATCATCACCCAAATAAATCGTCAGCATGACTACAGTCTGCTACCAGTCGTTAGTAAAACAGAACAAAGCCACATTCACTGCATCCCAGAATAGAAAAGAAGAAACATACAGTTAACTTAAGATAACGTAAGAAGTTGTGAAACTGGCTACATTTAAGTCAAGAAACACGAGGCAGGAGGACTGATTGACAGGTGGAAGCAGAGACACATTCCTGTTCTGGACAATGTAAATGATAAATACAGTAAACCCATCAGATTCAACTATTTACACCCACAGATTAGAAAGATCTCAATGCATACAGTATGTACATATTTCTATATATAAATAGACATGTTGGAATGTAAACTCATTTACATTAGGAAAGGCCGGTACAGGTCACATATACAGCATCTCCCTCTTTATTCTACATCCAGCCGTTCCTGTAGAGTAGATCCAGGTTCTATTGCTAGCACAGGAGCTAAAACAGTAACACAGTATTAGGCATCTGATTGGCCCCCAGGCTGGGGCCACTTACACTGCATATGATGGAGGAACAAACAGCATTAGAAGAAAGTTTTTCTATGACATTAGACAGACCATGACTAAAACAGGTTGGATTAAGGCCGTTCTGCTTTCAGATCACCACACAGTGGCCGGTAAAATGTTGCTATTAAATACCCAAAAACTAATACAATTAGTTTTCATCCCAACAGTAAAATTATTTGCTTAAAACTGATTTTAGAATAATAAAATTCAGGACCATTCACATAACTATGAAATCAAAGCGACCCAGTCTGAGGGTAAAGACTATGTGGGACCAGTGACACCAGCAGTGGTTCCTTATGACCAATCAACTCATCTTCTGAGCAGATTAACGCAATAAGATGTATAAACCAAAGAAGGATTCTGGATTTAAAAGATGAGAACCACTGAATAACCCTGTCCAGTGAGGACAGTGTCGTCATGGTGATGCTGTCCCAACAGGACAGACATAGATGTGAGTCTGTCTGTCTCCTACAACACAGAGGGGAAAACATTCAATTTGTGTCAGCTATCAGAGGTAAAATCAGACTTCTGCTCCAGAGACCAACAAGATGTTAGCATATGCTAGGTGCTTTTCTGGTTCTGATACTGTGGAGGTCCTTTTCTGTTGCCAACAAAGGCCAGAGCCAGCTGCTGAAGGAACAGGGAGCAGAGTGAAAGCTGACTGTCCCAAATCAAACAGGTCCTCCTCATCCTGGCTAATCGGCTCCTTTATTTCCTTCCTCTTCATCACCACAGGTCACTTTGCCGCTCATCAGCTCCAGTGTGTGGAAGAGCCCGAGATGGATGGCCGAATGATTCCCTTTGGAGAAGGCTTGGATCCAAACCAGGACATCTAGAAGACATGGATCAAAGACAGCCAGTGTTACTGTAAACCTGCTGAAGGAAAACACCATGAATCAGCCTGATCACTGCGTGTAACATGTTTACTGCTCCAACCTAAAGTCTCATTATTACATGTTACAGACTGAAGTCTCTGTAGTGAGACTGTCTGTTTAGAATGGAAATAGGACACAAAGGGCATCAATTATTATTTATAATGTTGTGTTAATCCTACATAATCCATCTATCTGCATCCTATAGTCCCCCTCATGTTGCAACAAATGTTCTTAACGCTAAGACATTTCCATTAAGAACTGTAGCTGAATCAGTGGTCGTGCCACAATCTTTGCTTGGTGGTCATTTCCAGAATTAAAATCCAGCCATAAACACATTTTTCAATACATTTTTTAATTGATTTAAATTATTATATTAATTTTTCATTTTATTTTATAATAAATCCCAAAAAACTAAAGAGAGGATCTAAATCGTGCCTTCACACATTGTGCAGATGAATAAGCTGGATGTATGAACATATTACCGGCCTGAATATGCTGCAAGGAGCTAAACTGCTCCGCCTTTGTGTAACAGAGGATGACGCGCCAATTCAGCCATAGTTTTGTAATCAGGCAACATTTATCCAATGAAATTGATCACAACATGAGAAATCTGAATGAGGGACGTTTTGCATCAGTAAACTGCAGCGATCTGTCACACAGTGTGTTGTATCACCTATGCAGTCACAGATACGCTCAAGTCTCAGTGACCCTTCAACGCAAGGGCGTAGGAAACAACTTCTCAAATAAGAGGAGCAGACATCACAGCCTACAAGCAGCTTTAAGTTTCATCTAAAGACGCTGCAGCCGCGATCGACTTAAAACCTTCCTCAGATCATCTGGATGGGCACACCCGACCTAAAAATCAGCTTCCCCAGTTTCTAGCTGAACTTTATCTGATATCTGTTATGATAACAGTGGACATGATATAAGGTCCTATAGAAAATACTGATGGGTGAAAAAAACACCCAGGCAGGCAGACGAGCTCTTTTATATATGGAAGATCTGTAACGCAACTCATTTTCAAGTCACTTAGGTGTGTCAATAGTAAAATTATGTTATTTAACATCTATATAAATATAGATATTATAATATATTAACATGTGTATTATGTGTTCACTACCTATGAGAAATAACTCATCTAAACTGAGCAGCAGCAATCTTGTCATCCTAAACTGACTTTTGCTGCAGCCTCAGCAGGCATTGTTGAGGGGCGGGGCTGGGTCTATGAGAGACCACCGTTTTTCAAAATAAAAGCATGCAGTGAACTATTTTTAAATCAAATTCACCTTCACAGTTCTCCTGTATTTGCCCTAGCTTCAATGTGCCATTAACTTCAGATTTCATCGTTTTAAAACTGGTCAAATACGGAAAATATGCAGATGGCTTCCTGGTTTTACCCTGCTTACACACTTAACTGTCCAATGGCTGAAAGACCCTAGAACACGTGTGTTTTTGTTAAGAAACTCTGGTCCTGCTGCATTTAACTCGCAGTGTGAACAGAAACCGAAGCACAATAAATAAAAACTAAACAAATCAAAAAGGGGAAACAAATGTTTCCTGGACCAAAGTAAGCGAACTAAAGGACGTTCCTGGTGTGAATACACGCTAGCTAAACCTCAGCACGTCCTTTCATACAGAGGACTTTTCTGTGTTCATGTGTGATTACCAACTATACTGTGCCCTGCTACAGTTCTTATATTCCTTAACCATATTTCACATTTTGTCACGTTCCACAAAAAAAAACATATTTCATATTTCTGTAATAAACCAACGCATAAAAGTGCAGGCTTTGAAAGTAAAAGGAAAATGATATCAGAGCCTAGAAGAGTCGTACATTTCCATTGGGTTCAGGTCCGGTGACTTTGGAGGTCAGGTTATTTCATACGTTTTTGGAAAAGTACTACATAATTCCATATGTGTTCATTCATAGTTTTGACGCCTTCAGTGAGAATCTACAATGTATATAGTCATCAAAAGAAGAAAACGCTCTGAATGAGAAGGTGGGTCCAAACGTTTGGCCTGTAGTCACTGTAAAGGCTCTGCGTTGTTCAGTATGAGCTTCATTTGGTAAAAGTAAAATATAAGAGCAAATATAGATTCTGCCATGGACCTGTTAAACCAGCACCAACCTTATATTCCAGAGTTTGCTTCAGCATGTCCTCTTCCTCCCGAGTGAAGTTGAGCAGCACAGACACGGCTCGGATCAGCTGATATGCCTAACAGAGGAGTCAGGACCGGGTCAGACTGGTTCAGCGTCTGTCACGGGCTGGAAGCAGCAGAGTGCTGAAGACTCACCTCAGCCTCCCTGGAGGACATGAACTTGAGGACGACATGTTTGAGATACTCAAAGTTGATTTCCCGTGAATCGTTGAGGTCTGAGGTGTTGGTCACTGTGGTGTTGGAGGTGGGTGGTGTTGGCGCGGCTGCTGGCGGTGGCTCTGGATTTACCCGCTCCTGTTTCTCTGCTCGGCTTTCCAAACACTTCTCCTTCCCTTCAGCTTCTGGCTCAGGCTTTATTTTCTGGAACACAGCAAACCCAACATCAGGGATTTGTACCAATTAAGAACAAAACCATGTCCAGAACTGGTGATGCACTGATACCATACTAATGTACGAGTACTTGTTAAAGTTAACCGACGCAATGAACAGATACCAATGTTTGATTAAAATGTGGAAATTCAGAACAAATTTCACAGATTTTTTTTTTTCCCACTTGAAATTTTTGCGTTATGGTCTTTGTTATTTATATTATATTTATATTTTTCACAATCATCTGTTGTGACGAGAAGAAAATAAAATAAATCCTGTCTTACATGTTATTACATTTTTGTGTGGTAAAAGTAAAAGCATTAGTACTTGGTATCGCTAAGTATTCCGGTCCAAGTATCGGTATCGTATCGGCTTGGAAAAAAGTGGTATCGTTGCGCCCCTGTTTATAACCTATTGGTTTCGTTGGGACACATGTTGTCAGATGAATGCTGCAGGTATTACCAGCTCTTTCTGTAGAGTCCTCTTTAACTCGGCCAGCCTTTGCTGCAGCTGCTTGATAGTCTGAAAACAACACATGGATGTCATATAACAGGAGACAGCAGTGGATGCATGTTGAAAGGTGGAGCAGCCAGCAGGTGTCTGACCCGGTTCTTATCGCTGAGCTGCTGTTCCAGCTCTCTGTTGACCCTGTGGATGTGATCCAGGTCGTCCACAGTGACACAGCCGTTCTGGTCCTCCTCACACACCTCTGGACTCTGAAGCTGCTCTGTTAGCGTTTCCACCTCCACCTCCAGATATGAAATCTGATCCATATACGACAAAGAAGCAGTTAAGTGGTGAGAAATATTACGGTCTGACGATGATGGTGTCCTGTTTTATATGTTGGAGGTGTGAGGGTGAGCTGACCCGTGCCTGGCAGCTGTCCAGCTGCTGTGTCTGGCTCAGCAGCTCCTCCTTCAGGTTCGTCAGCTGGGACTCTTTGTCCAGCTCCGTCTGCTGCAGCCGGCTGTGCAGTCGCTCAGTCTCCTCCTGCAGCTGGACCAGAGAGTCCTGCCGACTCTGCAGCTCTGCAACGCCGCCAACACACACAGAGAAACAGAGAGAAAACCACAGATCTAAGTTACACTTTTCTACAGTCGTCTTAGTTTTTGGATTCTAGAACAACAGAATCCTGTAGAGCACAGACGATCCATCAAAACAATAGATATCAGTGTAAAAACTAGTAACGCTCTTGAAGGACTAATTGTTTGTGTGTGTGTGTGTGTATACCATTCTGAAGTGTCTGCACATCCTCGTCTCTCAGTCTCAGTTTCTTAGAGGCAGTAGATAGCTCCTGTTGGGAGTTCTGCAGAGCCACGGTTAACTCACCAACCTGACATCAAGCACAAGGAAATTATTTTCTCCACACACACACAGAGCATCTTGATGATAATGTTTTCCATTCCCAGGTTCTATAAACATTGTGACCCTCATGTTGATTATAATCATCGATTATAATCAACATGAGGGTCACAATGTTCGAGTAGGGCTGGGTATTATGGCAAAAATAGAATATCACCATTTTTCAATTATATATCACGATTTCGATTTTATCACAATATTTTTTAAATGATGACCAACATAACTTAAACTACATATTAAAGAAGAGAAATATTGAATAAATAAATGTATTCAAATTAGGGATAACCAACACAGCGCTAAAATACTTGTATGAAATAAAATATTGTTAACTCACACCAGAGATGATAAAAACGCACTGAAAGTCCTGAGTGAACCAATTTATATATATTGCAAACATTAACTTGTCCAAAATGCTGATATTATAAACAGGCACACATAAAGCTGCCTAATAAAAGCGTAAGTGATGACAATGTAGTGTAAAAACACAACGATATACAAAGTGCTCCTGCTACATAAGCTACATAATGTAAGCAGTTCTAATCATTTTTTCATCCATCCAAACATATTCTTAATATTCCTGCCACTCTGTGCATTCAGTGTAAATGTGTTGAATGGCGGTGTTTGAAAAAAAATTGCAGCTGAGCAGCTGGTAGCGCGGATTGTTTGCTGTCTGTGTCATAGGGAGTACGTCTTCAGTAACGTTTGCTGCGTGGACACCACTGCTGCTGCTGCTGCAGTCGGATTTATAGCTTTAGCTCCCAGCTGCCGCTCATTGTATTGTTTGGGGTGTTTTCTTTTTTTTTTTTTTTTTTAACGTGTCTTGTCTAGCAGTATGCTACTCAGAATTGGTGTCTGGGTACCAAGTACAAGCCCAACAGCAGTTTTACTTTCCCAAGCAGAGTATTACAGCTTCGCTGTAGTACGCCACTTGATGTATATGTATGAAAAATCTTTATTAGTGATTACTGTGGGTTCAATTTCCTGACGTCATGGACATTAAACTGAGACAAGAAGGGAGAAAGGAAGAAGGTGAAGAAAAGAAACCGGACCAGCAGAGGCGCGAACCGACGACACAAGACAGGGAGGCAAATAAAGAACACAAGAAAACATCCCAGTCCTCCACCTCTGCCGGACGGCAGAGAAACAGTAATACAAAACAAAAACAACAAACTGTACAGAACCAAACCAATAGTTCGGATCTAGTAGAATAAACTAAGAATTACACATTCACTACACACAAGCATGGATTAATGAACATAATACAAATGTTTCTGGTAAGCTCCTGTGAACAACTAACTAATGATGATAACCTCAGCTTAAGATATGTCCGTCCTCACCAATGTCCCCACACCTATGTGTGTGCGAGCATGCAGGTCTGAATAAGGTTTCACCATGCAAGTGATTGATAGCTGGTGTAAGGAACCGTCAATCCGTCCTACAGGAATCGACACAGACATGGAGGAGGCAAGAGATGTATGCATCCAGGGTCCCACAGAGTACAGAGGCCACAGGCGGATCAGCGCAGGGTCGATCTACCCACCAAGAGAGGATAGAGAGTGGAAGTGGGCCCCAGGGGAACACCCACCAGGCCGCAATGCTGGGGCCCGAGAGATCGCAGTGACGAGCCCACGGGCTCCGCCGGTAACCGGCTACGCCAGGACGGGCCCGGATCAGGAACCGGAGGCCACGGGGACCAGGGGCACCCCACCCCCCAGCGGGGCCCCAACCAGGGACCAGCCGACAAGGGCCCCCCGCCGCCGCCGCAGGCAAGGGGGATCCACAGCCAACCGACGGACAACACACGCCGCCACCCCGGACCAATACCCACCGCCAACAACCCGGTCCGCCCCCACACACCCACACGCCAGGAACAGACCAGCCAGCAGAAGTCCTGGAACCGCCAGGAGGTCTGGGCGCCAGGCACGGTCCCCACCGATCCACCGGACGGCACCAACCTGTTCTACAACCCCGGCACCCCCATAAGAGGTGCCCCAGTCAATCCAAGGAGGACGTCGGCCCGAAAAAGCGGCCGCCCGACACACCGGACCACCCAGGACCTGCCCGACATGCACCAGGACCGAGCCGGGCCGCAACCGGGACCCCCGGCCCCAGGCATCGAGAGCCATCATCAACCAGCGGGCAGGAGCAACCATCACCGACGGGGAGTGAAGAAGATGCCTCAGGCCAGAGAACAGCCAAGCACCCAACCTGACAGGTAGACATAGACAGACAGAGACACTCATATGTACCCTCCCTCTCATGCGTACACATTCTTACAAATACAGGACATACGAAAAAAGGACGCTATACACTCATTCAGACCCCTTTGCCCACCAGGACGGGGACAAGCAGACCGACAAGGCCCCCACCAGCCCAGGACCCCGACCAGACGGCCTGATGTTCTATCCGGGCTCCGACCCCTGATGGTCCAACGAACAGGGGTGTGGAAAGACCCCCCAGCCTCTCTCCCCCCGCTCAATGTGGTGTTGTTGCGTGTTGTTCTAATGTGCACTTAAAACAGAGGGGTGGGACATGGGAATACTGCCGGGTACCCCCATCTCCCCCCCCGGGCCCTCAGTGTCTAGATGCGTTTAAACAGTGGGTGCCGGCACCACAGGCGAGGCCCCCCACAACGGGCCCCTATAGGGGGCCCCCCATGAGGGGTCCCGCCCCCAGCGCCAATGCGCCACACCGCCAGGTCCCTACATGTGCGTTCCATGTAAATGTTGCAAGTGTAAGTGTCTAAGTTGCTCAATAAAATCGGGACCCAGGCCGCCACCGGGTAGCGAAGACGGAAGCTCCATCCCGCACCCCAGTGACGTGCCCACGTCCCAAGGCCTTGTGAATGGTAGAATGAAGGAGCAGGTGGACAGAGGCATGGGGATGGGGAGAAAATAACTGGGGTGACCATTGCCAACCCCAGGGAGCCAGCTCCCCTGCTGACTCCAATAGGCACCCCCGTTCGGCCGATCCACCAGGGGTGGGAGGCCCCAGCACGTCAAGTCGGGGCCCACGGCAGCGGCACCCCCGAGCCCCATGGGGGCCCCGGCAATCCACCAGCCCCCATGCCAGGGGCATACCTAAATCCTTCCCAACATTCACACTGCTAACAAAACACATGTCACTAGACACCCAGGTTGAGTTTAGCCCCCCCTCCCCCTCAACGCCCTCCCCCCTCCCGTCCCAAGCGCACCCCGTTAAAAAGAGCGCCTGTGCTAGATGGTAAAAAGCCTCCCCGCCAATAAGAGACGCCCCAGGCACCGCCAGCGTCCGAGGGCCCCCGCGCCGAGGCCGGAACCCGGCGCACCACCAACTCGGGTACCCGGACATGGTAGCCAGGCCCGTGAGCAGACCGAAGTCCCGGGCGGCCAAACCCCAGGCCGACATCCTCCAGCCTTGCTACTACCGCCCGATTTGGGGTGTTTTCAAGTGATTAAACAGGTTTATTGTGTTGCAATCACTTGCCTTGATGCTCTCCTTGCACACTTTGCAAATTATGTTTGTTTGCTCTTTGTTGTTCCATACAATGGATGAGGAATTTCACTTCGGAACGAAATCCTGATTTACGCTCTCAGCCGTGGCTGACGCCATGCTTGGTTATAGGTTGTACACATGCGAAGGGGGAGGGAGGGGGTGATTCGCTTAGAGCAGGGAGAGAGCGGAGGCTTTTCTACGCATACAGAGGTAGAACTGTGAGTTATGATAAAACAATCTCTGAAAAATGACAGATATTCAGACAGCCCACCCCTAAGCGCTGCGAAGGCTCAGTCAAAGACCAGACCTGAGTCTGTGCATTACATCTCGTCTTCCTCCACCTGGTTCTTCATGCAGTCTGATCTCTACAACATTCACCTGCGTCTGCAGCTCCTCCTTCTGCCGTCTATTTTCCTCCAGAGATTTGGCGATTTCTGTGCTCACCGTCAGCCGGCTGCTCTGCTCTGCCTGAGGAAACAAGGCGCACACTGAGGAAGACACATCAGCTCTGCTCCTCTTCTGTTTGGCACATAATGTGTAACTGTTTGGTAATGTTCTGCATCAACCTGAAAACGTACTGACTGAAACCAAGAGGTGGATTCTGCATGGTCAGTGGAGAGATAGATGGTTCTGAAAATATGAGATATTTTTCCCCACAATACTAATCCCCCAACAGTTCTTGGAGACTAGTTTGGTGTGATCACCACAGCTAATTGTGTCTCAGAACTTTCACATATTTGAATAATTACTGGTTGAAACAAAGTAAATAAGCATTTATTTACCTTACAGTCCTCCAGCTCTGCTGCTCGCTGCTTTAGCATGGAGTTAGCCTCAACCATCTGTTTATCCAGATCAGCCTGCCAGACAGAAACCACACATCTTTATTGTAATAATAGTTAGATTAACAGATACTGCTCCCCGTTTAACCAGAGTTTAGCAGCTGTTGTCTGCACCACGCTGTCATCAGGCAGAGAGCGAGAAGAGGAAGCATACCACCCGCTGCAGCAGCGTCTGGTTGTCTGTCTGTAAGGAGGAGATGTTTTCTTCCAGCCGCCTGGTCCTCTCCTCACTCTGCTGCTCTAACAAACACACCTGCTGCTCCAGAAAGGCCTTTTCAGCATTCCACTCCCCCTGCTGGTAGAAAAGGCTGTTTAATGGATTTAGAACAATTCAATTCAGTTTATTTCTATAGCGCCAAATCACAACAGATGTCATCAAGGCAATTTACAAGATAATTCATTTTAATACAATTATACAAACAATCCAATCAGTAAAGTTTTCTATATGAGGAATCCCAGCAGATTGCATTGAGTCGTTGACATGTGTTTGAGCCCTGATCATGCAGACTCCAAAAACAGTAATCCCTCATACGGAGCAAGCATGTAGCTACAGTGGAGAGGAAAAACTCCCCTTTAACAAGAAGAAACCTCCAGCAGAACCAGAACCTGGATCAGTACAAGCGGTTATCTGCCACAACCGTCTGGTTCCAACAACCCAATCAACATTTTAATCGAACCAGTAACTACACTATTTCCAAAAGAAAATGTGCTCAAATATTCTTTTGAGGCCTGGGACACAACAGGAATTCCTTAACTACATTTCTGTAAACAGTACATTGTAGTGAGGGTGAAATTCTCCCAGTAATTTGGGGGATCGTACCATTTTGTCCATGTGCTGCTGTTTCTCTGTGACCTGCTGCTCTGCACTCTTCAGTCTCG
This sequence comes from Apricaphanius iberus, assembly GCA_028564705.1. Lineage (NCBI taxonomy): Eukaryota > Metazoa > Chordata > Actinopteri > Cyprinodontiformes > Aphaniidae > Apricaphanius > Apricaphanius iberus. The sequence goes on from JAPXFQ010002200.1 coordinate 1,249,718, forward strand.
CTGTACTCTCCAGAACCTGCTGCTCCAGACTGCAAATCTGAAACAAGGAGATGTAACCATAAACGTCGGAGCTTTCTGTGAGGAATATTAGCAGTAGGGGTGTGCCAACGTGCGTGCCCCACAATGTTGATTCGATTGGATTCGTGTGCCACAATTCGATGTTAAAACGATTGTACAAATTCAACCACTAAAGAATTGACTTCAAAATCTAAATAGCAATGAATAATCTTCAATTCTAGTTCTAGTCGAGGGTTTCTGTCAGCTTTTAACAGAACGGTGGAGGTTATTGGAAACCAACGAACATGACATTTTTGATTTTGATCAAAAATACCCCACATCGGGTGTGTCCAGCTCCAGTCCTCAGGGATCGGTGTCCTGATAATTTTAGATGTGTCTCGGCTCCAACTTCCTCCACAGCATTGCAAAGTTCTGCAGAGGCCTGCTAAGAAGCCATCATTTGATTCAGGACTGATGAACCAGGGAAAGAAGTAAAACGTGCAGGATAGTGGCCCTTGAGGACTGAGTTTTCGGCACGCCTGCACTGGATAATACGCCTGCTATAGAAAGTTAAAGTTGTGTGGATGTGTGTCATAAGGAGCTAGTTACTAACAATCCTCCTGGATTAAATGCAGTTTTCTTCATTCAATTTGTAGAAGTTTTCCTTCAGATCTGCAGAGGAAGGAGACACTTTCTTGCCCTGACATCAACCAGAAGTCAGCAGTTGAGCTCCTCAGAAGACGTATTAGAGGAAAAACTACAGACTAAGGAAAGAGGAGGACAGCAGGAGCAGATTATTTCTGAAATGGGTGCTGTTGCTTTGAAAAAGTTTGAGAATCTGATCACAGAGGGCCGTGCCAAAATCTATTTGAGTACTTTTATGTCGACAGTCCTCCAGTCCTGTAATGTCCTCTCAGTCCAAGGAATCAAAGACAACACATGAGGTGGATACCTGCTCACACAAACACTGGAGAAGCAACGGACCATAGCAGCAGGGCATCCTCCTCATCGTTATCTGAACAGTTTCTAACGTTGCTCCTGTTTGCAGCTGAGCTCCACTTGGACATTTAGCAAATGTTGTTCTTTAAAATGCTTTACTGATTTAAGCAAATATAAGTTATACAGCTTCCACTGGAGCACAGCTGTCCTCCATGAACTGACAGACACTAAGAGAAAACCATGCCCAGAATCAGACCATCACTAATCCCACGATATAGACTGATAATACATGTTATCGCCAACCCTATATTATAAAGAGCAACGAAGGAATGTGGGGCAGTGTGAATGTGAGGGAGTGAAGCATACCTGTGCCTCCGTTCTCTCCCTGTAGGCCTTGGAGGAGTCCTCTTTGTGTCGAAGAAGATTCTGCAGCTCACCAACACTGCCACCCATCCTGGACAGCTGAGATGAGACAGTACAGACCCAGAGGTCAGAGAGATGGACCTCAGCACTCATTGGTTCTGTTCATCAGTACATCCTCTACTTCTGCTTTCTGCCCTTCATCCTTTTGCTGCCATCGCTCCCTACAGTAGATAATCAGTTCAGAATAGTTTTACTGCAGTGATACAAGGAGCACAGGCTTCACTCTGATGACCGCTCCTAGCTCTACAGCCAGTAAACCTGATCTTCTATGAGCCCTCCTGAGATGTAGAGCAACATGCTTTAAAAGAGATCCTCACTCAATCTAACATGCTCAATTATTAGCATCTTTGAGCTACTTTACAGCTTCATTTAGGAAACAATAATGTTGGATTTTTTGGGAGGTTTTCTTGGAGACTTTTTGTGGTTTTGGCTACCAAATGACAATTGCAGAGCAGCCTTATCCCCAATTTACAGTGGGGCTGCAGTAATGCGCTGCTGCCGTAACCTGGGGCTGCAGTAACGCACCGCATAGTGGAGCTGCAGTAATGCGGCGCTGCCGTAACTTGGGGCTGCAGTAACGCGGCGTTGCCGTAACTTGGGGCTGCAGTAACGCGGCGTTGCCGTAACCTGGGGCTGCAGTAACGCGGCGTTGCCGTAACCTGGGGCTGCAGTAACGCGGCGCTGCCATAACGTAGGGCTGCAGTAACACGGCGTTGCCGTAACCTGGGGCTGCAGTAATGCGCCGCTGCCGTAACGGGGGGCTGCAGTAACACGGCGCTGCCGTATAGTGGGGCTGCAGTAACGCGGCGTTGCCGTAACCTGGGGCTGCAGTAATGCGCCGCTGCCGTAACGGGGGGCTGCAGTAACACGGCGCTGCCGTATAGTGGGGCTGCAGTAACGCGGCGCTGCCGTAACTTGGGGCTGCAGTAACGCGGCGCTGCCGTAACTTGGGGCTGCAGTAACGCGGCGCTGCCATAACGTAGGGCTGCAGTAACACGGCGCTGCCATAACGTAGGGCTGCAGTAATGCGCCGCTGCCGTAACCTGGGGCTGCAGTAACGCGGCACTGCCGTAACGTGGGGCTGCAGTAACGCGGTGCTGCCATAACGTAGGGCTGCAGTAACACGGCGCTGCCGTATAGTGGGGCTGCAGTAACACGGCGCTGCCATAACGTAGGGCTGCAGTAACACGGCGCTGCCATAACGTAGGGCTGCAGTAACACGGCGCTGCCATAACGTAGGGCTGCAGTAACACGGCGCTGCCATAACGTAGGGCTGCAGTAACACGGCGCTGCCGTATAGTGGGGCTGCAGTAATGCGGCGCTGCCGTAACTTGGGGCTGCAGTAATGCGGCACTGCCATAACGTAGGGCTGCAGTAACACGGCGCTGCTGTATAGTGGGGCTGCAGTAACGCGCCGCTGCCGTATAGCGGGGCTGCAGTAATGCGGCACTGCCATAACGTAGGGCTGCAGTAACACGGCGCTGCTGTATAGTGGGGCTGCAGTAACGCGCCGCTGCCGTATAGCGGGGCTGCAGTAACGCGCCGCTGTCATGACGCGCACGGTGTAAATTGGGGGCTATAAGTGATGGAGGGTGTAGTTCTTATAAAGTGAGGGGATGTATAGCTTCACCTGTTCCTCCAGAGAGCTGACGGTGTCGGCGTGGTTGGTCCTAGCAGCCAACAGCTCAGCTCTGGTCTCCTCGAGGCTCAGCTCAAGGTCACATTTCTAGGAAGAAAAGGACAGCACAGCTAATCAGCTAGTTCTTCCCTGTCCCTTCTCTCTCCAAACACAATATGGCATCATAATATAAAGTGTGAAGGCCTGAGACAAGGGAGGAAGATCATTTTAACACTTGTTTAGATGGACAGTCTAAACAGCAGAGAATAAATGGCAGCATCACATTTTCCCTGCTAACAGGAAGTAAGTGGTTGAGAGAAACGGACCTCCTGAAGGAGCTCCTGCAGATGCTCGTCTTGGCTCAGATTCCCCTGCAGTCGCCTCTCCAAGGAGGAGACCTTCCTCTGAAGCTCCACCAGCAGGCGCTCCTTCTCCTCCTCCGTCACCGCAGCCTGAGGAAACAAACCATCACTTCTCTGTACTCTCCTTTGTATGAGGACGCTGTCCTGATAAGGTTGATGGACACTGGTCCTCCCCACCTTTTGTTGCTGTAACTTCAGGGATTTATTTTCAGCCTGCAGGTCATAGAGGGACTTCTCTAAAGATGACACCATGTTCTGCGACTGAAAGACAGACATCACAATGTTAATGTTGAGCTTATAAATTCAGCAGCATGTGTGGATGCAGCCTGTCGCTGGGCTGACCGCCTGGAAGTCTTCAGAAACCTGCTGGATGACCGCCTGCAGCTCCTGGCATCGTCCTTCCAGGTCTCTGATCTTCTTCTCTGCTTCTTCTCGAAGCAGCAGTAGCTCTTCTCTGCAGAGGTACAGGAACATGTTGTTTTCAGAAAACATTCTCTTCATACGGCTGCTGGGGCTGCAGCTGTCCTGGGAGCTGGAGGACGAGCTACACCTTGGTTGTTTCTTCATTAGTCCTGCCCCAGGAAACCACATGTAACGCTTACAGGTGGATTGAGCTAGACATCCACTGAGTACTGAGGGCTGGATCAGTCAGATTGTACTCCATACATCAACACAACAAGGTCACGACCTCATACCGCATCATCATGTCAGGAGGGAGTTCCTTCAGCTGCTTTTCTAACTTTAAAGTTTGATTATTAAAAGCCCCAAATCTCAACAAACTGAATCTAAAAGAGCTTTAGGACTCCTTGGACAGATGGCTGCACATCTTACCGCTCTATTTCCAGCTCTGAGTTGAGTCTGCAGCTCTCCTCATGCTGTTGCTGTAGAGCCTGGAGTTTCCCCCGAGCCTCAGACTGGCCCCGCTTCGCTGACTGAACCTCCGCCTCCTTCTGCTGAAGCTCCCTCTCCCGCTGGTTGAGCAGCTCCTCCTTTCTCAGCAGCTGATGAAGACAGGAGGATTAAAAACACCACATTAAGGGAACAACCATGGATCAGAAGCTATGAACAAATAAACTTTTCCCCTTCAGTCCTGCACTAAGACAAGGAAACTGCACTAACTTAAGGTGGAGCTCTTTAATTCAGGTCATCCTCTATTTAACGTCTAACTGAGTCAGAAAGCAGATGTTGACAGTCGTCACATGTACGCACCATGTGTTTAACTTTAGCAAGCTCTTGCTGCTGAAAGCCTTCCAGTTCATCCAGGTCATCCCTTTTCTGGAAGAGCGCTAAACTTTGCTCCATCATCTCCTCAAGCCGAGCTGACAGAGCAGCTTTCTCCTAAACATACAGAACAACTATTTCATACCACTGTTCCCACTCCACACAAGCTGGGTGCTCCCTGTCGTTATGGCCGTCTACCACTCTTAACAATGTGCCTTAGAACAATTAGTTCTTATAACTATGCTTCTCAGGGGAACCGTTCGTACACGAGTCAGGGACCTTGATAGAGACCGGCTGTTTAAAAAAAAGATTTGTTTGATTTTTTTTTTTTTTTCAATTTTAGTTTTTTTAATGGTGGGGCCTTAAGGAGTGGAAATCTAGCAAGAGGGCAGAGTTCACCAAGCACCAACATAATGAGAGTTCTGATGGAACCACCAAGAGACCCTGCCTCAGAATAGGAGCTACATTGTTCTAGGAACTGAGGGCCGTGGTCCCTGGTTCTTATCTGCCTGAATGCACGAAAAAAAACAGCCTGGTTCCTGAAAAGGTTCCAGGAACTACAACAGGTTGTTACAGGCCAAAAGTGAGTATTTATTGTGGAGAATAAGCAGGGCCAGAGCTCTATGGGGGAAAGCTGAGCAGAACCAGCTCTGTCCACACCACAGGGAGCACCAGCATAGACACATACATTTCAGTTAGCTTAGAGTTCGAGCTCAAACAAAGGGCGTGTATGAGGTCATGCTGCATTATAGTGTAGGATTGGCTGACAGACAGTTCCTGCTAGCCTTCAGCTACTCACAGCACACCTGAACGTTACTTTCTCCACCTGCCTGACGGTTTTTCCTATGTTGTCCTGTTAATGGTGAGCTACGGGACGGTAACATGAGCCGATAGATCAGAGTTCCTACTGAATGACAAGCTTCAGCACACACACACACCCTTAGGTGGTGGTAATAACAGAATTTAGACCAAATATATTCGAGCTCAACTTTCACATAACCAAAGAGATGCAATTTAAAAAATGTAAGGTTAAACCACAAGAGAATATCTTCATCTGAAATTTTGAAAACAAAGCATATGGATTTATGGACACCTGTCAATAAAAGACCATCTTAAGCTTTATGATGTAATGACTGGTTTGTTTTTAATAAGGCCCAGCATTATCTATTGTATGTTAATCTTCAATCATTTAACCTGTATTTATAAAGTACTTTACACACCCAGAGAGATCACAGTGATGTACAGGGCTAGAGATAAAACATCAGTTAGACACAAACCCCTACAGTAAATAACTAATTAAAATACAATAGTTCACTGATGATCTGATTAGCCTGATCATTTCTGCTCTTTAGGCTCCAGCCATCCTAACAATGAGAGAGAGATTGTTCCAGAGAGTGGGAGCAACAGCAGAAAAGCTCCGTCTCCTCGGGTCACAAGACAAGTTCTAGGAACTCACACAGCTCAGTCTGCTTCCATCTTGGTTTTACTTCTGTTACTGGCTCGTTTGCATTATGCCCAGTGTGATACATTTATGATTATTAAGTTGTCAATCTAATTAAGACACACTTTGAAACCCCTGTCCTGTCCGCAGCCACAGCAGACTGCTGCTGACCCCTGCTGACTGGGGACAGAAGGCGTCACTAGCTTTAAGGACATTCTAAGGGATTCAAAAAGGTGTTTATTGGTTATTTCTTAGATTAATGATGTATGTACGGCTAATTATTAATGAAAATCACAGAAAAATGTTGTGTTTAAAATCCAAAGAACAACAAAAAGGCTCTTAGCATAACATAATCAATACTCTGCGTGTGATATATTCCTATTTCTTCATACTAAGGGTCTATTTCAGAATAAACATGTTTAAGTGTGTATACTGAGGGTTATTTCCCAGAGATATGACTCTGCTCCTACAGGCCTGTCTCTCCAGTGTTCATCCTAATCTTCTGTCCCTAAATATAAAACTCATGTTGAGTCTGTCTGGAGACCTTGTACTTTGATTGGACTAGTGTGTTAGAGCTTGAAGCTCCCATTTTCTTCTAGGTCTTCAACTCTGACTCTTCTCTTCAGGTTTTGGCTTTTAAAGCTTCCTGTGTTGTCTTTGTTTAATATTAGACACCATTTATCTACCATACACACATCTCCCATCCCATCTAACCCTTCCAGCTCATACAGTAGTTGCTATGGATCTATGACGTCCTCCCAGGGTGGATCAGTCATCACATAGGTGGGTCGTCTTTGAACCCCCCATTTTGTGTCACATCTGCAGACTGTAGGTTACAAGGACGACATAAAAGGGACCAGAGTCTCCTCCAGAGCCAAGATTGGGCAGAAAATAGCTCCTATGTGGATCTTCCTGAAGTTGTGGAGACCCAAGTTCTCCAATTGCAACTCAGCTGTAACTAGCAGAGTTATTTAATTGCCATCAGAAGGAACTAAACACTTGTCTGAAAATGAGTCTAAAGCCCCAAAAGAAAACAACTTTAAATAGCAGAAATAAACCAGGCAACATGTCCTCCTTTTTAAGAGTGGACATTTTTTGACTCTGCATGGATGCAGTAGCTTATACTGCGGGCAGATTCAGATAGCGTGTTGGTTTCTGAGAGGAAACAAGACAGGGTTCTATCAAAGTATCATGAACAAGAAAGACCACTTTAACATTTTCCCTATTTATACTTTAATTTAAAAAAATGGTGGATCAAAAATTATATACACCCTTTTCAAAATTCAATAAAATAGATGTTGGAGCATTCAGCCCTTCTTTTAACAGCTGACGGGATTTCTGTAGGTCTGTTTTTTTTTTATCTGTGGATATAAACTCCAGATATTTGAGGTTTGAGGGCCTCTTTGCCATCACCCTAATGGTACGTTCACACTACCCCGAACGGCAGCGTCAGCAGCTGCAAGATTAAATGTAAAGTCTACGGTTGAGGCCGTCGGAGGAAAATCACTTTGGCTCCGTCAACTTTTCAAGCTTTTCCTGCGTTTCAAGCTTCAAAGTGCCAAACGGCAGCAACACGGACGTTAAGCTAGCTGAACTTTTGACCGTCTTAACGCAGCACGGCAACCCAATAATAACATCTCACTGTAGTGACGTTGCCTAGCCAACCACGATCCACTAATGTTTCAAACATCCAGCGTTGAAAGGCCCGCCGACGAGCTTTAGCTTAAAAATGTTGCTTTGT